>JAJHZJ010000070.1:5340701-5750701 GCA_023548195.1 Bettongia penicillata ogilbyi
TTTTACTGGTACATATCATATACAGAATACAATTCACCCTTATTATTTCCTTTGCATTCAGAAGGATGAAATTATCTTTAAGGCAAGTCAAGAAATTACTAGCTGATGTTTTAAAAAGGGGAGAAGTTGAAGACATCCATCACTATTATTTCTTACCTCCTTACCAGATATGTAATTTATTCTTGAAGTCTATTTCCTTTTCTGACCAAGTGGTCTATAGCATATTGTGAATAACAATATCACTTATTTCTGCCTCCATTAGTCTTTACCTAAATGCTCTCCAATGTGCTTCATACTTCTGGTTCCTGGGTTTTCTCATATGAGGATATATTCCTAATGGTCAATGTTACCCTGTCCTCACCTTTCACCTAAACTGTTCCTTTCAAACAAGGTATATTCTTTTAGAATCACATTCTAATCATGACTTATCTGAAGACTCAGTAATATTTATGAGATCAAATTTTCTTTCTTGCATTAGGATCTCTATATATCTTATTAACTATACTGTTGGCATTTGTGAGTAGACATGACAGACCATGGGCACTGGCATTTGTTTTCTGTGACTATATGCGGGCATTTAAATGACTTGTATTCATCCTGTGACATAGCTGTCGCTTTGTGTTTTTTAGTTTGGTGGATAGACATCATTTTTTCTTCCCTTTAGCAATTACATTTGTAAGACTCCAGGCAAACACACTCATATCAGTTCTTGTTAGGTATACTCTGGCCCTGGCCATGATGTCATTCTTATATTTTCAGCATTGTTACAGAAATCTAAAGCCCATTATTTTCAGATACCATCTCCTTTACCAGCTACCTGCTGCTTTTCTTTTTAAGTCCTTGCATTCCATCAATAGAAATTATAAATATAACAACTATGTGATAAAAGTTTCTAGGCCAAGACTTCATAATCTTCAGCAACACTTTCTAAATTCCTGGTGGCAGCCTCATTTATGCTTATGTGAATCACTGGAAATGGAAAGCAGTTAACCCAAGACAAACTCTTTTCTATTATAGATACATGCCACAGGAAGAAAGAAGTCCTCTCCATTTTTTCTGTCTGGCTACTGATGAATAACTGTCTCGGTATTTCTCAACATTGCTTATCTCTTTTTTCTCTCATGCTCACTAGATTGCCTCTTTCCTCACAGTATCTGTGGGTTTACCTGATTGTTCCTTGGAGGACAAGGTTAGTGCTTATTAAGAAAGTTCACTTCCCAATTCTTTGGAAAGAGGCTCATATCTCTTTATGGGTTCTGTGTCCAATTGGTCATTCTTCCTCCTTTTCTCCTTTGTACCATATCCTTCTACTCTCTAACCTCCTAAAAGAGATCAAGATTCCCCACTTTCTCTTTAGATTCTTCTTTGTTTTCCCATTGGAGTCCATATTCCTTTCTTGTTTAAAGAGACATTTTATTCTCCCTGAGAACCTAGAGAGTATAGAGATGTTGCCTGAAACTTAACTTTTTTTATTGTAGGATAGATACTAACCCTCACTCAGACCATAGATTTGACTGAATTACTGAATTACATTTGACTGAAACACTAACATGATATAATTCATGCAGATGACTGAGAAATTCTTCCTACCCTTCATATTTTCTGGAAATAATCTGCAATACTTTTCTATTCTTCCTAGTAAGCAACCTAGAGGATTCATTTTTTTTTTTTGCACAAACAAATCCTTTTTTTTCCTTTAATATAAATGTATTTAACTTTTTAGATTCATTTTCACAAAATTTTGGGTTCCAAATTTTCTCCCCATTTATCCCCTCCCCCTACCCTAGTACACTGAGCATTCTAATTTTCCCTATCACCAATCTGCCCTCTCTTCTATCCTCCCTCCCTTCTGTTCTCCCCATTTTCTCTTTTGTCCTGTAGGGTCAGATGACTTTCTATTCCCCATTAACTGTATTTCTTATTTCCTAGTAGCAACAACAATACTCAACAGTTGTTCCTAAAACTTTGAGTTCCAACTTCTCCCCATCCCTCCCTCCCCACCCATTCCCTTTGGGAAGGCAGGCAATTCAATATGGGCCATATCTGTGTAGTTTTGCAAATGACTTCGATAACAGTCGTGTTGTATAAGACTAACTGTATTTCCCTCCATCCTATCCTGCCCCCCATTGTTTCTATTCTCTCTTTTGATCCTGTCCCTCCCTGAGTGTTCACTTCAAATTGCTCCCTCCTCCCATTGCCCTCCCTTCCATCAATCCCCCCCACCCTGTTTATCTCCTTCTCTCCCACTTTCCTGTATTGTGAGATAGGTTTTCATACCAAAATGAGTGTGCATTTTATTCCTTCCTTTAGTCGGATGTGATGACGGTAAAATTCATGTTTTTTTCTCAGCTCTCCTCTTTTTCCCTCCACTAAAATGTCTCCTGCTTGCCTCTTGAATGAGAGATAACTTGCCCCATTCCATTTCACCCTCTCTCCTCCCACTACATTTCTCTCTCACTGTTTACCTTAATTTCTTTTCTCCGCAGTCTGGTGCGCAATGGACCTTTGGTGGCGGTTTTTCAGGGCTCTCTGGAATGGAAATCTCATCCACTGCATTGCTGCATGGCTTCCACTGCTCCAGAATTTGTGGGGAGTTCTTTTTACAGGAAATTTATGGGTTGTGTGTTCCGGAGCTAGCATACGTGAGTCTTTCTACTCCGCCACCTTGGCTCCTCCCCTCATGAATGGATTTTCATCTGCAGCATTGGAAGGAACTTTTAAATTGATGAAATTATCAAAGGCAAAGAAAAGGGGAAGATACAGGAAGGGTTACAATCAGTGCTTAAGATTGACAGGATAATAATAACTCGTGAGAGAGTAAACAGAGCTGCTCAACCTTTATTTTGTTTCTTTTTTTTTCTGATCAGGAGAATGATGCATGCACTGGAAAGGACAAAGTAAAAATGGCTAATAGGGAAGTGATATCCAAGATAAGTAAATGATAATGAAAAGGGCACCTTCTAATTGGTTGACAAGCCCCAGTTGATAGAAAAGCTGCTACAACTGGATCAACAAACTTTGAAAGATCGTGGAGACCAGAAATTGCGTCATAGGATGGATAAATAGCATGTCCTAACTTTCAGCAAAAGATAATAGATTCTGCAAACTACAGGCCAATGAGCTTGACTGATTTCTGGCAAAACTCTAAACTGCCTTAATAAAAGCATGGTTAGCTAATTTATAGAGGGGGAGAGAGAACATGATGACTGGAAAGGTCCTTGAATGGCTTCATCAAGAATGGCAGTTCCAAAAAAATGTTATTTCCTGGTGTAATCTAACTTCCTTTTTGCATGAAATTATTAAACTGATGGATCAGGAAAATGATTCAGATTTACTCATAGGTAACCTAAATTTTAGTAAAGATTCTCATGATTATCTTGAAAATATGGTCAGGTGTAAGTTAGACAATAGATGGATCTTATTGAATGACCGAACCTGATGAGTAGTCTTTAATGGTTTAAGGTCAACTTAGAAGATGTCTATTGAAGTGTACCAGAGATCTGTTCTTGGTCCTATTCTGTTGAACATTTTGGTCAGTAGGTTGGGTACAGATATAGAGGGAATATTTATCTGATGTGCAGATAACATAAAGCTAGGAGAGAGAGCTAACATGGTTGGGGAAATCATGATTAAAAAGGTTTTGAGGGATTAAAATGTTGGGCTGGATCCAACAAGTTAAAAAATAATTTCACCTGTGATTTTGTCAGTGTGGAAACACTCCATCAAGAGACATCATCCCCCATCTAAAATGAGTTTTAGAGTGTTGTCTTAGGCTCTGAGAGGATAAGGAAATTATGGCTGGTCTTCAATGACCTTGGAGTCCAACACATACCTGAAAGGAATCTCTATAAACCTCACATATGGTCCTCTACCTTGGCTTAAAGAGTTTTCAGGAACTGAGAATTTCTTTTGTATATATGTTAAACTAGGTGGTCACTAAAATCCTTTCCAAAACTCAAATCCTACAACTACAATCTTTAAAGCTATTTCCAGCTCAAAACTGATGATCCTATGATCCTCATTTTTTTCTTCTGAGCTCTCATCCCCATCTCCACTTGCCCACTAGACATCTTTTCTTGGTTTTTCTACTGATAACCTCAAACTCAATATACACAAAGTTGAATATTATCTTCCCTGATGCTTCTCAATCATGCCAACTTCTCTATTGGCACTGTCATTCTTTCCATCATTCAGTCTTGAAACTTTGTAGTCATCTTTAATTATCTTTTTTTTATCACAGCCCACATCAAATTTGCTAAGTAATTAGAAAGAGGAGAAAGGAGTGGGAAATGAGAGGGAGGGCTGGGAAGAAAGAGAGTGAAAAGGAGGAAAGGAGAGAGAGTCAGGGAGAAAAAGGAAGGAGAGAAAATCATTTCTACTTTGATGACATCTCCTACCTTTACCCCTTCCAGATAGACTAAATAGTATTAGTTCTTTTTATTAATCCTCATATGACACAAAAAGTCCTTTTGCATTCTATTTGCTCTATTTTGTATGACCTCTAGATATTTAAACATCCTTCCGAAATGATGGAACCCTGATCTATGCATAACACTTCAGAGTTCTCACTAGGATATCACCTTTGTCATTCTGGATATCTCAATACAATCCAAGATCACACCAGTTTTTTGGGGTGGGACATAACACAACTCATATTGAACATGCTGTCCACCAACACTTCCAGATCTTACAGACAACTAAAGTTTAGCTATGTCTGTTCTATCTTACAATCATAAAATTGATTTTTTTTATCCAAGAATAAGATTTTACATTTATCCTTGTATGACAATAAACTAAGAATAAGTTGATAAATACTATCTGGAGAGGTGAAAAGAGTGAGATAGCTTCAAGAGATATTTCAAAGAAAATTAGATAAGAAAAAATAAAAATTAGGTAGGACTTAGTTGCTGATCCAACTTAAGGAATCCTACTTTAGAAGGATGAATTAAAGATAATTCCAAGGTTTTGAGTGTCAGTGAATAAAAGGATGGTGGAAACAAAGAGAGAAAAGGCATAGGAGGTAAAAGCTTGTATTGTTGGAGGAAGGTAATAAGATTGGGTTTAAAATAAGTCAAGATACTCATTTAATCAACACATTGATTTGTGCGTATATGCTTTATGCTCTATTGAATTCTAATTCCTTGAACTTTGAAGCTAAAGTCATATTATTATTGATAATAGGAGTGTGCATTATTATTGTAGAGAATACATTTTGATAACTAGAATACTGATTAACAGATGAAATAACCTGATATAATGAATAGAAATATGGCCTCAAAGCCTGGAATTAGGCCCTGCCTTTGATAAGTACCAGCTGTATGACTCTAAGCAAATTATTTGACATCTCAGTGTTTTAGGCAGCTCTCAATGACTATAAACTGCCCTGCAAGGGCACTTGGTTGATGTCATAGATAGAGCACTGGGTCCAGAATCAGGAAGACCTGAGTTCAAATCCAACCTCAGACACTTAGGCAAGTTACATAACTTTGTTTATCTTTGTGTCTCTCAGTTTGCTCATCTGTAAAATGAGCTGGAGAAGATAATGGCAAATCACTCCAGTATCTTTTCCAAGAAAAATCAAAATGGGGTCACAGAGAATTGGATATGTTTGAAATAACTAAACAACAACCACTATGACTGTAAGATGCAAAGAGGATGCTAGACCTACATTGGCAGCAGGGATACCTTGCCAGAGAATTCCCTCCACCCCTAAATGAACTGGTCCATTCACTTTCCCTTATCCCTATTAATTAACTAGAATACCCAATTCCCTAATCATGCTGGATAACAGAGAGGGTGCTGTCGTTCCACTTTGGATTTCTCTAGTAGTATCTTCCTTCCAGCAAGTTCTATAAAGCTTCCCATGAGCTTTTAAGTATTTTTCTTCATGGTATCCTTAGTGGAGTAAGAAGTTAAATGTTAATCCCTTTTTAAAAACTAAAGATCCTGAGTCTCAGAGTAGTTAATATGCCCAAGATCAAACAAGGCATCAATGATAGAAGTGGACCAGAGCCAAAGATGCCCAATTCTCTACTACTACTACTATTGCTACTACTACTACTACTCTTACTCTTACTACTACTACTACTACTACTACTACTACTACTACTACTACTACTACTACTATGACTACTACTAAACTACACTGCCTGGTAACCAACTGATGTCTTTATATGGTGGTAGCATCCTATTTTACCACAGGAAGAGATTTAGACAGTATTTGTCCACGTTTGTAAGATAGGTGCTACAAGTATTATTATTATCCCCATGCTATAGATGCAAAAAGTAAATCTCAGAGCAATTAAATGATTTGTATATACATAGGTACCAGGCTAGTAGATGTCACCTTCATTTGGGACCATTTCTACTATAATATCTATCTATCTATCTATCTATCTATCTATCTATCTATCTATCTATCTATCTATATCTATTTACCAACCTATGTGTCTATCTTCTATCATCTGTCTTTATATACACCAGTACAAAGCAATAGAAGGAATGCTGAGGTGATAATCAAAGGACTTGAGGTTGTATATGAACTCTGCCACTCTTTATGTGAGCTTGCACAAATCAGTTAACCTCTCTGGGTCTCAGTTTCCTTTTCTGTAAAATTAAGGGACATATGGAAAAGGTAAGGTCCCCTTGAAAGCTCTAAATTAATATCCTATGATTTCATTTGGTCCTTAGATGGTATTATGAAGTGGGGACCATAAGTATGATTGCTCCTACTTTATGTTTTTACTCAGAGCCTATTGAGTATCCATTTTACAAATGAGAAAAATGAGGCAGGGAAAGGTGAAAAGATTTGTCTGGGACCATACAACTCCAGAGTTACAGAGAGACTAGATTTGGACATTGGACTTATTACTCTGAAAATAGCTGTTTCTATTATACCATTGGTGTTGGTATTGTAGTAGAAATTATTTTTTTCAGTAGAATTAAATTTTATTTTATGTAAATACGTTTACATTTTTATTATTTTATATGTTATATTTTGTATAAGTTTTATATGTTATATTATATGTTCAACCTTGATCAGACCTGGGATTTATTTCACCTAGGAACTTCCAGGAGAGGAATTTCCTCTATCAATATACCTTCTGTAGACTCCATGGAAGTTTAGAGTCTTGGGTAGATATCTAGAGGCAATGAAGAGTTAAATGATTTGTCCTGGGCTCACACAACCAAAGTGTAGCAAAAAGGTAGCATTTGAAACTAGATCTTTGTGACCTTATGCCAGATTCTCTATCTGCTACACTACGTTGCCTCTTCAACTTTTGTATTTATACTTGTTAAATAAAGAAGATTTCAGATTATGAGCACAGCTTAGTCAATGAGGCATGCACTTAATTTTCTTTATTTTGTTAATTACATATTTTTCTGGTGGAAATGCTGACATTCCCTTATGTACAAGGTGAATTGTTCTCTTTTGCACAACCTGTTAGGTTCACTGGCTTATCTGCATGAAGAAATTGGAGACATTGTCAGTCTTCAATCCCAGTACAGGACTATGGGGAGTTGGCTTGGCATGATGATAATGTTTGATAGAAACCTAGAAAGAGCTTCATTTGGCTCCCACTTCTGACACCTGCTGTAGCTATGTATATGCAGATCACTTAACTGCTCTAAGCCTCACTTTCCTCATCCATAGAATGGGGTTAATAATAATACTTATGGTGCCACTTGGAATCAGGATTCTAGGTCATCTCATTTTGTGGTTTGACCTGGATCTAGAGTCAGGAAGATCTGAGTTAGAATTTAACCTCAGACTCATGCTAAGTGTGACTCTGGACAAGTCACTTAATATCGCTCAGTATTATCTGTAAAATGGGGATAACAATAGCACTGACCTCTCAGAGTTGTTATGAATATTAGAAGACCTAAGATTTATAAAGTACCTTGCAAACCTTAAAGTTCTAAATGCTAACTGTTGTACTTTGTTATTACTGTGCTCTTCAAGCTTAGAATTATTACAAAGAATTTTAGCATACGAGACATGGTTGTTTTTTACAATTATGGGAATTACGGGAAATTTTTCCCCCATCCATGAGAAACCTTATTTTGAGGCAGAAAAATAGAAAGCAATTGTTCAACCTGTTTGAAACATATGCTGTTAACATACTGGTTTTTTTTGGAATGTTCCAACCACACTCAACTCTGCAATAGCCTTATTTGTCTTCCAGTTCTGTACCAATCTCATTTATTCTTCTGTCTTTTCAGTCCAGTATGAAAGACTGTATATAAAATGAATACTTCTTATTCAGTTCAGAGAAAAACCCAAGGACTTCAGTATACATATCAAGTCCTCCACCTCCATTCAGTTCCTCAACCTAGTCACTTCCCTTGGACTACTCCTTCACCCTACCCCAGTCAAACACAAAGATAATCAGAGCCTTCATCTTGCCACCACCCACACATGTACCACCTCCATGTTTAAGAATTCCAAAATCCCATTCCATGATTATCATCTATGGGCTTTCCAAGTTTCCTCCTGCCTTCTCCTACCTAACCCTACTCTTTATCTCCATTGTGACCTCCAATCCCTCCACCACTGGATTTTCTCTCCAGGCCATCACGCCTGTAGTAGCCATTCTCTTTCTTTTTCCTATCATGACCCATTAGTAAGTCAATTAAATTCTATATAGGTCTAAAATAGAACCCATTATATTTCCCTTTAAACATTCCCCCCACTCCTTCAAACTTCCCTATTTACTGTTGAGCTCAATACCATCCCCTCAGTCCCTCAAATTCACAAGCTAGGTTTCATCCTCAACTCCTTATTACCTTCCCCTCCCTCCCATCATATCCAACTGGTTGTCAAAGTCTGTGGATTTCACTTTTTGCAACATAACTTGCATAGACACATCCTTTCTCTCCTTTGATATTGCTACCACCACAGGACTAATCCTAAATACTAATCTACTCATACTTGGACTATTGCAATAGTCTGAGGATGTATCTACCTGAATCAAGTGTATCCTTACTTCATTCTCTCCTTGTTTCAGTCACTAAAAAAATCCCTAAAGCATAGATCCAACCACTGTACCCCTGTCATTCACACTCACACACATGCACACACACACATCATCTCCATGATGAAATATAAAATTCTTTGGCATTCAGAGTCCTTCGTAACCTAGTTTCCTCCTACTTCCAGTCTTCTTACACCTTAATCCATACTACATGCTCTTCAATCCAGTGACACTAACCTCTTTGCTGTTCTATGAATAAGCTGCTCCATCTCTCAGCTCTGAGTATTTTCTATGACCATCCTCTATGCCCAGAAAGCTCTTTCTCCTTATCTTTGGCTTTTGGATTCTCTGGCTTTCTTTAAATCCCAACTAAAAACCCCTTCATTTACAGGAAACCTTTCCCAACCCTTCTAAATTCTGGCATCTTCTCTCTTTTAATTATCAGCTATTTATCCAATATACATTGTTTGTTGTAAATATTAGTTTACTTGTCTTCCCCATTAGTGTGTAAATTTCTCAAGGCAGTGACTCTTTTGCCTTTTTGTATCCTCATGCTTAGCACAGTTCCTGGTATATAGTAGGCACTTAATAAATATTTATTTACTACTGACTGACTGACTATGACACTTATTAGTGCGATTGTGAATTCCTCAAAAGTCAGGACTATCTTTTGCTTTTTTTTATATGCTCAACATTTAGAATAGTGTCTGGCATGTAGCATACATTTAATGTTTATTGACTAACTGCTATAGTCTGATTCTTCTCAGACAGCTACAAGAATAGAGAATGCCTCAACTAATCAAAAAAACCATAAAATAACAAATCATCTTTTCCAATATAGTTTTGATTCTTTTCAAATTAAATATCTGATCGGAGAATGAGTGTGAGAAGACTCAGAAACTGAGTTAAATCCTCATTTTTTTAAAAAGCTCCCTCCTCTGATACAGAGTAACAATTCCTCTAATTTATAGATTTACAGAGTCCAGGAGTAAGTTAAAAGACTTGTTCATGGTTACGTAGCTACTGCAACATGTCAGAATCAGGACTTGAACTCAAGTCCTCCTGATTCAAAGAAAGGCTTCCTTTATAACATGTCATACTATCTCACAAGTGGTAGTTAGAACTATAAAACCGTAGACTTCAAAGTTAGAAAAGGTTTCAGAGAACTTGTAGGTTATGACCTACAGAAATCACTGACAGCCATCCAACCTCTGTTTGAAGACCCCTAGTGACAGGAAACTCATTACAATCAGAGGCAGCATATTCCAGATTTGGGTAGTTCTAATTATTAGGAAGTCTTTCTTTGTGCTGAGCAGATAGACATACACTTCTTTGTAGGTATCCCTTTCTGTGTTTCATCTGACCCAATGAAAGTTGTTTCTTCTATAACCTTAGATAGAACTATATACATGATAGACAGGCTACAGAATGGGAGAAAGGAGGAGGAATACATGAGGAATCTTCAATCCATTTCTCTCACTTCCAGTTATGGAGGCTGGGTTACTTCCTGAACCCACAAGTATCTCCCTACTCATGTTTCAGGAGCAGTGGGATGTGCCACTGTCTTTCTTAGTCATTGTGGTTGGTTATTGTCCTTTGTTCTTGAAGAGGACCGGAATGACATTACTATGCTAAAGTCAAGTTTCAATGTGTCCAGCTGTGGCTAATCAGACCAATATGAACTCAGAATGCTCTACCACAAGTTGGGCACAAATAGTCTATGTGAACATTTGGAATGGATAATGACCTGCCTATGTTCTATTGTGATCTACTTTGTGAACATAGTTTTTTTTTTATTTAGTATTTTATTTTCCCCACATACATGTAAAAACAACTTTTAACAAATATTTTAAAACTGAGTTCCAAATTCTCTCCCTTCATCTCCCCCCATCTCAGTGAGAAGGCAAACAATTTGATATAGGTTATACATGTGTAGTCAGAGCATAGCTTTTATTATTGGGAAAATGAGAGAAATTTATCTAAATTTGACTGTTCCTACCTCTGATAGATGATAGAAACCCTTTACTTGGAAGTTATAGGTAGCATCAGCTCCACAGGCAGACTAGTCTTTGCTTCTGCTATGCATAGTAGAAGAACAGGAGGGGAAAACCATGGGGAAAAAAAAGGATTGATATCAGCAGTCATGATACAGCTGCTACCGTATTGGGTACAGGCCAGAAAGGCCGCTCCTTAATCAAATATTTCAATGAATTCCATTAACTATGAGTCATCTTGGATTGGATGAGGATTTAGTGAGGAACTGCAGACCAGTTGGCAGGACTTTTTCCCCCACTTTGTGTTTAATTTCACTTAAAGAAAAAGGACTTTACTTGTTTAGTTTTTACAAACTATTTTAGACCTTGGAGAGAAACATTTAATGATCAGGTCTTTGAAGGAAGTAAGAGGCATACAGTAGAAAGAGCCCTGGATTTGGAGTCAGGACTTGAGTTCATATCTATACTCGCTGCCTATTTTACTTCGCTGCCTATTTTACTTTGGATAAGTGACTTAATCTCTTTGAGTCTCAATTATTGCATCTGTAAAATGAAGGACAGAAATTGAACTAATTGACCTATAAGATCCCTTCCATTTTGTGATTTATGGTAAGCATAAAAGGCCTTATTGTGTTATGGAAATGAGGAAAAGACAGTCAAATTCTTGGCCTTGGAGACCTAGTTCACTAGGAGAGGCTCTAAATTATTCCCCTGTATGTGAATGTGTAGGGAAGAATGGGAGGGAAATATATGTTAGAGTTAGGGATGGGAAGGCGAGGGGGATTGCTATAGTTAGTCCAGCAGAGAGAGGAGAGTACAGCAGGAGGAAGGAAGGCAAGGAGAGAACACATATCTGCTTAGACAAAGGGATGGCTAAGGTATTTGCGCTCCCACAGAGGCTACTGGTGCCTGGTATGTTCAAAGGGGAGAGGAGTATATAACACTTGCTGGTCTCTTTGAAACTACTCCTGCCATACTACAGCTGTGGAGCAACAGGAAAGAAGAAGAGAAAAGAGTCGAGTGAAATCTCACTTCGGGGAAATAGTGTGCCTGTGGTGATCTCAGACTTGGAAGGCATTTTCCCATATATGTGAATTATTGTGCTCATGGGAAACTCACAAGACTTATCATGGACTCCTAAGATCATCAGTTCAGAGCTGGAAGAGATCTTAGAGGCTGTCCTGCCCATCTTTCCCATGTGAATGAAGAAAATGAAGTCCACGGAGCTAAGGGCAATAGTGTTAGTGAAGCCTTCACAAGTAGGTGAGTAACAGAACTGAGACTGGATGTTAGCTCCTTTGGTTCCAGTGACAGTCAGCTCTCTTTCCACTCTATCATGCCGTCTCTTCACTTCTGGGAAGGAACATCAGCAGAATATGTTCTTTCTATATTCCATGGTTAAGTCTTAGGTGCAGAAGCAATGCAGAGTCATCTGGGCTTGTCCTGTATCACTAGGGAAATGTTCCACGCCACAAGACTAGGCCCCAGTGTTGTTCTATAAGGCCATTACCTCTACCTTGAGGGCAAATCTTTAGCAGGATCTAGGAATCCCTGAAAATCCACATCATCTTCTAAAATTCTAGCATCATTTTTGTAGTCAAACTTCCCTTTTTTTTCTACCTGAGCACAGAGGACTGACACCTTGCTTCCAGTATGGAAAAGCACTTACAAGGACCCCAGTCTTGGAGGAAGATCACTTACAACCTCAGGACTTTATTCTCTGAATCATCCTCCAAATATTCTCTAAATTCCGGGTCAGCCTATTTGAGCTTTAATCCTTAAAGCATGGTCCCATGGCTTTCCACTACATCCTCAAATCCCTATTATCAAGGAGGATGCCTTTCCAACTTTGGTCTTGTTAGAGAGTTCTAAAATCATTCATTAAGCATGGACTATGTACCAAGAACTGTGCTGACTTCCATGATCTGCCTGTCTGCACTGCTCCTTTCTCCAGACCTAGTCACAATAACCAGCCTTCAGGTACTGTTGGAAGATGGGAAATTGAAAACTTGATTTGCTTCTGGCTTGATAAGGAGCGATAAGTTTGAGAATGTCTGACTCTGTGTGTTTTCTGGGCTATGCCAGAGAGGACTTGTGTATGCATAGATAAGTAGCATACAGCAAATTGCAAGCCCAGCTCCAACTACAAAGGCACAGTCCATGTTGTCTCTGCCCTAGGCAGGCTGACTTATTTCATTTCTTCAGACATCGTTCAGAAATTGTTGGAGTGGTTTCCCACTGTCAGCCAGCACTGTACTTGTCCTTGCTACAAAGGGGAGATGAGACAGAGACAAAGCGAGAAATAGATTTGCTGTGCTGGGGATGTTAGGCACACACTGGGCTGAAATTTCATTTTCAGTGAATTAGAAGCTCTCGGCATGGTTAGCACTATGGTGCACCTTTAATAAGATAACATAAATAAAACCTAGAGATTTTGTTTTCTCCCTGTTTGCTTGGGGTGGGGGTGGGGGAAGTTTGTGCCCGTATGCTCCCTATTATTACATCCATGCTGCCTCAAGTTGCAAGGATTGACCTTGCCCTCAAATAAAGTTATAATGCAGGCAAATTCCTTGGGAGCCAATACCAGAGGACCCCAGGGAGCCTCCTGCTTTATTAATCCCCCAGGCCCTGAGAGGACAGGGAGTAAGAATAGCCCAGATTTATACAGTATGCTTTAAGATATAAAAATTGCTTTCCTCACAATCACTCTATGTGGTAGGTAGGTGTATTTGTCCTTCATTGCTGAAGAAGACCATGCCATCAGAGAAATGGTGACATGACTTGCACTTGACTTTGTTTTGAGGGAGGGAGGGCTGTCAGGTCACTTCTCCTCCAGAACCATCTGAATTCAGCGACCAGATATTCATCAGGATGACTGGAGATGACCCAGGATGAGGCAATTGGGGTTAAGTGACTTGCCCAAGGTCACACAGCCAGTGAGTGTCAAGTGTCTGAGGTGAGATTTGAACTCAGGTCTTCCTGACTCCTGCACTGGTCTTCTATCTACCTGCCCCAGTAAGTAGGTAGCCCCATTTTATACATAAGGAAAAATTGAGGTGCAAAGATGTTAGGTGATTTGGCTACAGTATACAGCTAGTAAATATCAGAGCTGAGATATTAGGCTCAGGGTTCCTGAGCCTAAGTTTGGCACTTAGCTGTACTGAGAGCCTTTTTTTACTGCCTTTTAAAGCAAGCTGTGGTAGTTTTGTTTGTTTGTTTTCTGATCCTTTGGTGGTATCCACTTTCTGAAAATAAGACCTGTCTTTGAAAGGATAATGTAACACCCAGGCTGGCTGCCTGCCTCCCTTAGTTCTCTGGGCTTTGCACTGAGAAGGCTTCTGTTAAGGCCAAGGTCTAGCTGGGGTCATCTCCCACATCAAGATTTCTTTCTCATCTTGCCCTCTGCCCAACAGTCCCAGAGCAGTTACCACTCTGCAGTCCACCATGTTCTCTACTGACAACCAGCAAAGGGAAGCATACTTTTTGCCAAGGCTCTGGAGAGAACAGTGCTTTCTGTAAAGGGGCCAGACAGATTTTTTTTTTTTTTTGGCTAACATGTTATCAGTGTCAAAAGCTTTTTAGATAAGATTAAAAAGAAAGAAAGAAAGACAAAGGAAGGAAGGAAGGAAGGAAGGAAGGAAGGAAGGAAGGAAGGAAGGAAGGAAGGAAGGAAGGAAGGAAGGAAGGAAGGAAGGAAGGAAGGAAGGAAGAAAGGAAGGAAGGAAGAAAGAAAGAAAGAAAGACAGACTAGCTCCAGAAGAACGTCTCCCACTCTGCCATATTTAATTGGTCATACCCGTACTGGCCAGTCTGTCTCCTGCCTTTGCCATTCGTCTCCCCAGTTTGTCCCCTAAGCTAAACTAAGACAGCACATCATTTCTCTACAGCAAATGAATACAGAAAAGCTCTAGCCCGGTAAGAATAAACCCAGTGATATCTGGATGATTCTAGCCAGAGCAGACATTTTTTTTCCTGAATCATGTAGATAATTGTATTAATTCTCATCTCCACTTTGCTGGAGTGACTTGGTTTCAGACTTTCTCACGGGTGGATTCCCATGAAAATGAACTGGCAGATTTTCTTCTAGGCCAGCCTGATTTCTTTTACATCATAGTAATGGTGAGATATCATACAATGCTTTATGTTTTACGAAGTATTTTAGACATGTAAAGGCACATGCTCACACCAACTGAGATGGATGCATCTGTATGGGAGACGGCAGGGCCCTGTTTCTGGGAAAAGGCATTTGATTTTCCCTACATATGAGTGCGAGCAATCTCTTCCCACTGGATGTACATAGTTGGAATTGTGTATGTGTGTGTATGTGTGCATGCATGTGCATGTATGTTCATCCTTCATTGCCGAAGAAGACCATGCCATCAGAGAACTGATGACATGACTTGCACTTGACTTTGTTTTGAGTGAGGGAGGGCTGTGCAAGTCATCAGCCTCACTTCTCCTCCTGAGCCATCTGAATCCAGTGACCAGATATTCATCAGGATGACTGGAGATAACCCAGAATAAGGCAATTGGGGTTAAGTCACTTGGCCAAGGTCACAGAACTAGTGTATGAGGTAGAATTGTCTACATCCTGAAAAGCCATCGGACTGGGACATTCCTTGGCTCACTTTTTCTGGTGTCTTCCAGGGTTCTCATTCACTCATGCCAAGGATACTAAAGCAAGACAGGGAAGGATACTTTCCACTTAAGCCCTGGGGCCCTAAGAAACAGGGATTTTGTCTGTGTTGTTTATTCTCTTCTGTTCTAGGTATAAGTGTAAGGAGCGGAGTCCAAAGCTCAGAAGTTCACGCCAAAATTCTGGATAAGATATTGCTGTCATCCCAGAGGGGCAATTAGATAGTATAGTGGATAGAGTGGGCCTGGAGTCATGAAGTCTCCTCTTCCTAAAGTAAAATCTGGCCTAGACACTGACTTGCTACATTTGAGGAAATCACTCAACCCTTTTTGCCTTAGTTTCCTCATCTGTAAAGTGAGCTGGAGAAAAAAATGGCAAACCACTCCAGGATCTTTGCCAAGAAAACCCCAGATCGGGTCATGAAGTATCAGACATGACTGAGGTGAGTGAACAGCAAGGAATCATCGCAGCAGGAGACTCTACCAACTTTGAAATAAATATTTGTTTCTAAAAGCTAATCCAATTGGTAAGTAGTTAAATGGAACTGGGTGCTGGGGAAACCTCAAAACTGAGAAAATACAGTGAGGATTTGAGCCAATGACAGAGACAAGAGACTCCCATCATCTCCTTAAGGTTACTGAAGAACCCTGGAGGAGGGTGTAAAGGAATGTAGCCTGCTCCAGGCAGTGGGGTCAAAGTAACCAATGTTACACAGACATTTTCTCAATTGATCACCACGGTAACCCTGCAAGGTAAGAGGTACTACCAGTACTGTCATCCCATTTTTAGATGAGGAAACTGAAATTCAGAGAGGTTTATGATTTGCCAATGTTCAAACATACAATGTATGTCACTGCTGGAACTCAAACCCACATCTCTCTTTGCTTCAAGTTCTGAGCTTTTTCCCATTGCATGGGGCTTCAGCTTTCTAACGCACAGCTTTCTGATGCAGCCATGACCTTACCTTCCGTGTCTCTATGTTGAATTCCTATATATCTGGAGAACCAGATTTATGCTAGTTGACTTGGTAATGAGTGAGCTAAAGATTATTTTTTCATTAGAAGAAAATCTCCAGCTGAAATTCAACAGGAAGCATTTATTAAGCACCTATCATGTACAAGGCATCCAGTTAGACACTGGGACTACAAAGATTAAAGATGGCATATTATCTAATCTCAAGGAGCTGTAAACTACTAAGGGCACATATGTTTGTATAGAGATATATTTGTATTTTACATGTTTATTTACATTTATATATTGGCATACATATTTTTGTATTTATATGTATATTTTATACATATATTTGTATCTATATATTTGTATTTTATATATAAAAATTTGCATTATATATAGAGAGCCACCTAGGTGGCTCAATGGATAGACATTGGACCTAGAGTCAGGAAGACCTGAATTCGAATTATGCCTCAGACACTTACTAGCTGTGTGACCCTGGGCAAGTCACTTAACTCCATTTGCCTCAGTTTCCTCATCTGTAAAATGAGCTGGAGAAGGAAATTTCAAACCACTCCACTATCTTTTCCAAGAAAACCCCATGGACAATATGATCCAAGGGGTAGTAAAGAGTCAGACATGACTGAATAATTATCTATCTATACACATATGTATATACATACATATATACATATATTTGTATATTATATATATTTGTATTTTACATACAAATTTATATTTATACATTTGCATACATATATTTGAGTTACATATTTATATTATATATATTTGTATATTATCTTTGTAATAGATATGTACATATCTGTATTTGAAAAGCAACGAGTACAGTGCTTGGAACAGAGTTGGTGCTTAATAAATCCTCGTTTCCTCCCTATTCCCCTTTTTCCTTCACTCAAAAGATGTAAGAGGTAAAAAGAACAAGCATTTATTAAGCACCAACTATATTCTAGATACTATGCTGAATGCTTTACAATTACTATCTCATTTGATCCTCACCACAACCCTCTGAGGTAGTTGTTTTATAGTTGAGAAAACTGAAGCAGACAAACAGAGATGTAGCAACAGTGATAGCAGTAGTAGTAGTAGTGATGGTGGTGGTGGTGGTGGTGGTGGTGGTGGTGGTGGTGGTAACAGTAGTAGCAATAGTAATAGCAGTAGTAGTAGTAGTAGTAGTAGTGGAGGTGATGGTGGTGGTGGTAGAAGCAGTAGTAGTAATAGTAGTAGTAGTAGTTAACATTTACATAGTATTTACTATGTGCCATGCACGGTGCTAAGTGCTTTACAATTATTATCTCACTTGAGCCTTACAACAATTCTGGCAAGTTGGTGCTCTTAGTATCCTCGTTTCATAGTGAAGGAAAACTGAGGTAGCAGATGTTAGATGATTACAGAGCTAATAAGTATCTGAGGGTAGATTGGAACTCAAATCTTCCTGACTTCAGAACTAGCACTGTATCCACTCTATGCACCTAGCTGTGAGGAATTATCTACTTAGAGGAGAGGGCAACATCAAAGTTATGTCTGAGTTCAGAAACTCACTGATTGCTGAGGGTAAGTTTGGGATTGTCAGGATACCCTAATAGAAAAATCCCTGATTGATACAGGAGTATTATGTATGGAATAGACATCTGTCAGAAACTATAAGGAATTTGAATGTCATTGGATAATTCTTTGGAACTGTCTAGCTGACGTTGAATTTTGTTGCTATTAAGTTATTTTTCATTCATGTCCGATGCTTCATGATCTATTTGGGGGTTTTCTTGGCAAAGATGGTGGAGTGGTTTGTAATGTGGAAAGGGATACCTCAATTTACCTGAACCTCCCAATTATCTAGGTAACCAGAAGAACAATATAAGGATGACATATCAACAATTCTTTGTGATGACCTAAAGGAAACCTAGCTGGACGTGCAGAAAATCAGCAACTATGAAGTCAATTAAGTTCATATCGGTTTTGAAGCAGACTCTGAGCCATTTGGTGATTTGTAGACCTTCAAGAGACATCCCTATTTTCAAAGACTTTATGACTTTTGGAGACAGTCATATCTCCAGAGACTCCCCTAATTTTAGTTAGGGGGCTTTTGAAATTATCTTGTTTTTGGAGACATCTCCTTATCAAACCTTGGATTATGGACTGCTTATCTAATTTGTGTGTCAAAGTCCATAGACTTGACACCTGGAATTCCTCATTCCCCTCTGCTTAGGGATGGGTCTCATTGATTCATTCTTTTCTAAGTCCACCTTTGCCCCAAATTTCTTACCTTCCTTTGTACAAAATATATATAAACTCTCCCGTCCATTATTTGGTGGGCTGCCAGCAGAGACTGTCAGTTCCTATGCACATGTTTGTTGGTTGTTTTTTTCATGCTTAATAAAATATTTCTGTAATCTCACAGGCACCATCTTCCTCTGGTTTTCTTCCCTTTAAGGAAAAGGGGGATTTAAATCTTTAGAACTGGCCATTACATTCTCAGGACATTTGAGGAAAGAGAGATCTAAATTCCCTCAAGAGAGCATTTGTCTCAGTTTATAATTTTCCATTTCCTTCTCTAGCTCTTTTACAAATGAGGAAACTGAGGCAAACAGTGTTAAGTGACTTGTCCAGGGTCATTCAGCTAATAGGTATCTGAGGTCAGATTTGAACTCAAGTCTTCCTGACTCCAAGTGTAGCATTCTAACCACTGCACCACCTAGCTGCCTCTGAGGGTATATAGACAGACACAGATATAGATACACACACAGACAATCACACACACACACACACACACAGCACATAGAGACATACACATTTATACATATAAAACAATATATAGCTTTATATAGTTAAATTACAGTTATATATTTTACATTTATATTTGATACATTACATGTGTAAAATATATTTATGTTATTTATATATACATATTATATAACTTTTATGTATTCATTTCAATTATTTTTCCTTGGTACTTTCTTTCTGAAGTTGATAATGCTCTTTCTTTTTATAAATAAATATCCCAGGCTTAAATCAACGTGACTTAAATATAAGAAGGGAGAGAAGGAAAAGAGGTACTTAAGACCCGGAAGACAGAGTAGAAGTACCTAGTAATTAGATATAACAAATATTTGACTCAAAGCCAGGCTCGGGAACCAACAGGGTCAAGAAGTTCAGTGTTTAGAATCTAGAATTAGAGATCTCATTCAGAGAGTCTTAGCTTCATAGACTGTTAGAATTCATAGGGGCCAATGAATACAATCTCATCTGTTTATAGAAGTCAGAGCCATAGCTAGCAATTTTGACCTCAGGACCAAGTAGCACAAGGCAGTCACAGGGAAAGCAGCCTGAGACCACAGTGACAAGCCAAATTAACTTTGTATTTCATGATATGATCATAACATAAGTCATTAGCACAAGTTCAACTGAGCATGAAGAAGAATTAGCTACTACGTTGGTTTCTAGTAGCTAGTTCCATTCTTTTGTATACTTTAAATTTCTGTATCCTGTGGAAAAGTCCCAGTCACCCTGCCCTAGAATCTTACAGAAGCATTAGAAAGGATGAACTAAGGGTTCGTGAAGCTGGGAGTGACCTCAATGGCCTCAATGGAAGTCCCTTTACAGAAATCAGATGCATAACCAGCAATTTTGGCCCGTGGTTGTTACTGTTTGTCCTTTGTTGTTGAAGAGGACCATGACCTCAGGACGGTGATGCCATGACCTGCAGATTAATTAGATTTAAGTGAAGGAGAGCTGTGCAAAGTCACCAGCCTCACTTTCTCCTCTGGAGTCATCTGGGTCCAGTGGCTAGATATAGGTCAGGAAAATTGCCCTGGATGCAGTGGGAGACCTTGACTTTTTTAAGTTAAGGTCTTTAACAGGACTCTGTTTGACTCAGTGATAAAGATTAGGTAAGAAATGAGGCAGAGAATGGCCTCTTTACCTAGTCCAAAAAAGAAATCAGTCTGGGAGGGGAAAATGGAGGGTTTCTGGCCAAAATGGAAATAATTTCTATTTACTTTCATTCTGAGCCAATCAGGGCTCAAACTATGACCAAGTAGGGCTTAGCCCGGGACCTATTGTTGGCCTAAATGAAAGTTAAAGTCCTTTTATAGAAATCAGCCATAACTAGCAATTTTGGCCCATAGAGGATTAGTTACAAGGAGGACCTGAGACACTTGGATAACTAAGGAAGTTCCTCAAGGCCTGAGGGAGGCTGGTTAGAAGGCAAGAGTCCCTCCGTATCAACAGTACCAGTAACAATCGCTTCCATCTGAATTGTCTTAGAAAGATTCTGAAGATCATCTGGCAGGCTAAGGTACCAGACACAAATTGCCAAGCATTCACACTCTGTTTCAGAGAGCACAACTCCCATAGGCTGGCCACGTTATTCGAATGTAAAATGTAAGCTTGCCAAAAAGAGTATTTTATGGAGAACTCACACAGGGTAAGTGTTCATATGGTGGTCAGAAGAAGCAATACAGGGACACTCTCAAGGTCTCTCTTAAAAACTTTGGAATTGATTGTGTGACACGGGAGACACTGGCACAGGACCACTCAGAATGGCGTGCCCACATCAGAGAAGGTGCTATACTCTATGAGACTTGAAGCAGCTCAAAGGATACACAGGATGCACAGATTTAGAGTATCCACCCCAAATGTTCACACACATTATTTGTGCCCAACCTGTAGCACAGCATTCTGAGCTTGTATTCGTCTGATCAGCCACAGTCAGACGTGTGGAAACTTGACACTGTCACAGTGATGTCATTTTGGTCCTCTTCGATAATGGACAACAACCACCAAACCAAACAAGATCCTTCTCCAGGCTCTACAATAAAGGACCTCATCTCACTCCAGCCCCTGGCCTCAAGGAGCTAAACCTTAGGTAGGACATAACACACAGTTTACATTTTCACAGAAACAGATCTTTCTGCCTCATGCATTTGGCTATCAGCCCTCTGCTACTCAGTGGATGACCTTGCTTTGGGATGGAGTGTGGCATTAGAGGAAGGGAATGATTTAGGACCACAGAACCAGAGATTTAGACTGGAAGGAGCCTAGAGGTGTTCTGGTCTAATCCTTTATTTTACAGATGAGAAAATCTGGACCAGAGAAACTAATGCCTTGGTAAGTGGTAAGAACCAGGATTCAAACCCATATCCTCTGATACCCACCCCAGCTCTTCAGCCATTGTAAAATACTGCATCCCTGAATTATTGGGTTTTGTTTGCTTTGTAGTAGAAACAATTTTTAAAAGGAAAAAATTGGGGTCTTGGTTTGAGTTTCAAAGGGGAAATTTCAAAGCTGTGTCAGCTTTTTTGAATAATTGTGCCTCTTCTCCATATTGAAATTGTCGAAACTCTTCATATGTTAAAAAAAAAACAAAAACCGAGAAGCGTTAAATATCTGTTATCATCTAATGTAAGAACAAAATACAAGAAGATAGAGGGAGTGGTTCTTAAAAGAAATCCAAGTGAGCATATCAATTTTTAAATATAGTAGGTACTTAACAAATATTTGTTTCTTTTGCCAAAGTCAGAGCTAGTGGGGGGAAAACATGACCACGAGGATGAGGCAAAAGCATGATCAGAGTAGGTGGCCGAGTGTTAGAAAGTCCTGTAAGACCCATGTGGGGTACTAGGTGTTCCAACAAGTCGACGTGGATTTGGAGTTAGGAAGATTTGAGTTTAAATTCTGACTCCTGTGTTTACTCTGATCAAGATTTGACTTATCCAACTTCACCACCCTCACTCCCAGTTTTTTCACCTGTCAAATGGAGGAGCTGAGCTGAAACGGTAAGGTCCCTGAGAGTTTTAAATTTATCACCCTATGACTGACTAAGGGATGAGTGGAAGAAAAAAGGTAGGCCCTCAGATGCCAGGGATGGCAACTGAAGTGATTTTCTTGCCTGCTATAGACCGGTTCTAAGATGAGGTGCTGCTGCTGGAAAGACCCAGCCTCCAAGCATACACGTTCATGTCACATTGCCATCCTGGAACTAAGCCCTGCTCACCCCAGGCCAGTTTAGTTCTGGTTGTTACTAGCTACATTGATGTAAAGGGATGGGGGCTAGGAAAAAAAATGGCAAATGAGCAAGTGCTTGTTTTGTTAGGTCAACAGTATCTTTTTCTCACCCCCTGAGCTAATTAGATAACTCAGGAGTGTTGAAAATCTCAGAACAGAGAGTTTTCTTTTTAGGATTCTGGGTTTGACCTCCGTTTTTATGTAAACCTTAGTGACTGGGTCTGTCAGTTCTGTTATGTTGGGAAACTACCCCTCCAGGTAGAACAAATGTTGTTTAATTTGCTTCATGGAAATTTTGTTAAATAAATCATGGATTCCTAGTGGCATAGGAAATAATCAAGTTGCTTTGCCTGGAAGGTTAGACATATTGTACAGCACTTCAAATAAAAAGGAAGACACTTTGCAATTCAAAAGATATATATATATATATATATATATATATATATATATATATATATATATATATATATATATATATATGCTGGGACATGTCAAGGCAAAGTTGCTCAGTGTGTGTGTGTGTGTGTGTGTGTGTGTGTGTGTGTGTGTGTGTGTGTGTGTGTTTCCTTCTCCCCAAGATCCATTACTCCTGACTGCCTTTGTCTACACCAAATTAAATATTTTTGAATAGCCCTGGAGAAATCTCTTGCAATAGGAGAGGGCAAGGCTTTCGATCTGTGGTTTATATTCAATACTCCTGGATTTGTACTTCTGACCCCAAATTCTGTAATTATAAATTGGCTTATGTATGTGTTAGGGGTTTGGGAAGGTGCCCTAACATAGAACCTTCTTTATTTTCCTTCTTTTCCGTATATAGTATAGCAGAAAGTAAACTACATAGAGAGACTCAAGTTCTAGTCTTGGCCCTGTGGTGATATCACTTTGAACAAATCACTTAACCTCTCATGGCCTTGGCTTTGTCATTTGTGAAATGACAGTCCCTGAGGATCAATAAAGTCATTTCTAATGCATAAACATTGCAAGATTTCTCCCCAGGATTGCTAATTCTAGGACAGAGGAACTCTGCCCTGAAGGAAGCTACTATCCCATGATGACTTGGGGGTCCAGTTTACTTACAGAAGCCTGTAACAAGAGAGGTGCGCACATTTAGCGTCTCAAGGGTTAGTTAGCATTCATAGTGGAACCGTAGATGGATAATGGGGATGGCAAATAGGAGAATAAGTAACATTATATAGCACTAACATTCACCGAGTGCTTTACATATCTTATCTGAGTATCATAAAACCCTAGGAGTCGAATGCTATTGTCATTGTTCAGTCTTCTCAGTCATGTCCAATTCTTTGTGACTCTATTTGAGGTTTTCTTGGTAGAAATACTAGAATGGTTTCCCATTTACTTCTCTAGGTCATTATACAGATGAGGAAACTGAGGTAAACGAGATTAAATGACTTGCCCAGGGTCACACAGCTAAGAATTGTCTGAGGCCAGATTTCAACTCAAAGAGATGAGTCTTTCTAACTCCGGGCTACTCTATCCACTACACCACCTAGCTACCCCATAGCTGCTATTATTATCCACATTTTACAGATGAAGAAGCTAAGGTTAAGACAGGTTAAGTGACTCACCCATGGTCACACAGTTAGGAAATGTATGAGGCAAAATTTGAACTCAGTCTTTCCTGAATATAATCCAACACTCTTTTTATTAAGCCAGCTAGCTTCTCTCAGATTTAGAACTGGAAAGGACCATAGAAATCATCTAATCCCCTCTTATAAAGATGAGGGAACTGAGGCCCAGAGATTTTATGTGGCTTGTCAAAGGCCACACAATAAGCATCCACTAGCTTATTTCCCTACTTTATATACTTCATCACAACAACCACATGAGGTAGTTTTTTACAGAAGGAGAAACTGAGGCTTAAGGAGGTTCCATGACTTGCACAGAGTGACATAGCTAGTTAATGAGTGCCAGAAACTGAATCTGAACTCAGGTCTTCCAGGGTTTAAATCCAAAATTTTGTCCACAAGACCACCTAGCTTTGAATTCAAATGAATTCCTTGGCCTTAACTCTTTCTATTGTATCATATTGCCTCTAGCTCTGAAGAACCAATCTTGCTCTGATCGGAAGCTGCTTGTTGTATGACCTGGCAGAGGTGATGAGGGATCGCTTGTGTGACTGTGTAACTGTGAAATTGGTATAGTGGTAAGGACCCAGGTTTCAATCCAGTGCTGCTATGGTCTACGTTGGGCAAATCACTTCTGGGCCATTTATAAAAGGAAAGGATTGCAGCAGATTGTCCCTAAAGCTTTTGCTACTCCCTCCCCAGTCCTATTCCCTATTTTCCAGAGGTCTCCAGTAGCTATTTGTATAGATTAAACCTACCTGAGGCTAAACACTACCCTTAAGCAAGGTAACCTTACTGGATGAGAATTTCCACTATTATATTACAACCAACCTTTGATTCTCAGTAGGAATCAGCCTCAGGGAAATCCTGTTTAAATGAAATCCACCAAGACCCTAAAAGTTCATTTTAGCCAGGAGCTTCACAGAATCATAGAATTTCAGAGTTGGAAAGGACTTTTAGAACCTTCTAATCCAACTTGTACATGAAAAAAAAAATCTCCTCTGAAACCTGCCCAGCAGTTATCCAGCCTTTACTTAGAGATTTCCAGTGAGAGACAGCCTCCTATGGGGGCAACCTATTGTATTCTGGACTTTCTCTAACTGTTAGGAAGTGATTTTTTAAAAAAAAAAAAACATAAATCATAGGTGTAATTCTTTGCAACTTGAATCCATGGCTATTACATCCTTTGGAGACATGCAAAACAAATTTCACTCCTCTTCCAAGGGTAAGCTCTTCAAACATTTGAAGAAAAATAACATGTCAGTCTCATTCTTTGTCCAGGCTGTCAACAAGTTATTCAAGTAATGGGCTTGCAAATTCTCCTTTTCTTGATCCCTACTTCAAGGAAATATGACTCAAGTCAGAGAGAAAGAAGATGGTGAAAGAAGGAGGCAAGATATTTAGTAGGAAAAAAGCAACCAGGGTAGCCCATTCTGGTGAGGAGACAAGATATGTTTGCGGACTGCCTTCTCAGTCCCAGGTTCCCTGGCAATCCCATGACCTGCTTTTGAAAACTTGTCTTGGTCTGATCAAGAGTTAGCTCCTGTCTTGTTTGATTTCATTGTGTATTTTTTTTAATCACTCACAGTTTTGGTTCTCCATCCTATTCCACCACCATCCCCCCACCCAACCCCCATTCCCACTCCCCATTCCCATATCTGCCACAGAATGAGTACATGAGGGAAATCGGTATGTGTTGAGTAATATTCTGGTGCCCACTGGGGAAGGGCATTGGAATAACAGTGCAACAAAGGAGAGTTGAGTGCTTTCCATTCTCCTAGAAATCTTCTGACTCTGGCAGTTGTCCCAGGGTCTTCCCATATGCAGGAATCACTCCTTGGCCTAAGCATGTGACCAGCTTCTAGGTTGGGTGAAGCCCTGTATGACCACATCTTTGTAACACTTTCTTGTGAGCATGTTTTCCATCAGACCTTTGACATCCCTGTCTTTCCTTACACCGATCTGGTAACTGGTGCTGGTGCTCAGTCACTGAACTATTATCACCGCATTCTGTAAATGTGAGTTGTTATTGGCAGGGCTGGAAGGTGGGGGACTTTATCCAAAGTTTCTATTTTCCTTTGTCTCTCCCAGATCTCTGCCTCTATTAGTTTCTTCCTAGTTAGTAAATTTAGAGCCAGAAATAATTTAGTTCACTTTCTCATTCCACAATGAAGAAACTGAGGTCTAGAGAGGTCAGGTGACTAAATATTGAATAAATGTTTACCTGCAGATTCTCAAATGTCAACTCTTTGTCTTTTTACAGGAGACTAAATTGCTGTTGAGGAAGTCTATTGACATACCTGAGACAGGGGTAGTGATACTAATCTAGGTCCACTGTTAATATTTTTAAAACCAATCCCCTATGGCCAAATCATGAGAAATAGCACATGGAAATAGTACACTGAAAATTCATTGCCTTTGGTGGCAGAGGATCTGGTTCAAATCCTACCTCCATTACTCGGCAAGCATGTGAGCTTGGACAACAACCTCTCTGGGAAGGAAACAGTGAAAGAATATGAGGGGGATGAAAAGCAAAGGAAAGCAAAACAAATTTCTTTTCAGAAATACTTATTAAATTTTTATGGTATGTGGAAAACTGCAGGAAATGAGGGCCATTATGATCCTACAGTTGGTTGGAGATATAGTCTCTATAGGCAGTCCTATATTAGTGGCATTTATAAAAGGCTACAATATTTATGTGAAACTATGATCACAATGATAAAATGAAGGGATTCCTTTACCTGATGTGGATTGCAGTCCTTCCACACCTTTTTGCCTATGTGGCTCTTGTATACCTCTTTCTGTGATGTCACCAATGTGCTATAGATGTTCCTCTAATTCTTTTAAAATTTTATTGGTTCCTACCCAGTTCTTGGGTTTGCAACAACAGGTTCCCTCACATTGTGACCCAACTGCCCCCTTCCTTTGTCAGTTATCCACGTCATTAATGGAAGCTTTCATGCCGCTTCTCCTGAACAAATCCTTGCTGGTATTATGGCACCACCTTCCTGTACCTACCTTGCCTCTTCCTATTGCCCTTCGGGTCACCTGTAGTTTCAACCCATCTAAGCTGAACCATTAGATGATTCATGGCCATGTGTGATCTCAGGGGAGAACTACTGTGTTCGAATTATGAGCTTTTGGGACACGAGGTAGCCTGAGATCATTGAAAGGTCTATGCTGTTGTCCAAGTGCCAATAGTCCAATCTCTTCCTGTTAATCCATTCTACTCCAGATTATTGTCTTCTGCTCTACTTGTCTATGACAGATAGATGATTTATTTAAACAAGAGTATATCACAATAGGGCTATATATGCCATATATATTTCTCATTAATTGAGTTTTCCCAGTGAAGATGACTAAATTAACTTATTTAAACATAAATATACACAAAATAATAATACATATTTACAAATATACATAAAATAAGAATATAGAAAACATTTTTTGTACCTGACTTTTTTCAGCTAGAGAACTCCTTGTGAGGAAGGAGACTCTATCAATTCACATCAGTACCTTCTCTGTAACTTAAAATTACCTGATAGGGCAATGAGAGATTCGGTGATTTACCCAGGAGCACACAGCCAGTATGTATCAGAGGTGAAACTTGCAAAAATTAGGGGTTCTCAGACAGAGGGATGAGAAGAGAGTACAAATCAGAGATAATGGAAAACAAATACAAAGGCATGGGGATGGGAAATGACTGAAAGGTGGAAAGATAGATTCAGGCTAGATTGTGAAGGGATTTATATGCCAAACAGAGACATATTATATTTAATTTCAGAAGTCATAGGAAGCTATTGAAGTTTGTTGAAGAGGAGAGTGATGCACGTAGATTTGATCTTTAGGGGGGAAATTGCTTTAGCATCTGAACTGAAAATAAATTGGATAAAAGAGAGATAAGGACTAATCAGGTTGTTATTGTAATGGTCCAGAGGAGTAGACACAAGGACTTAAACTAGAATGCTGGTTGTGTGAAAAGAGAGAAATATTGATATGAGAGATGCTGCAGAAGTAGAATTTCACTTTGTGTGGGGAGCTGAGGAAGACTGAAGATGCAAATCTGCATTATTGAAAGAATGGTAATGCCATCAACAAAAATAATGAAGTCTGTAAGAAGCTTGGTGGCTAGAGATGTGATTTTGATCAGAATTTAACCAGTTTGTCCTGGTTGGTGCAGAGGGACTGGTTGTACAGCTGGTGATGTGAAACTGGAATTCAGGAGACAAGGATTAAATGTGCAGATGTGGTATTCACCTATGTAGAGATTATGATTAAAACCATAGGAACTGATGAAGGAAGAGATCAAGTCTTGTTTATCTTTTTATCTTTCCAAGTCAAGCACAACATAGGTAAGAAGAATATGAGTTCCTTAAGGGCAGGAATTTTTTTCCTCTATTATCTTTGTACATAAATTCCTGATAAAGTAAACTGAATAGGCATGTAATAAATGCTGGACTGAACTGAAATAGTTGCCAAATTCCCAAAACTAAACTGATATAGAAAAACTTTTGGAACAGTCTTTATAAGGTAAGTTTCTTAGAAATTATCTGTGATTTAAAAATTAAATTCTATTTAATTAACATTTGTTATGCTTCTACTGTACATATTCCACAGCACTGAGAGTTAGGTGAGTAAGACATTTCTGGTCCCCAGGAAGCTTACACTATGGTGATTGATAGATATCTTTCCATAGAATGGTAACAAGATTAATCTGTAGAAATAGATGTTTTCTTTAAATAAATTTGACCATGTTAAAAAATAGCTTCATAATTCATACAAAACAATGCTAGTACGTCGCAGGGTGCTACATAATTGAGGGGTGGGTAACCCACAGTCTTAAGAGTACATGTAATCTTCTAGGTCTTTGAGTGTGTCTTCATTCAGTACAACCAACTCTGCACATACAAAATTTCTATTTGTTCTACAGAACTGATATTACAGGGCTGATCCACAGAAAAACTATGAAGTTTGTTTCACGCATTATAAGTTAACCAATTCTTACAGTGTCAGTTATATAAAGGACCTTAAAAATATTCTCATAGGAGTCCTGTTTAGGAATTGAAGAAACAGACCTTGAGAGATTAAAGGATGGACTCCAGGTCACAAATAAGTATAAGAAAAAGGGATTTAAACTTAAGTCCTCTAATGAAAAATTCAGTGTTCTTTACACTAAACCACATTGACATTTCATCAGCTGCCTACTCCCAACTTATTAATTTAATTTTATCTCTTGTTATTTCTTGACAAGGATTCTTTAGTCCAGAACACCAGTCTCTCATCTCCCATTACCTTACATGTCCCTTTCCCCAAAAAGAAAAATAAAAAGTTCTTTCCACTTACCAGTTTTCTTGTCAAGGACAGCATTGAATGGCAGAAGCAATGACAGATCGACAGTCAAGCTTATTGTTGACCAGTTGTTTCGGTCATGTCCGACTCTTTGTGACCCCATTTGAGTTTTTCTTAGCAAAGATACTGGAGTGGCTCGCCATTTCCTTCTCCAGTTTATTTTAATAGATGAGGAACTGAGGCAAACAGGTTAAGAGGTTTGCCCAGGGTCACACAGCTAAGAAGGGTCTGAGGTCATATTTGAGCTCAGGAAGATGAGTCTTCCTGATTTTTAGCTAGCACTCTGCACTATGCCACCCAGCTGCCCCCAGTTAAGAAAGCCTGGGTCTGAATTTCAGCTGTACTCTTTTCTACCCATGTGACCTTGGACAAAGTGGTTTTCTCATCTGCCAAATGAAAAGGTTAGATTAGATGGTGTCTGAGGCTCCTTCCAATTATAAATCTTCAGTTTATGATGTCTGAGGCACTTTTCAACTTTAAGCCTTATGAGCACCAGAAAGTATTTTATTTCAGTAATTTCACTTGTTTGTTGGTTGAATTTTAGTTTGAAAGAGTTTAAATTGAGGGGTTATTTCAGCCAATCATTTGCATTTTAAACCCTAACTTTGGTTAATGAAACTTAAATCTTAATTTAACTTAAATCTCATTGTTGAGTGCATAGTTTTATCCTTTGTTAGAAGAATGTTGGGTATCAGCAAATAGTGGTGGGGGTGGGGGTGGCCTGATTTATGGTGGCTTTTTTAAGATTAGAGCCTACAGCAGGGAGCTTTAACGTTTTTGTGTATCTTGGACCCTTTTGGCAGTCTACTGAAGACTAAGGATCCCTTCTCAGAAAAAAATGTCTTAGATACATAAAATAAAGTACATAGGATTACAAAGGAAACCAAGATTAGGGAAAATAAAGATGACCTTTTTTCCTGTGCAAGTTCATGGACCCCTTAAAATCTGGGTCTCTGGACCCCAGGTTAAGGACCCCTGGCCTAGAGTAAATTTTTTATGGCTTACTTTGCACTTTATATATATATATATATATATATATATATATATATATATATATATATATATATATATATATATGTATGTATATATATATACATGTATATATATATATATATACATATATATTACTATTCTTAATCATCATAGTGAGCTTATGAAGAAATCAGTGAATTTTACAGAGGAGGAAAATGAGGCACAGAAGGGTTAAGGTTAAACTAGTAAGTGCCAGTGGTGTCGGGAACCAGATCTAATTGACTTTTAATCAAACATTTTTTCTACTGTACCATAGACAGTTTTTGGAAAGTAGGGGCTCTGGAATCACACATAGCTTACCACACTCATGAGCAAATGGAGTCAGCCATTTAAAATGATTAAGAAAGACAGATAATCATACAAAGATCTACCTTTCCTTTTCTGCTACAAGGATCCTGGGAAGGAGAAATGGAAACTGATCCATCCAGGCCCGATAGATGTCCACCCTGGAAGCTATTAAGTAGAGATAGAGAATCATGTCCTCTAGTCACCAATTTCTTCCAGCACCTGCACACTTGTGACTTACCTAAACCAGCCTAGGGCTATATGTAGGCTTCCTCCAATTACCTTCAGTCTCCTCTCTGAGTACAGATTAGATCCCTTCCCCTTCTTTGGCACCATTATCAGTTTCTTTTCCTACCCTCACCTTTGTTTTCTGGGTCTTTTGAAGTTGTATATAGTGCTACGGAAAGAATTCTGGATTTACAGTCAGAGGACTAAGTTGATTCTCAGCTCTGCTGTTTGACCTTCTGATTTTTACAAAAACCCTTCACGTCTCTGAACCTTTCCTTGTGCCTTGTGGGCGTGGGGGAGGTGGAAGGTTGGAAGAGCCAGTGATCCTTTAATCTTTTCACACCATCACCTCCTTTCATGGATGATATGGAATTCCTCCCTACAGTACTTTTACCTCCAGAAGAGAAGGTTTTTGACAATGAGGTATTGCTGGGAAGCTGTCTGCACATTAATTTCCATTAATATGTTTAACAACACAAATACTTCTCCACCAACTAAATTTGTGTTTGTTTGCCAAACATATTCTTCAATCCCTGGGAACTCTGAAAAACAGTGTTCCTAGATCCATTGCTTACATTTAAATTTTTAATTACTATTTAAAGTAAGGCTGTGTTTCCTTATCCTGGCCATAATCTGGGTCTAGGGTGGAGAGCCTGGGTTCTCTTCCCCCCATCTCTGAAGGCAGACACTTCCTATTCTCTATCAGTGCTCTAATTGTAGGACCCAGAATATCTTGCAATCCCTGACTGAAAAGAGCTACAAAAATGCAAAGAATTCTGTTTGATATTATCAGAAGTGTAAGTTCAAGTTGGAATATGAGGCAGGATTTAAACTCTATCTCTGGTTTCCCTTGCTATTGTGGATGTCAGTCCATTTTAATGTTCTAAAGTGTATTTTTGGGGGGGCGGGGTGATAGCTAAACAGGCAATGCTGAGGATTTAATTCATTGTGTTGTCATGGAGTGGTAATGTTGGCTCAGTTTTGGAGATTAGGAACAAGTGAGTAGGATGCTAAAGTCTCCCGGCGTTCAAGTTCTCACAATGCAATATAATTAAGGGGAAACAGGCTGTCAGGTGCAGGGCAGATATCAAAGACAGAAGTGCACGTAAGCAAACTGTTATGAAGTTGGACAGTTTGAGGCCGGGGGACAGATAAGCTTTATCAGGCCTGGATGGATGGGGAAAAGAAGTGAGGGGACCATAAGTCAGATGACTTCAGGAGTGTGGCTAGCTGCTAGGGGTAATTCAGAGCAAACTAAAGTATTACCAACAGCAGCTAAAAAAGCACTAAGCCAGGATTAATTGTCATTCCATTGGCCTGTGAGGCGACTGATACCAAATATAATTGAATTACTTTGTAATTATTTCTTTTGGAGTGTTTAACTGAAGCCAGAGTTTGAAGATGGGTTTTTCTCCCCTTTTCCCTTTGCACTGCAAATGGTTTTGCATTAAGGATATTTTCTGCTTTGCTGTATTATCTTGTGCAAACTACTCTGGTTTGTACTCCCCCTCCCCCACTTTCTTGCCAATGGGGTTGTTTACTTATCGGAATTAAAGTCCAAAATGAGCAGTCTCTTGCCAGCAGGACAGAATTTCTAATAAATATGTAAATAATGCATCTCTCAGCTGTTGCCTGGGGCATTCTACTCTCTAGTGTATCCGTGTGGAAGCATTCTGGGGTGGATGCATGCTTGTTGTAGGCAAGAAATGCCCATCAGTTCACAGAGCAGAAAGGAGGAGGTAGGTTTGGGTTCTAGCTTTGCCACAAAAAGTCCACATGACCTGATGTATATTTGCTGTTTCTCTGAGCAACATGGGGACTTGGGGATTCAGTTTCAAAGTGAGAGGATGCTGCATTCTTCCCAAGGTACCAGTCCCTTGAGAGTAGAAGAAAATGGGAGTTTCAGAGCCATCCCTTTAGATAAGACCCTAGTTCTCTTAGTATGAGACCAGTTGTCATCTTCAGCTCTTATACCAGGCAAACATACTAGCAAAGGTTGAGAGAAATGAATCTGTAAGGGAACTTAGAAGTCATCTACTCAAATCTCATTTTTTAAATAAGGGAACTGAAACAAAAGTTTGAATGATTTACGGAAGCTAAGCTAGGAATCAAACATAGATCCTAGGATTCTAAACCTAGCACTCTTTACATTGTAACGAAACTAAGCATCTCAGACCCATTTTCCAGGTGTTCCATACTACTGCCAGAAAGCTACTCGACTTCTATGGCCTCTGTACTATGGTCCTCCAATTTCTTGAGAACATAAAGATAAGTCTTGCTTATGATAAATCCCAATGCACTGACATAGTGGGACATACAAACTCACACAAAAGACCTGTTGAGGGAAAGGTCCAGATATCAAAGGAGAGGATCCTTTTGTTCACACACTACTATATAAGCATGATGGCTCTGACAACTCATAATGTTTTTGTTCTGGAATTACTGTGATCAACAAATTGAAAAAAGTACTCAGATTACCAGCATCAAAGGAGTAGGTTTTATTTCATTTACCCTACCTCTAAAAGAAAAACTGAGGAACAGAGATGTTATATGACCAGTTCAAGGTTATGTAGGAAAACAAAATCCAGATTTGTCAATTTCTAGCCCCAAATTCTCTCATTAGACTCTGCAAACCGCATTGGACAAAAAGAGTCTACCAACCCAGGTAGTAAGTAGCAGGGCTGGGATTTGAACCAGGATTCTCAGATTCTAAAGTTGGCACTACTTCCAGTCTATCAAGTTGCCTCTAGAGAATATTGTACAAGTTCACAGAATCAGAAGATTAGAGCTGCAAGGGACGTTAATGGCATCCATTTCCAGATGAGAAAACTGAGGCCATTGGCCTGCTCAGAGTCAAATAGGTAGTGTCAGAAATGGAACTTGACTGCAAGTCATTTGATCTCAGTTAAAAATCTGATGATCTATAACCTCTTTGAGTCTCGGTTTCATCTGTAAAATGGCAATTAAATTTACTTTAATGTCTTGCCTTCAAAGGTCATTGGGAGGAAAGAATTTTGTAAGGTGTAAGGTCAATATGAGCTACTAGTTGTCCAAGTTTCAAGGTGGCAGGTGTAGAGGAGTATATGGTAAAAGATCCAGCATGTGGAAAATATCTGAATTTTTTAATTCCTAGGCATTGACTTCATACTTTAAATACTGTAACTGCTGTGTAATCGGCACTTTAAAAAGTTTATTTGCTGTAGCAGCGGCAGCAGTAGTAGTCATAGTAGCAGAAGTAGCAGCGACAGCAGCAGTAGTAGTAGTAGCAGCAAAAGTAGCCGCAGTAATAGTAGCAGTAGAAATAGTAGCAGCCCACATTTACTTAGTACTATTAAAGTTCACAGGATGTGGTACTCTACCAAGGAGGTAATGGATGTAATATTATCCCATCTTAGAGATGTGAACACTGAGCCTCACCGAGGTGGAACATATCCTTCCACGATCAAACAACTGGTAAAGTAACGTTACTAAGACTCCAATTATCTTTCCGTTCTTAGTTCTACAATGGAAATGGAAGCCAGAACATGTCACTGAGTGGGTTTTAATCCTTGGGTTTGTTATCCATACCCCTTTGGTGAGCAAAGAAACTTGAAAGAATGCCTCCCCCATGCCAGTTGCATAGTTTCTGTACCCTAGGTACTAAGTCAACATAAACACTTATAAACAGTACCTTGTACAATTTTGTCAAGGGAAGAAGGGGTGCAACCAGACCTGTGATTTTAATGGTGGAGGGAATCCATCTTCCTTGATGTAGATTGTCAGTTGGTCTGTATTTGACACTCTTGGTTGCCTCCAGAAATAAGAAGTTAAGTGACTTACTTATGGTTGCTCAGCTAGTGTGCTTCATAGAAAGAATTTGAACTCAAGTCTTCCTGACTCCTAGCCATACTTTCTCTCCACTACAGCATTCTGCCTCTTACCTTATTCATAATAAGCAGTCAATGTGAAATGGGATGGAAAGTAATCAATAGCTTAGTTCCCAGGAAGAAAATCCAGGGGTTAAGTAGAGCTGGGCTTCTAGGCTTCATGCTGTGGTATGCACTGTGCATTTCTTTGTGTAATAAAGGAATAAGTTAATTAGAACCATTATTTATGGATATTTACGGATGTATTGTAGAGAAGTCCAAAATACAATGGTTTTGGATTTTATGGGCTTTAGCAGCTCTCTTCATGCAGGGCTTTCCTTTCTCCATGTCCTGTGCAGAAATGTTCCATGACTTCAACTACATTCAAGTGGCATCATTGGCTTATCCACTAGAAAACCAAGTGTGCATTAACTCTAGAGGCATTCACGAGAAAATAATGTTTAAAAATGCTGGGATCATCCAGGGAATTGGCTTGTGTCTCCTGGACCAAAACCACTGGCAAGGAGAAATAAATAATTTTCCATCCTTTATGATTTTTTTTCCTACTAGGTCTAATTAAACAATGGTGGTAGATAAACCCCCTTCCCGCTTCCACTTGACAAGCAAATGAAAGTCCCCACTTAGAAGGTGGGCAATGACACAGATTCTCAAATTAAAAAGTTGCCAAGCTAGAAAGCTCAGAAAGGCAGCAGATGGACTGACCAGGGATAGATCCTGAAACATGAAGCAGTTTGTCCACATCATTGCCTAAAGAAAGGAAAGTCATTAACAGTTGGGAAGAAGGCCATCCTGTCAAGGTATTTGTTTTATACCTCACTCCTTTCCTTCTAGCAAGTGTATTCCATGTGTGGGTCCATATCACTAGGATTATTTTGGAATGAAGATGTAGTAAGGGAGATAATTGAGCTTCCTTTGATTCATCTCTGAACCCAAGCGTCTCTTCCAGTTATAGGCAGTCAGGACCCCCTCCCATTGATAGGACTACTGATGAACTGTACCAGCTTCCTTTGGGCACAGCTTTGGGGTAATGTTCCTGTTCAGTTGTGCGTGACTCCTCATGACTCCATTTGAAGTTTTCTTGGAAAAGATGCTGGAGTAGCCTGCCATTTCCTTCTCCAGTAACACATCTCCAACTGCTACTATTATTGAAAATATTTGTAATGTTATTTGTTATTACAGCTAGTCTCTCGGTGATGTAATTGCTATAGGAAACACTCCCTTGACTCTTCCTCCTCCTCACGCTTTGCCTCAGTCTCCCTATTCTTCCTCCTCTCTGTTTCTCTCACCATCTTCCTCTCCTATTTCTTTCTTCTTCCTACCCTTTCTCTGTGTATTTCCCTCTTATTCTTTCACCCTTTCTACCTCCTCCTTCTCTTCCATCTCTCTCCTTTTCCCTTTTCCCTCCCTTCTCCTTCTACAAAGTGTTGTAGAAAATGCTTTAGCTAATCTTTGTTTAAGCATAATCAGTGCCTGGGTAGATATCATTTGATGCTATTCTACAAAGTGCTGATGAAACAGACACGATGATGATGATGATGACCATAATGACTATAGTTCTTTGCATTTAAGTATTTTATTTTTTCTCAAAGTTCTTCTTTATTTTTTGTTCTCACCAACCCCATGAAATATACAGGACAGACTTTTGGGCCAGGCCTAACTCAAACCAGTTCAATGATTCAGACTCAAGGCTAAATCTCAATGAGATACTCATCATAAAACATGGCAAAACAATTTTGTTTAGAATGATGAAAAAAGGATACAATTCATATTTCTGCCTTCTCAATAGGAGGAGGAGGGAGAAAATTTGGAACCGAAAATAAAAATGAAAAAAATACAATTCCTGAAGTTAAAAAAATATAACTCAAAACACTGTTCCTCTCTAACTCTGTAGTGATCACAAGCAATGCTGCTTCAAGAAAGGTTCACCTGCCAGTAATAGGAATTCCTCTAGCACCTTTAACACTAGCTCATCATAGTCTGGTCTTTTTATGCCTCAGGATTCAAGGAAGTCAAACTGCTTCTTTCACTGTTTACAGAAATAGCTCAGTCTTCATAAAGCAGGTGTTGTTCCTGCCACTGGGGGCTAGTTAATGAAGAAATCAAGGGACATTGAGAGTAAGAGAATTTTTTCACTACAAGGATGGCTCTATGACCCACTTTTCAGTGCCCAGTCCAATGATTTTTTTTAACCCGTTTCTCAGCTGGAATAGTAGTTTTATAAAAGCCTCATGGAAAGTGCTATCAAAATAAATACAGAGGCATGGAAAATCTTACATGCTTCTATGCAACATGACTAATGTGCAAATGTGGTTAATAATAATGTATATGTAGAACCCATATAAGATTGCATGCCATCTCAGGGAGGGAGAGGAAGGGAGGGAAAGAAAATCTAAGACTTACGGAAGTGATTGTAAATAACTGAAAGCAAATAAAGTAATTGAAAAAAGAAAGTCTTACCTGAACTGATGCAAAGTGAAATAAACAAAAGCAGGAGAACAATATCCATAATGATTTGAACAATGTAAATGAAAAGAACAATAATAAAGCAATTAAAAATTGATGTTGCAAAATTACAAAGAACAAGCTTGCACCACCCCAAAAAGAGACATGAAATGGACAGACAAGTCCTTCTATTACTTTGCAAAGATAGAGAGGGGGTCCATGGTTATGAAACATTACATATGCCATCAGAATTTTTTTTTTAATATAGTGATTGACTTTGCTGGGTTTTTTAAGTTTTTGTTATATGATATGGGTCTTTGGGAACAGGAGGAAAGGATAAGAGGGGAAGGAATTTAAACTATATAAAAACAAAACATATCAATAATTTTTTAAGGAGACTAGTGGAGCTGTAATTATCCTGAAAATCAGGTGTAAACAATAGATTGGGAATCAGATGACCTGGTTTCAGTTCCTTCATTCACTAGTTGTATGGCCTTGATCAAGTCACTTCCTTTCTGAGCTTCAGTCTCTTCTTGTAAAAAAATGACACTAAGCTTCAACCATGCCTTCTGATTCTAAATTTATTTATTTATGGTGCCCTACCTCAGATTATGCCACCCTTTCTTTATCATCTTCAACCTGCATCAGCATAATCAGAATAACCTGATGGGGATGAAGGGGCAGATTTGTGACTTCTGGAAATACCTTGCCACTTTTCATTTCCACTGACGCTTTGTGGCTTACAAATTGTGTTGAGTGAGAGAACTGGGCTCAAGATGCAAAAAGGTGTGGTAGGGGAAGCAGAAGTCACTCAGGAAAGTTTGTTGTTAATGGTAAGATCTTAGGTTAGAAGATTTTATCCAAAAGTAGCAAGAACTGTTACTTTTTTTTTTTTTTTGGAAACTAAGAACTTTTAGGCCCTGCTCTAAGCAGCACTCTGAAAAAATGAACTGGAGAAAGTCAAATGTACAGATCATCAAGGGACACCAAAACCCAGCACTAAGATATTAAACAAAAAAGAGCTGAAGTTAACATGAGGTGTTATTGGTTTGGGGAGATGGGCTATTTCCCCAAGGTCCATAATTAAGAATAGAAACCTTTTGTGTGTAATTAAAAGTAAGATATTGGTTGTTAAGACCTGGAAGAGGATGAAACCTCTCCAACTGGCATTTGGGATTAGAGTTTGTTTTTTTTTCTCCTACTTGTGAAATATGAGAACCTTCCTGACTGTTTAGGAAATAGGAGTTTAATTCCACTTCTATAAGCATTTTTGTAACTGATAATGAAGGAATATGTTTTGCATATGTGATATGAAATCAACAAGGTGCCCTATTGAAACTGAATGGCCTTTGGAGACTCCTTTTGTGCAAGGAATCTGTCACTGAGAAGTTGATTAATTACTGTAATAATCATAATTTTTTAAAATTAAAAAAATCTCTTCCCATTCATTAAGTGCACTGCAGCTAGGTGCCAGAGGTAATTATTGTCTGAAAGTACTTCCGAATTATCTTTTCTAATCCAGCCATGCTGACATTTTTGAGAGAAAAAAAGTGTTTTGTCTCTTCCTTTATGAGTGGGGTGACATTTGAATATGCAAACAGTGTCAAAGCCTGCCCTATGGATGTTTTCCTGAGCTATGATTTATGAGGCCGGCCTATTGTATTTGCTATCACACAACCAGAAAGGTCATTAGACAAAGAGACTCTACTTACAGGGGTCTACAGCTCATCTTGTGATATTTTAATTTTTGCTCTGGTAGAGCTTCCAGCTAGCCTCTTGAGGTGTGGTGGACACCAGCCTGCCTATGTTTTTTCACATATCTATGTAATTTGTACCAACTCTTACTCTTTGGAGGGACAAGGTTGTATAGGTGGGAAGAATGCTGGACTTGAAATCCTAAATTCAAACTCTGCCACTTATTAGCTGTGTGATTTTGGCTAGGCTACTTAGGATCTAGGAGTCACTATCTCTTCTATTTAATAGGGATGATAATTCTAGCCCAGTAGTTGTTGTGAAGAAAGTTTTTTGTAAGTTAAAGTGTGCAATGTGAATATGAATGATTAATCTTGTGATGGGGCACAGGACTGGCTGGGATAATAGAAATATACAGAAAATCAAAAAACCTCATTTAAGCCAATCAATGCAGCAACCCTCTCTAAGGATGTTCATGACACTGTGTGTATGACACTAAACTAGGTGTGATAAAAAACATTGGTTGGCAGGGGAAGAGAATAGTCAGACAAGTGTTTTTTTTAGAACTACATGTAGAGCCTTATAATATGATGTGTGTGTGTGTGTGTGTAGGAATGGCAGGGAAAGAGGAAAGAAAATACTAAACAAATAGAAGTCACTGTTTTAGACTTTAAGTTGTTTATTTTCTCTTTCCAAAGCTGAATATATATGTATGACCAAGACTAAAACACTTTCTAAATTTTAGAGTGCTAGCGAAATTGAAGTTTTTCTTGCTCATTTAGGTTATGACTGCTACTAATGAGAGTAGTGTGGAATCTGTTTCAGGAAAGTCTGAGTTGAAGTCCTACCTCTGATATATATTGGCTGTGTAACCCTAGACAGGGGAAGCTAGGCGGTGCAGTGGATAAAGCACTGGTCCTGGAGTCAAGAAGACCTGAGTTCACATCTGGATGCAAAATATACTAGCTGTGTGACCCTGGGTAAGTCATTGAGCCCTCTTTGCCTCAGTTACCTCGTCTAAAAAATTAGAGGGTGAAGGAAATGGCAAACCACTCCATTATCTCTGCCAAGAAAACTCCAAATGTGGCCACGAAGAGTCAGACATGACTGAAAAATGACTTAACAACAACCACCCTGGACAAGTCTCAACCTCTAAGAGCCCTGTGAAACTTTCTAAGAATATAAATTATAGAACAATTGCAGATCTTCATTGGTAGTATAGCATGTATTCTATGTTACACTCTCAAACTTCCATTTCCATAGATAGGTTGGGTCTCCAAAAGTTGTCTACTACATTTCCCCTCATTGTTCTATGGGTAAACCTCAAAGTATTTGTATGTTATTTGATAGTACTGTAACTCATAAGCCTCAATTAGTGTATGCCCCCATTCATTTGTATCAATTAGTCAGGAAAACTGAAATACACTTTACCATGGCTTTCTGGTAGACTAATAGTCCTTAGATTTTTCTCTCCTGCATCTATTTTCCAGGTCAGTTGTTTTTCCAATTATATATTTTACATTTTCTTTTATCTTCTCATTCTTTAGATTCTGTTTCACTGTTTCTTGATGTCTCATAGATTCATTAGCTTCTACTTGCCTGATTCTATTTTTTATCAAATTGTTTGCTTCACTTAACTTTTGCATCTCCTTTTCCATCTGTCCAGTTGTTACTTTTAAGGAGTTATTTTCACCAGTTAGGTTTTGTACTTCCTTCTCCATTTGTCCAAGTTTCCTTTTTAAGGAGCTGTTCTCTTCATTGAATTCTTTTTTTTCTTCTATTTCACTAAGTTGGGTTTCAAAATTCTTCCTGAGCTCTTCCAAAAGGCTCTTTGTGCTTCAGACCAGTTCATATTCCCTTCTGAAGTTTCAGATGGGAGTACAGTTTCAATGCTGACCTCTTTGATATTTGTGTTTTGGTCCTTGTCCCCATAGAGAGATTCTATGGTCTTTTCTTTTCTGCTTTGCTTCTTATTCATGATAATAACCCTTTTCCTGGTTTTTAAGGTAGATCTCTGTTTCTATGGCACAGGGAGCTCTGTCCCAGAGTTCTTGTGCCTAAAAATTGAGACTTTGTGTGTTGTAGCATCTGGTTCTTTCAGCTAGAAGCTAAAATGTTGCAGCTTACGTAGTGCTGAGCTGGCTGGTATTTGAAAGCAGAGGCCAGGTGAGGTATTTTTTGGTTTCCCTGTAGTTACCCTGGAGTTAATTTGTTAAGTGTGGGGGAGGGGTGGTCTGGATGCTGGAGATCTCCTCTGCTGAGCTGGAGCATAGGCAAACTCAGCTGTGTGTGCTAGTGTCTTCCCAATTCCCCTGGGGTGCTGAGGCATGCCTGGGGTCCTGGTGTTAGCAGTTGCTGGCTTCACCCCCTGAGGCTCATGATCTTCTCCTGGTTTGTTGAGGTGGGGCTGTCTGGGACAGCTCTGATCCTGGTTGCCTTTGGCCACAACAGAAGGACCCCTCCTTAGGGATCTTTCTAGACTCACAGGCTGAGAGTCTGTTTCCCTCTTCTGCTGCTCCCACTGTTCCAGGTTTTTTTCTCCAGGAGATATTCTCTTGGCTTGTCAAGGTCAACAAGGGGAGGGAGATAGCATTTACCAATCACTCCACCATCTTGGCTCCTGGAATTGGAAAAAATGAAATACATTTTAGAAATGAGTATTTACTAATTGTTGAAATGACCCCTCTGATTTTTTTAACTCTGATACTTGAACTAGGTAAGAACAATTTTGAATTTAATCAATCAGAACCGAATGCAAATAGGACCATGTTCTCCATGAAATTAATCAATTATTGTGTGAGAGATGCCACACTTGGAGCAATTTGTATAGACAGAAGAAACTATCTCAGAATCAAAGAAAGATATAGTGAACATTATATTGGAAAGGTTGAAGTAAGTATAGTGTTTTCAGCATACCTATGAGAATCAAAGGAAAGACTGAACTGTGAGTGAGAATGGTGATAGCAAGGAAAATCAATGGATCTACAAGTAGAAGCATAACTTCTTGTATTTTCCTTAACTTTATTGCACTTGACAGATATGGTTTTTTTTTAACAAATTGAAGGTTTGTGGCAATTCTGCACTGAACAAGTCTCTTGGTGCCATTTCCCCCACAGTAGGTACTCACCTCATGTCTCTGTGTTAAATTTTGGTAATTTTTGCAATATTTCAAACTTTTTCATTATTATTATAGCCAATCTTTGATGTTACTTTTGTAATTATTTTGAGGCACCATAAACCATTTCCATATAAGACTGTGATAAATGTTATGAGTTCTGACTGTTCAGCTATTTCCCATCTCTCTCCCATTCCTCAGACATCCCTCTTCCCTGGGACACAATATTGATATTAAACTTATTAATAACTCCATAATGGCCTCTAAGTGTTTAAATGAAAGGAAGGGTCGATCTATGCAGCCAATTTCATTGTTATCTTGTTTTTAAAAATTGCCACAGCCACCCTAACCTTCGGCAGCCACCCCCTTGATCAGTCAGCTACCATCAACATCCAGGCATGATCCTCCACCAGTAAAAAGATTAGAACTTTCTAAAGACCCAGATGATGGTTGGCACTTTTCTTCAAATAAAGTATTTTTTAATTAAGGGATATATTTTTTAGACGTAACTGTGTTTCACACTTAATAGACTATAGTATAGTGTAAAGGTGACTTGTATATACACTGGGAAATCAGAAAATTCATATGACTCTCTTTATTGAGAGAGTTGTTTTATTGTAGTCATCTGGAACTGAAACTACAGCAACTCTGAGGTATGCCTGTATCTCAGAGTTAAGGACTCGCCCTAAGGGAAGTTGTGAGAAAAATGAGTTCTCCTCAACTTCTCTACCCGATGCCTATCTATCCACAGAACTATAATTTAATCTCTAGTGTCGTTATGCAAATGTTTCTAGTAAACTAAATTTTGCTTCAATCATGAAGAAACTGGGGGTTCCCTAGAGATAGATGTAAATGCACAAAACCTATGCTTAGGTATAAGGAATTTTTTAGATAAATTGGTATTGAACTCAGAACTTTCATCTAAAATAAATTCACTAATACCAAAGAGGAGGAAATCAAATGTATTGGGTACATTATATCACCTACTATGCTTAAAATAAGTTCATTATAACTGAATGTTACATTCACGAGATATAATAAAAACAGCCGGTATAAAAAAATTCTTCCAAGCCAGGAGGAAGATCTCCCATCAGTACTTACGGAGTCCAAGGGAAAGTGGGCTCAAGCTGAGAGATCACATTTGGCAAGGAAGGGCAATTCATAATTTCTATAAATCCTTTTTTGTGGGCCCTCACCTGACATTACCTTTAAGTATGATGGAAATTTCCGTTGGCCTCCCTCCATTCCTGAAGCTGACTTCTAGGAGTGTCTAGTTTGTTCTTGGTTCTCAAAGCAGATGCTATTGCTGTGGGGATGCTACTGTGACACCAATGAGAAGTCTAAATTTACCTACCTTTCAAATTTCACAAGGTCTTCCCATCCCAAGTTATTCCCCATCAGGTGCATGACTGGGAAGACACTAGAATGAATAACTAGGTTCAATGCTATCTTTTCATTTTATATACAATTCACAGGTTGTGACTGAATTTTCTCAGCAAATTCCAATGCATATCTTCTGAAGTATCACTCCATTTCATCCAATGGATTTCAAGAAGTCCTCACACCTGTTTGAATGTCCTTGATTGGGGGATTTAATAGCTGTTCTTGCCTGTTTAACATGTTAAGGCACCTATCTGTTATTTCAGTGGGATAGGATGATTGAGTCAATCAAAGTACCTAGACTTTATTCACATCTAGTTCAAACTTTTAATTGATTAAAGTTCAGAATTTGGATTATCCCCCCAACCACCCCTACAGTAAAATTAATGGACAAAATTATTTAAAATAATTTAAAGGCTTACTATGTGCCAGATACTATGCTAAACACTGAGGGTAAAAATACAAAAAGAAAAATAGTTCTGACCTTCAAGGAACTTACATTCTATCAAGGGAAAGCAATAAATATATTGGAGTGGTGGCCAAGGAAGTATGTTTTGGATGGAGAAGATGCAGAAATGTTTAGTAGAATCACTGACAGAGTCTTATTTCAAAGAATAATAGTATTACTTTGATTACAGTTACCAAAGTGATTGAAAATGTGGGGAAGATGGGAAGTAAACAGAGAAAAGTACTCCAGGTAATAGCAGGTACGAAGATGCCCGGAAAACAGCTGCATGGTGAAGTTGTTCTGGTTGGTTATGGAGAACACTCACCAATCAGAATTCATAGCACCAAATGAAAATTGTCTGAGGGAGAAGGCGTGACATAAAGATGACTGGGTGATAACAGCAGAGGGAGTTTCTGCACCAGGAGATCTCTACATGAATGAAATCATGAGATATACTTAGAGTTGCATTTGAAAGATTGAAGCAAGTATGGCATTTCCAGTACACGTTTGAGAATCAAAGAGAAGGCTGAGCTGTGATCAAGAAGGGACATAGCAAGGAAAATCACTGGCCCTACAAGTATCTTAGGGCAGAGGACCTGAACTAAAGGAAGTCAAATTAAACTTATACGGCTCAAGGGCTCACTCCAACCCTCTGTGACAGGGAACATAAGCCCTATCCATGGTACTTAAAGAAAAGGGGATGTAGACTCAAAGAGTCAGTGTAAATGGCTTGTCCAGCATCCCAGGGCTAGCAGTGCTAGATCTTGAGACCTGAACTCAGTTCTTCTAATTCCAGGACCATGCCCTTTCCACTCTGCAACACGTGGAAATGAATAGATTGTCATGAAACAAATGGAAATAAAAGCCTCTGTGGAAAGCAGACTTCCACTGGTCAACATCTGTTTAAGGTTGCCAAGGAAAAAGAGGTCTCTGCTCTGCACATGTGTGTGTGCCCATGTATTAAGAAGCACGTGTGAGAAGATCATCAAAATTCCGACCTAACATACCCTTTTCTTAAGCAGGCAAATACAGTGCAGGTATGGTCAGACAGCTTCACAAGATATTTGGGGAGCAGAGCAAGTGGTAAATGTGTGTGAAACCATTCTCTCAATTAGCTCCTCCTATTTTTATCTCACTAATTATTGGTCTCTGTGGCGGGGCCAAGGAGATGGCACCAGCTGAGCAATCTGTCCCTCTCTGCATCTCCATCCCACCTGTAGAAATGTGGGGAGAGAGAGGACACACAGTGTGACTGGTCCCCACCCACATCCCCTGGTTTTGGCAGCAGGATCTTGTACATCACTGGCCATGGTCCTGGAACTCTGAATTCAGTCCTTTCTTGGAGGATAGCTATTTCCATTGGGAATAAAGCCACATTCCTAATACACAGTTATGAAAATGGTAATAGTTCACATTCATGGAGTGGTTTGAGTTTTACAAATCACTTTACTCCTAACAATCTTACAATTATATCATCTTTATAGATGAGGAAACTGAGGCAAAGAGGTTAAATGACTCGGTTTTACCCCAGCCACTTACCTAGTACAATAGTAACTCACACTTCTATAGCCCTTTAAGGTTTGTGAAGGGCTTTATATTCATTCTCATTTGATTCTTACAAGGACCACATCAGGATGCTGTTATTATTCTTATTTTACAGATGAAGAAGGTGAGCAGGCTGCAACATGTGAGTGAGAAAATTCAGAGAACAGGAATCAAAGATGTCATCCAGGAGTTTGGTGGTAAGGCAAGAAGATGAGCTGATCCTGTGGCCAGGACAAAAGATGACAGGTAGGCAACCAGATGTCTGGAGAAGTCAAGGAAGGCCTCCAGCCTTTTGGGTAGGTCTCCAGGAAAAACTTAAGGAAGGATATGGATAAAAGTCCTCCTGAATAGATGGTCATAGAGAGGTTGTAATCTTCAGTCTCAGAGGGAATTTGGGAATTGATGAGATTCATTTGGGTACAAATGAAAAGGATGATAGGGTCAAATGTCTTGTCCATTGTCACACGTCTGAAGCAACATTTGAAACTGGATCTTCATGACAAAGTCCAGGTCTCAAGCTACTACATCACACTGATTCCTAAATTTTGGACTTATGTGTCCTCAATCCAGGTCCAGCACTCTGGTGGAGATACTGAGGCTGAGAGTGGAAGACTTAGATGTTGTCATACTGCTTTGTACGTAAAACTGATTTGTGACTTGCATCTGGATCTTTTGACTCCCAGTCCAGTGTTCTGGTCATTCACATCACTCCTATGCTCAGAAAAACAAAATCAAAACAAAACAAAACAAAATTAAAAACCCCAAAACAAACCAAAAAAGCCCTTCCATAGTTTCCCATTGGCTAAGATAGTAAATGCAGATGCCTTAGCTTGTTGGAGCCCACCCTCTGCGATCCCCCCCATCCCTAATAGGAATTGAATACTAATTATGATCAAAATAGCTGGCATTTCTATAGCTTTAAGATTTGCAAAGCACTTTACATAAATTATCTCATTTGGTCATGGCCTAAGGACATTTTTCCCACATTCCCATTTTCCCTTTCAGGAACTGCTAGAAGTGGCCCCAGGCAGCACAAATCACCCACAGTGGTGTAATTAGAAGAATCCCACCTATGGCAGGAGCTGTAACTGATCTATTTATTTTCCCTCCCTGTGGGTTTTCCTATGGGTCACCATGCTTAGGATTCTGTGTATTGGACTGTGGTTCTAGTGGAAGTGAACCTTCTTTAACAGGATGGAGATATTTCTGCCATCTGAAGTATAACGAGACATAGCCTGGGGGCAAATAGCCTCCTGGGCTTCCTCCTAGCTGGAGCCTTCCAGGGAATGCCCAGATTCCAGCTATCTGTCTATTTCTGCCAAGGATGCTGTTACTCTTAAGGTCACCGGCACCATAGAAGTCATCCTCAAATCTTCCCTCTCCCTCAACTCTGATATCTATCTACAATAACTTCCCAAATAACTTCCTGATTCTGCTGCCCCTCCTCTAGTTTCCATTTCTTGAATCTGTTACCTTTTCTTCACTCACATGGGCCACTGCCATAGTTTTTGCCCTTACAACCCTCATCTGAATTATTACAAAACTCCCTCAAGGGTCTCCTTGTCTCAAGTTCATCCTACATAGACCTGCCAAATTGATATTCTCAAACACAAGTCTAACAATGTCACTCCTTTGCTCAAGAAGCTTCAATGGCTCTCTGTTGCTCTAGGGTAAAAATATAACCTCCTCAATTAGCTTTCAAAGCTTTGCAAAATCTGGCTCCAAATTCTCTTTCTAGATTTGTTTCCTATTACTATCCCTCTGTTCCAGCCAAACTGGCATAATTTGCTGTTTCCCAATTGGTCCATCTCCATTCTCTTTGCTTTTGTACAGAGTAAATTCTAGATTTGGAATACTCTCTTTCCCCCTCCCTACCTTTTGTCATACCTAGTTTCCTTCAAGACAGCTCATGAGTCTTGCTTTTTCTGATTTCCCCAGTTGTTACTGTTTTTTCCCATCATGAAATTACTTGCTATTACTGTGAGACCTCAGGAGACAGGCCTGACGTCGGAAAGGCTCATCCTCCTAAGTTCAAATCTGTCCTCAGACACTTACTACCTATGTGACTCTGGGAGAATCACTTAACCCTGCTTGCCTCAGTTTCCTCATCTATGCGATGAGCTGGAGAAGGAAATGGCAAATCACTTTAGTATCTCTGCCAAGAAAGCCCCAAGTGTGGCCACTTAAGAATCAGATTCAACTGAAAAATGACTGAACAGCAAGTGAGCTTAGAGATTTACCAAGTAGTATAAGACATTTCTCATTCCTAGGAAACAGGATCGTAGATTTAGTGTTGGAAAGCACCATAAATTTACTTAAAGGGTTCCTTTTTGTTTTCTTCATGCTTTTAATTAAATAGTGTGAATATCTTGCTTACAAATGAAGAGTCATTGTTAATACTGAACAGTGGCATGAAGAGATTTTCCTCTGGCATTTTGATGTAGTGTACACAACTGGCCTAAAAACCAGGAAGTCCTGGGTTCAGATCTTGTTCTTTGCCACATACTGGTGGTGTGACCCTGATCTAAGCAATTCTCTAAGGTTAGATCATAGAGATGATGTTGCCCAACATTGGCAGAGTGAGTTTTCTCATCCTGGAGTTCACTTTCCCAATGAAATCATATATCCAGTCTGGATTTTTTTCCTGTCTTAGTTGAGGCATATAAACAAAAAAATAAAATAAAAATAAAAGTGGGGTCTGGGGGAAGTCCTTTCCTGGAAGATCCCTATAGCCTTCATGGTATGAAATGGAAGTTTCCATTGTCTGAGAGCAGCAGATGAATTGGAAAGGGACCTGGGGGACACATTCTGGGCATGTCAGTGTGTTGGTAGAGGAGTAGGACAATGCAATATGTAAATGCAATAAAAACAGAGCTGAGGTTTAGAAGGAAAGTTGAGGCAGGTAAGTGGCCAGTTCTCTGACATTTCCTGGTCTGTTTGGTGATCTTTCTCAAGCCTGACACTCTGGCAATCAATATGCTCACTTCCCTCACTTCTTGTGAGATATTTCTCACTTGCTTTTCTCTTTTCTTTTGACACCCCAGTGACACCTCAACCTGGATTCCCAGGCTACACTAGTTCTCCCAACTTGGATCCCTACTCTCTGTTGTAAAGGGTAATTGCTCTGCTGCCACCTGGGAACTTGCCCAATTACTCAGGAATGCATAACTTTATACTGCTCCTTAAGCACACTCTATTTCCCTCCATCCTCAGTTCAAATCAATCAACATGGATCTAGTTTGTGAATGCATTGTGCTCTAGTGCTGAGGATATGATGAAAGTTTTTAAATTCAAGGATTTCTTTTTCTAATTAAAAAATGAATTTATGGAATAAAACAAGCATTTCCATAACATAGTATAATAAAAAAGATGATTGAACATGAAACTGCAAATGTATTATGTGCAACTTGATATTCCTTTTAAATATATAATAAACTTAGCATGTAAATTTCTTTTTTTTTCCTTTTTTCTTTCTTCCCTGGGTATGTGTATTCAAGGCTTGCTACCATCTTACTCAGGCAGCTAGGTGGTGCAGTGGATAGAGCACCAGTGCAGGAATCAGGAGAACCTGAATTCAAATCTCACCTCAGACACTTGATGCTCACTAGCTGTGTGACCTTGGGCAAGTCACTTAACCCCAATTGCCTCATCCTGGGTCATCTCCAGACATCCTGATGAATATCTGGTCGCTGGATTCAGATGGCTCAGGAGGAGAAGTGAGGCTGGTGACCTGCACAGCCCTCCCTCACTCAAAACAAAGTCAAGGGCAAGTCATGTCATCATTTCTCTGATGGCATGGTCTTCTTCAGAAATGAAGGATGAACACACACACCATCTTACTCATTGATTTCACACTCTGGCTTCTTTTAAATCTGCACATCTTTACTCACTGCATCGCACAACCTGGACTGTCCCTCCCTTTCCAGTCTTTTCATGCAACACTTTGTTTCTTTCACAATTTGTTTTTTCCACTTGGTGCTCAGACTTCCAGTTGCAATTTTCCCTTTGCCATGGCTGTTACCCATACCTATACTGAACTCCCTTCTCCTCTCTACTTCTCAGAATGCTTGTCTGTCAAGACTCAGCTCAAGAGCCACCTCTTACAGGAAGTCTTTCCTGATTCTCCCCCAATCTTGCATTTCTTTTGCATATAGTCATACCATCCATTGTCTTTCCCATTAGAATGTAAGCTCCTTGAAAGGCAAAAAAAGGCTTTTGTCTCTATATCCCTATCACAACACAATCCCTTACACTTAACAAAGTGCCTAGCACCTGATATTTAATTAAGAAATGTTTTTTGATTAACTGTAACACATTCTCTTTCTTCAAAGTCCCAATTTCAATGCTGCTGTCTCCATGAAGCCTGCCCTGATTTTCCTATTTAAAAATTATTCCTTCCTGCTTATTTTTCTCACTGTTATCTGCTCCAGTATCTTAAGCCCTTGTATCATGAGATTTAGGGTTCAAATGGAGGCTAGACATCATTTGTTCAAACTTCCGTATTTGACAGATAAAAAAACTGAGGCTCAGAGAGGCAGAGTAATTTAAACAAGGTCTTTCAGATAGTAAGTAGAAGAGCTGGGATGTGAACTCAAATCATCAGATGACAAATCTGATTCTTAGGCACCTGGTGGAGTAGCGAATAAAGTGCTTTGCCTGGAGTCAGGGACGTCTGAGTTGAAATCCAGCCTCAGACACTTACTAGTTGTGTGAAACTAGGCAAGTCACTTTTCTGGTATGCTGTCTTCTCTCTATATTCAATTACAACAATCAATCAACAAATCTTTAAGTGCCTACTACATGTCAGGCCTACACTAAGCTTTGAGTATAGAGAAGCGAAGAAAAACAGCTCCTACCCACAAGGAGTTTACTTTTGATGAGACAATCTCTACAGACAAGTAATGTGGTCATTTGTATAAATTATTCCCCCTACTGGGACATAAACTCCTCTAAGACAAGAAACAGCCACTTCTTATTTTCTCATTCCCTACAATGCCTTGCACATAGTAGGCATTTGATAAATGTTGATTGTTGATGGGAATGAATAAGAGACAAAAGAAGGAGTAGACTGCAAATGCAGCAAGAATGATTTAAATTAGACCCTGAGAAGACCATCCAGACTCCAGCAGCACTCTGGACTAGAGTCATAAGATCTGTTACCTGGTACAGAAACGTCTCTTGTTCAACACCCAAATAAATGGAAATGAATCCCACAGAGAGTCCTACTTTTGGTGGGAAAGAAAAACTGAACTGTGGCTGAATTGATATGGAGATAACACCCCATGTGGACAGAATGATGGCAGGCCCATCACAGATACCTGCTTTAAGTACAGCCTATGAGCAAGGCCAGCAGCAGGACATATAATGTTGCTGGTGATTGGTATGCTGACCGCAAAGGCAAATGTTGGATTTACAGACTGGATTGCCATTTTGTGTTTGTGTATGTGTTTGTGCGTGAGAATGCATGTGTACACCAGTATAAAGGTTCTGGTTTTCCCTCTATTCTATTCACAGCTTTACTTATGCTAATCATGAGTTTAGAAACACTGCCTGGGCAGATAACAACTTTAACAACAACCCTTCTTGCTTTCTCCCCACCCTGTCCCCCACAATCCCCACATGCCCCATATTATACCCCAAGAAAATAAATACATCGTGGCTCCTCTGAGTATCCAAAAGAAAGAATGGTCTTGGGCTATCTTCTGTCTCTGCTTTTTCCTTTCCTGTTAATTGATCCTTGTGATTTTATTCTCCCCACTCCCACTCCCCAAATTGACACATCCTGTTCATTATCTGCTTTTCCTGCACAGGAGAGAAACAGCAAGCTGTTTTTGCAAGCAATGTAAATCCTACTCCTTGGCCATTCAATTGAGATCAATTTCTGCCTGGGAGAGTGAACATGCCACATCCATGAGCCGTGCAACGTCTGTCAATTGGAATGAAGCTGGCAATCTGTAACGCGGCAAACAGCCTACGCGTGTTGTGAGCCCGACAGGCCCCGTTAGGAGCTCTGTCTGCATCCGCCACTTCCAGGGCTGGCAGTATGGAGGCTCTGGTTGTTTACATGCACTGCAGACTGTAGAAATCACTCGCACAGTGGGAACGGGAAAGCGCTTGAAAGAAATGACAACTCTAGTGTCCTCCTCTGGAAACAGATGTTCTCAGGAGCAGCTTCATCTCCTGTCAATAGTCAAGGAGCTGTTGTTCTTCTCTGCCTGACAGATTGGAGCTAATGGGGAGATATGTTCGAATGGCAACTGGCTAAGAGTTTCAATGAGGAACCCTTCACTGAATACATATTTCTCCCCACATTCTTCCTTCAGAATCCAGATCTGATGCAAAGAGGGCCCACATCTGGGCTTAGCAAGTCTCAGTGATCAGTCAGGTGTTGATTAGCACTGTGTCATGACTGAATTTGAGTTTCTCAGTATATTGTGGCTTGAGTATTTCAGGGAAGGAGAAAGCTCTGGGAGAAGCCAGTGTGTATTGGCACCATTGGTTTTTTGTTGTACTGAAGGTTGATTTCATTTTGTTGAAGGGTGAATGACATTTCCATACATCACCTTACATATCTGTTCAAGTCTCAGATTTGCAATTCACTTGCAGATTGACCTCCGACCAATCACTTTACTAACTTCTCTCTATTTCAGTTTCTTTATTTTTAAAAAATGGAGCTGAATTACATGAACCCCAAGGAACTATCAGACTCTGTGATCCTATGTGTGTACCTCTTGTGAATTTAACTGAAGAAATTGGAAGAGGCAGTGCACTACCATGAAAAGGACATTGAACTTGGAGTCACAGAATCTGAATTCAAATCCCTTTTCTTCCCCTTTCTGTCACCTGAGATATATCATTTAAATTCTCTTAGTTTTAGTTTATCTATAGAAGAGGTAATTAGACTAACAAAATCTCAGGCAGCATTGATAAAGGCATGATATTACATTTAAGTGATAGTGTCATCATGTTCTACCCTGGTCGGACTGGTCTTAGGGCACTGGGGTCAATTCTGGGTGCCATATTTTTGGAATGATGCTAATAAACTGGAGAGCACTCAAGGAAAGTGACCAGGATGGTGAGGGGACTCAAGACAATGCATGCCATATGAAGATCAGTTAAAGAAATATAGGAATTATTTAAACTGGAGAAGAGAAGATGTAACAGGAAAGAGGATATAAGGCTGCCTTTCTAAAGGGGATTAGACTCACTGTGTTTGGCTCCAGAGTACTTAATTAGGAACAATGGAAGCCACAGGGGAATAGACTTAGGATGCACTAAAGGAAGAACACACTTAGAATTTGCAAAACTTTTGGAGAATGTTATAAATGGTATTTCCTTTTCCTCTTCTTTCTTCTCTTTATTAAATTATAACTACAAACAGACAAAACTTTATTAAGTGCCTACTATGTGCCAGGTCCTACACTAAGCCTTGAGTACAGAAAGGCAAAGAGAAACAGCCCCTACCCTCAAGGTGTTTACTGAGATGGATTATCAGATCTACCCCAAATCTGAAACTGTATTATACTGTGAAGTTCACAGTTCAGTTGAACATGTATCTTTGGGGATATTTCTCACTTACAAACAGTCCTTTACTGTGATAATATTAGCCTATATTTTTCAAATGCTCTAAAGTTTACTTTCTTTATAAAAGTCTTATAGGGTAGGTAATACAAGCATTATTATCCTTATTTTATAGATGAAGAAACAAAAGAACAAAAAATTAAAGTGACTTGCCCACTATTCTTCCCTAGAGTGTGAAAGCTGGGAACTGACCTTAAGTCTACAATGTACACATTGTTGTTTGGGTGTTTTCCAGTTGTGTCCAACTCTTTGTGACCCCATTTGGGTTTTCTTAGCAGAGATAATGGAGTGGTTTTCTGTTTCCTTCTCCAGGTCATTTTACATTTGAAGAAACTGAGGTAAACAGGGTAAATTGACTTGCTCAGGGTCACACAGCTGGTAAATACATGAAGCCAGATTTGCACTCTCAAAGAGAAGTCTTTCTGACTCCAGGGCCAACTCTGTGTTCATTATTCAACTTAGCTAAAATGTGCATGGTATAGTAGACCATAAGCTTTGGAGTCAAGTTAAGGAACCTAAGTTCAAATCCCACTTCTGATGAGTATAAACTCTGTGACCTTGCTTACGTTACTTTTTTCTGGGCCTCAATTACTTTATATGTAAAATGGGAGTTGAATTAGAGCATTGGAAGTTCCTTCTGGGTCTCAATTTGTGATTCTCTGATCTACACTGCCTCTAAGTCATGTAGTTGATCTCTTCGACCCTGTGATGATGAGATATTTATGAATAAATGTCAAAAAAAATCTTAGTTTGGGAGAGGGGGAATGCAACCACAAGGACCTAGAGCATCCAGGTGCTTAGTCTGGGGAGTCTGGAGAATAATAATGATAGCTAATTTTAAAGATTGGAAACTGCTTTATAGAAATTATCTTATTTGATTCTCACAACAAGCCTGGAAGATAAGCTCTCTTAACCCTACTTCAAAGGTAGGAAAAAATGAAGTGGAAAAAGATTAAGTGACTCATCCATTGTCTGACACAGTAATAAAGACCTGAGGTAGGATCTGAACTCAGGTCTTGTTGGTTCTAATTTGTTGTAATTGTTATTAGTCCTGACATCACCAGAGTAATGTCTTGCCTTGTGCCTGAATTGGATTTAAGTGAGGCTGAGCTGCACCAAGTCATCAGCCTCACTTTCTCCTCCAGAGTCATCAGAGTCCAGAGGCAAGACAAAAGACAAGATGGCGGGCTATTGCCTAGTGGTTCCAAGTCAGATATTCTAACCACTACCCTACAATTAATAAGAATGATAGATGCTTTTATATAGTGATTTGAGGCTAACAAAATACTTCCCAAACATGATCTTATTTTATCCTTACAACAGCTCTCAGAGACAGGTACTATTATCCTCATTTTACAGATGAAGAGACAGAGGCAGAACACACTTAAGTTATTTGTCCAGGGTCACACAGCTAGCATACATCCAAGGCTGATTTTGAACTCAGGTCTTTCTGACTCCAAGTCTACCACTCTATCCATCCAGCTATTTTCAGTATCTTGACTAGTAGCAATTCTCCATCTTTCTAGGAGGGTGTTTGCTTTAAGCCAGGATGCTAAGACAGAATTTACGGTCAGGATTTTGATGATAATTAATGATGGTAATGATGATAGCAGCTTTTATATAATGTTTGGGTTTTCATCACTGTGTTGGGTTGGATGGATTCTCAGATCCTCCCCAAATCTGAAACCCTATTATATTGTGAAGTCTACAATTCAATTGAACACGAATCTTTGGGGATACATTTACAAAACATTTTACTAATACTGTGTCAAATACTATTCCTTTGTCCTGCCTGTAATCCTCTGGTAAAGGGGAAAGGGTGTTACTGTGGTCTTACCATTCCCAGAACATTCTTTCAGGCTCTGCTAATATAGAATTTGTGTCATTTTTTTCCTCATCATTTCATAGATGGAGTAAAAATTCCTTCCCTATTAATTTTGAGTATAGTCTGAGATTGAAGGAAAAATCTGTCTAAAATTACTTGCTATTCTAAACCAAGGTTTGAACCATTTCCGAATTTCTTCAGCATTGGGGCAGACCAGTTCTTACATGCCAAAGAACTTCTGCTTAGGAGACACTGCTTAGAATTTTGAGAAGCAGCTTGGCGAGGTACAGAGAATTGAATTCAGAGTTAAGAAGCCTCCATTTCAGATTCTACCTCTGACACTTACTGGCTGTGTGGCCCAAGGGTAGGTCACCTCACTTCTAGATGCCCCAGGCAACTTTCTAAGACTTTAAATCTCGGAACAGTTGCAAATTTACTTAGATAGGGGGTGTCTCCTCACTGGGAATTTACCATACTAATGAAATCACTGGTTTAAACAAACAAAAAGAAATTCAGTTTTAAAATATTTGAACTGGAAAAGTCCTGAATTTCCTGTGGTAGCACCCGCTCCTTTTACTGGGGAGATAACTAAGGACCAGGAAAGAATGATAGAATCATAGCTATAGAGGTGGAAGGGACTCTAGAGGCCATTTAACCAACCTTTATACTTCACAGAAAAGGAAACTGAGAACCTGACAGGTGAAGGGATTAGCAGGGGAAGGGGATGGCATAGTCTAAATACAACGAGCGCTAGCCATTCCATTGTCTTTGTTCACTAGCCTTATGACCTTGGACAGATCATTACTATTCTAGGCCTATTAATTGCTTCATCTCTAAAATGGGGACAATATTTATGCTCCCTGTCATGTGGATACAAAGGTGCTCTAAGTTTGCCCTTTACCTGGTTTATCCTCTAAAGACACCCTAAAGTCTCTTGACACAAAGGTGCCTTAAGGGTTGAGTTGCGCTTTCCCTGGCACCCTAAAGTGTCCTCTTTCCTTGAAATACCACAAAACTTCCCCTTATCCTGGACCATAAAATTCCTTGTCCCCTCCTTCCACTGCACCCCACCATCCTGGGTCTTAAGTTTCTCCTGTCTCCCTCATCTTGTATCATTTATAGTCCTAATCCCGTGTCCTTTATCTTGCCAGACTTATCCTGTCCCTAAATCTCCAACCCCCATAAGAAACCCTAAAATCATCCTACAGGTTGTATAGCTTTCTGTCTATGTAAGTCTGGTCCTTTTCCTATATCAGTGCCTTTGTTTAACTCCTTACTAAATCTCAGGTCCTTATGCTTTTGCGTCAATAAAACTCCCATTAACTAAAGAGAAGGTCTAAATGAATTCTTTCAAATCTGAACCAGCTCTCCCAACTCTGACCTCAACAACTGTCTCACAGGCCAGTTATGCTGGCAGTGGGATGGTGTGAAAACAACCCTACACCTGCAATGAGTCAATCAATCAATCTATCACTCTTGTGCCAGGCTCTACTAAGCACTGGGGATACAAAGAAAGGCAAAAACAGTTCCTCTCTTCAAGGAGCTTTCAATTGAATGAGCAAATAACTCTTTACCAACAAGATCTGTACTGGTTATATAAGAGGCAACCTCAGAAAGAAGGCACTAGCAATGAAAAGTAGCCCAAAATGCTTCATACAGAAGGTAATATTTTCACAAGGAGTTGAGGGAACCAGGGAAGTTAGCAGGTGGAGACAAGAAGGGAAAGCATTCCAGGTGTAGGGGAAGCTGTGAAAAGGTACTGAGTAGGAAGGTGGAGTGTCTTCTTCAGGAAATTGCTAAGAGGCCAGAGTGCTTGGATTATAGTGCATGTAAAAGGAGAGTCATAAGGTAACTGGAAAGATAAGGAGAGCTCTAATGATGAAGAGCTTTAAGAGCCTAATGGAAAATTTTACTTTCCATTCTCCAGGTAATAGGGAGACACTAGAATTTATTATTGAGTGGGGTAATGACGTTGTCTGACCTCCAAGTTATCCAGTATATATTTTGTTTATATATAGTAGTTAGCATGTTATGTTTCCCATTAGATTGCTAGCTCCTTGAGAGCAAGGACTATTTTAACCTGTCTTTATATTCTAGCACTTAACACAGTGCCTGGCACATTGTTTAATGAGTGAATATGTGTTAACTCAATTTGTTGAAATGGTCAGAACTTTGCTTTCGTAAGATTACTTTGTTATCTGAGTGGAGAACGAATTGAAGTGGGGAGAGACTTGAGGCAGGGAGAAGAAACAACAGGAAGCTACAGTAGTCCATACACGAGGGTAATAGTCGTGTCAGAAGGGAGAAAAGGGGACCATAAGAGATGTTGCAAAGGTAGAATTGACAGGACTTTGCAATACGTTGAATATGGGGCAGCTGAGAGTGAGGAGTTAAGGGTGACAGCTAGGTTGTGACTGAGAGCATGGTGGTGTCTTCAAAATTACTAAGGAAGTTTGGAAAATGGGAGGGTTTGGAGAGAAAGATAATGAATTCTGAGTTTAAGATGTCTGTAGGACATCTGATTTCAAATTTTGTTTCTGCAACTTCTTACTTAAATTAGCCTTGGTGTGTCCCTGAACCCCATACATTAGTTTCTTCATCTATAAAATGAGAGAGTGGGACTAGAAAATCCTAAGGCCTCTTTTGGCTCTAGATTCCATAGGATGCATTCTGAATGAAGGAGGGAAGTCCATTTTGAAACTTGGAATGTTAAACAACATGCCATGCGCATAAAATGTTTACAATATTTGAGTTATTCTTAATGATAACATGGCTTGCCCAAGGTCATATAATTTCTTGGTGGAGATGGAAAGAGAATCCAAATAGGGGGCAATTTCATTAAATTACTCCATTTTGCAATTAGTACTTATTATTTTAGAATTTATACTATGCTTGACAGCAATAAAATTGTATTTCTTTTTAAAATTCTCATTAATTTTAACCTTTTATGAAGTCAGACTTAACCCCCAACCTTTATCCCACAAGTAATTCAACACAGTGAGCATTTACTATATTTGCAAAGTTGCTATAAGGGAATGCACTAAACTCACGATGTATTTACTCTCAGGGCTAAAAAAGAACTTCATATATACGAATCACTTAAGGGACCAAATGGTAATTGGAGTATTTTCTAGTTGAGATGGGGAAAGCAAAACCCCTGCACCTTGCAGAAATGCCATTTCCAATGATGATGCCCCTTCCCTTTCTGTCCTATATCCAACTGAAAACTCTAGTACTACAGATCAGGAAAGGGTTAAAGGCTGTATTTTTTTTTTCCTCCATGGGTTTTGTTTTCTCAAAGCTTTCCTCACTGCTATAAATATTTCAACTTGGCTTTTATGTAAATGTACCAGGGAAGGCAGGACAGAAAGATTTATTTGTGAGCTTTAGGGGAAAAAATGAGGAATCTGAAACTGAGTGTTTATTGAAAATAAATGGATATGGAATGCAGAATAGAGGCCAAAGGAGGAATGAAATTTTGTCTTAAGTAACACAAAAACAAATTCCCTGTGGAACCCAGGGAAGTTTCAGGGAGCTATTTCAGCAAGCAATGACTTGGTCTCCTGCATCCTAAGACTATACAGAGGTCATATAGCATAGCTCAGGGCCATTTTCCAAGACTTCCAGAGATGACCTGTAGAATGATCGCTGGACTGAGGGGTCAAGAGACCTTTGGTATAACTTGGAATTCTAAAATTACCCTTTCTAGGTCTTAATTTTTATAGGAACAGCATGGGGAGAATCATCCCAGATACCCACACTCAACCCCTGTTTCGCAGGGAGTCTAATTCAAATAAAGTTAAGTAAAGGGAGCTTCATAACTTAAAAAAAAGTAATATTAGTATCTTTTTTTTGTTTGCTTTTTTAGAGAGTGTCTCCTTATTTCACCCAGGTTGGAAGCAAAGGATTCAGTCAGGAGTCTAATTCCGTTATTGATCATCCTGAAAACTTTGACCCACTCCCTTTCTGATCTGGATCTAATGAGTGCCCATTCCCAGGTACTTACCATATTAGTACCTGATGTAGTGCAGACATAACATAGGACCTAGTCCATTACAACTCAAAACTCATGAGTTCAAGCAATCTGCCCCAATCTGCTTTATTAGTACCAAGAATTGTAGGCATGCATTACCCTACCTGGCCCCATCTTTTGATTGAATATCAGTCTTTTCCCAATATATTGACCCTTTCTGCTTAAACATGCTCTTGTAACAAAGAAACATGGTTAAACAAAATGAGTTGACATGGCACTATGTTGGACAGAGTAAGTGGCAGTCTGTACCTGCAGGTTCCCCTCATTTCTCTACTGAAAGGAGGAAGGTATGTTTCTTCATCTGCTCTCTTTTGTGTTAGGGGTCAGGGTTCATACTACTAATCTTTGAGACTGTTACTCTACTGAATCTCTAGAGTTTGAAAAATAGAGCTGGCCTTTTCCTGGGGAGAAAGAATTCTTTTCAGTTGAAATTCAAATATATGCCATTCTTTTACATGGCTCCTCTAAGATACTATCGTCAACTGAGATTCCAAAGAAGTAGGTTGCTATTTTTGTATAATAAGTGACATGTGTACAATAAATAATAATCACTAACCACGAGCATAAGGACAATGTAATTGAATAAAGCATTAGGCTGATAGTGAAGAGACTTTGACTCTAGATGTGACTGTAAATAAGAATTAATTACGTGACCTTGGGTAAGTCACTTTACTAATCAATCAGTCAATCATTGACAAGCATTTCATAAGAACTAGATTTGTGTCAGGCATCAGACTAGGTGTTAATGACATAAAGACAAAAGTAAAATAGTCCTTGTCTCCCAGGCACTTATAATCCACTGGGTGGAGGAAATAATCTACAGCTAAGGCTCAACTAGTACCTATAATGAATCATGTAATATGGTCTCATTATTTGAATTCTCACTGCATATTGCCATTGGGCTAGAATCATTACCATATTTTACATAATTATAATTTTCTATAGTACAAATTCATATACATGGGACCACTTAACAGGATTCATTATTGGCACTAATTAGAATAAACACACATACTTACATATATGTGCATATATACCAATATATATCAATATATATAAAGCACATAAAATAAATACAAGCCAATTTGGTGATAGCAGGAGGAGGGGCACTACCCAGCTGGTGGGAAGATTAGAAAGACTTTCAAGCTGACATTTGAGCTGAGTCTTGAAAGAAACTAAGAATTCTAAGACCAGTGTGATACAGTGGAAAAAGCAACAAATTTGTAGACAGAGGCTATACTTGCCAATTACCTCTTCTGTAACCTGGGGGAAATCACTTCATCTCTCTTAGCCTCAGTTTTTCCACCTGTAAAAATGAGATTAGACTTGATATTCCTTTCTATTTCCAAATCTATGATCCTAGGTGGAAGTAAAAAGAGAACCCATTCCTGGCATGGGATAAAATGCAGAAAAAACAGGAGATGGAGTGCCATTTATGAGGAAGAATACAAATGATGACTTGGTTGCACAATCAAGTCAATGAAGAGGAGCATATGCAATAAGCCTGAAAAGGGGGGTAGAATTGGGCTGAGAAGGATGTTAAAGGTCCAGCAGGAGTTTATTTATCTTAGAGGTAAGAGACGATCACTGGAATTTTCCCAGTAGAGGACTTGTCATAGTCAGAACTGAAACTTGAGAAAATCATTTTGGTAGCTATGCAGTCTAGGCTTTAGTTTCTTTATCTAGAAAATGTGAACATAAGGCTGGATCATCTGTAGGTCACTGGGTTTAGCCTGGAAGGGACTTGGGAAGCCATGCTACACAGCCCTCTCATTTTACAAATGAAGTCCCAAAGAGGTAGTTTGATTTGCCAAAGGCCACACAGTCAGAATTTGAGACGACCTCCAGTTCTAAATCCAGAACCACTGTACCTCATTACTTTCACATTCTATCATTCTATTATTTTGTAATGGGTTAAAGGGAAAGTCAGTGTAATTTATTAAACAAGAAAAGAAAATTTCAGGCACAGTTGCTGTTCGTCTAAAAGGCTCTACTTTCCTTACTCATGGATAAGCTTAACTCTGATTCCATGGGCCAAAGACCATGACCTTGCACATGTCTGATGGCCAGAGCTACACAGCCAGGGAGGGAGCTCAGTGTCAAGAGAAAGCATGGCTCAGCTTTGCCTTGAGCCTGAGTTCCTGCTCCCGTAAAGAAACACACAGGCACTGTTACAGGAAGTCATTTGGCACTCGGCTAGTCTTGAGTCATCATTCTCATTCTCGTATAAGACCTTTTCCACCAGCCTTTTAATTAAAAAAAAAAAAGCCTGGCATTCCATCAATAATATCATCAGTGACTCAGAAAAAGAAAAGAAACAGTAGAAAAGAGAGAGAAGACTTAACCTTTCCTTAATACAGTCTGCTTCCCTCAAATCCTATCCCCATACATTGCTCAGTACCACCCACAGAGGAGCGGGGTAACATGCAAGAGTGAGTGAGGGCATTGTGCTAACTAAATACCTTGCCAGTGACTAGGTGGGGGACCTTGGGAGAGATGCTACATGTCATAGAGAACAGAGGATGGTTTGCCTGTATCCTGAACAAATGTTTTCCCACAATAAGGTTCTTGTGTTAGAGGGGCAAGGAGAGGACAAATATTTTCTGTAAACATCATAGAACTCTGGTTACCTCTGAAACTAAGCATTTATCGAAATGAAATGCATCTAGAATGCAAAATAAGCAAACCAGGGAGCAGGGAAAAGGGAAATGGAGGATTGGACAGGAGGTGGATAGGCTTTTCTAGAGACAGAGATAGAGAGAAATAATAGCTAGATGGTACAGTGGATAGAGTGCCAGATCTGGAGTCAAGAAGATTCACCTTTGTGAGTTCAAATCTGGCCTCAGACACTGACTAGCTAGCTGTGTGACCCTGAGAAAGTCATCAAACCCTATTTATCTCAGTTTCCTCATTTGTCAAATGAGGTGGAGAAGGAAAGACAAACCACTCTAGTATCTTTTCCAAGAACATTCCAAATGAGTTCACAAAGAGTCAGACATTACCGTAAAACAACTGAACGGCAACAAAAATTCTTGTCCCAATTTTAGCAACTTGCAGGTGACGGAGATACCTTGTAGATTGAGTGGAATGGAATTTTTTTTCTCCCCATTTCATAGTTCTGGTCTTAATAGTGAATCAGTTGAGGCTGGCAGATAAGAAACTTCGCCTTACATGACCTTTAATCTATACCTTCCCTTTGAACCACGAGTCAGACAAATATTGCACTAAATGGTGAATGAGCAGTCTTGACTAACTTGTTCTTCACTCATCTGGTCGGTATTAGTCATTTTGGCCACTTCCCTGAGCCCAGTTCCAAAAGAGACAATGGTTAAATTTAATTCAATAAACATTTATTCGTTTATTTATGATGAACAGTATTTTATTGGCCTTTTTGGACACAACAGTACCTCAGGTGACCCTCTTGATAGAACAGCCCATGAGGATTCCTACATCTTCTCCCTGGTTGGTGATAGCTCAGAGCCCATGATGCCGTAATTACAGGTTGAATTCTTTCACCCAAAATGTATAGCTCACCCTGACCTATGTTGAAATTTAACTGTCACTTTTATATTTATTCATACTCTTTCCATATACTTATTATGTTCTAGATACTATTCTAGACTGGGGATACAAAGAAGGCAGATAACACTGGTCTTGCTCTCCAGAATCTTGTTTTTAGAGAAACAACATACATGATGAAGTAGTTACCATAGAGGGACACTGTGGCCCAGAAAATTCTGGGGTGAGGGTAAAGGCTCCCTGGGGAGCAGATTGATAACAGTTACTTAGGAACAATGGCAGAGTTCATTTGGTCATGGTTCATGATTCCAGGACTAGAAGGGAGCACCATGACTGTTTCTGAGGAGCTTGTGCTGGAGGGGTCTGAAAAGGAGGAAACAAAGCATGACTGGAGTTTTCTGGAAATGATATTCAGAGGGAAGAAATCCCTGGGAGATGGAGGACCCAGGGGGAAAGCTCTTCTAGTACATGGTCTCTGTTATGGGCTGTGAAGAGAGTTCAAGTGTTATCTCCATTTTAAAGATGAGGAAAATGAGGGACAAAATGGTCAAGTAACTTTTCCCAGAGTCATGTGACCAAGAGATACCTCAGCTTCTCACTTCTTCCAATACAATGAACTACCACCTGATGTTGACAATGCCTGAAACTTACACTTCTTTCTCCTTTAACTACATTGAGTTGACAATGTGATGTATGTTCAGGGGGACCCTTGTAGATACCATCTGCTGAGTTTCACTTCCACACTGGGCAAGTTGTTGGGAGCTATAATGAGAGATAGGATTACTGAATAATGAGATAACCAGCCGGTATGGTGATTTGTGTCTGTAATCTCCGCTACAGGGAAGCCTGAGACTGGAGGATATCTTAAACACTGGAGTTCTGAATGGCAGTAGACTAAGTCATTTGGGTGTCTACACTAAGTCCAGCACCAAGAGGAAAAGCCCTTGGGGTGGGGAGCCATCAGGCTGCTTAAGGAAGGGTAGATCATTCCAGACAAGAAATAAAGCTTATCAGCGATAGGTTTAGTCTGTGAGAGGGCAATTACCTTCCAGGCTGGTCAAGTTAGGGAGACCCAACCCTTCCCAAAGGAATTGACAAAAAAGTTTTAAAAGACTTTGAAAAGGTTAGAAGTTACCCAAATTTTCATAATTCAGTCTGTTATATTAATAAAAAATTATAAAGATTTTTAAAAGATGAAAATCTCCTTTTAGTTAATTTTCATTAATTTAGTCTCATTTGAATTAGCATCAATAAAACTTTTAAAAAAGATTAGAAGCTCTCTTTTACTTAGTTTTAATTAATTGTCCAATTTTAGTTAGATTTCCTGGGAAGCTGGTATTGGGAGTGGGTGTCTGGCATGATTTGGGACACAGTCTCCACAAAAACAAAACAAATATTTAAAAATGAGTCAAGCAAACATCTTTATAGAAGACATATTACACCTACATAGTGAGATCATGTCTGACTACAGGTCTAACTATTACTAAGTTTTGGGCAGAATACATTAACGGACAAGGTAGAATCAGTAAATGTCACTAAATTTCAAAAGCCTTTGACAAAATTCTATATCCAAATCTATCATTAAAATGAATCATCACAGTGGTAGAATTTTCTTTGGTTTTTCATAGATAGAAATCTAATTTAACAATGTGGGGAAGGGAGAGGAATCGTTAGGTTAAATGAATTCAAGGAGGTCACAATAGATGTTGGTACCTATAGTGACATTAAGATTTTTGTAAATAAGATCCATCAGTAAGCATTTTGAAGTGTCTACTATGTGCCAGGGATTGTTTTAAGCTCTGGAGATACAAAGACAAAAATGAAACTGTGCTTGCCCTCAAGAAGATCATAATCTACAGAAGTAGGCAATTTTTCTATATATAGGCAAACAAAAAACACATACAAAGCACATACATGGTACTGTTGTAGAGAAGAGAGCACTAGCAATTGGGGAGACCAGAAAAGCCTTCATATATGTGGCAGGGGGCTCTTAAGCTGAGTCTTGAAGGAAATGAGATATTCTAAGAGGTTGAAATGAGGAAACATCCCCAGGCATGTGAGGGTGCCTTTGGAAAGGCACAGAGTGGGGAGATGGGATGTCATACTTGAAGGAACTTGAGGCCAATGTGGCAAGTAAAAGAGGTTCACAGTGAAATCTCCAGCCTTGCAGATAGCACTAAACTCCAAGAAGTGAAGTGCTCTGTTAGATGATGCTATGATAGGGCATGAATAGATAGCAAAGGAACAGCTGAGTTTCAATATGAGCTAAATATTTTGCATGAAATAATTCAACCAACAGCTATGGAGTCGTTCGCCTGGAGCTGTCATTAATAGCCAGGGAAGGATCCAGGAGTCCCCATAAAGCTGATCAATGAGGATAGTCACCTTTAGGTGCTTTGTGGTCCATGAGGTCAACAAAATGTTGAACATCATCCAGAAGAGCAAGATGAACCCAACAGGAAATGATCCTTTATGAAAATATTGTTGTCATGTTTGTCCTTCATTCTCAAAGAGGACCATGACAACAAGATGATGACATGACTGCAGTTGACTTGAATCTCATATTACTGTGGAGTAGATGCTACAGATATCACTATGCCTATTTTATGGATGAAGAAATGGAGACTCAGAGAGGATAAGTAACTTCTGTGGTCACATAGTTCACAAATGTCAGGTAGAATTTGAAGCCATACTGGATCTCAGTTCTAACACCCTATTCCCCTTAGGACATTATAGGGATACCATATGTGATTCTGATCCTGATGGCTTAAAAGTATCATAGAAACCAGGAAGGTCTTGAGACAAGTGACTAAAATTACTTAGGAAGCAGGAAGAAGTGATGGCCTCATGTGAGTAAAAACTAATAATAATTTATATTTCTAACACCCCTGGAAAGTCAAAGTCCTGGCCTTACCACAAGGGGGAACTGAGATATTCTCATTTATCAAATGAGAAAACTGGGTCTTAGGAAATTCAAGGGACTTGTTCTTTTTACTACATTATAGTGTATCTTTAAAAAGAGGAGGACTCTTCAATCTGAAAAAGAAAAAAAAAGGTAAGAAGAGATAGACTTGAAGCTTATTAAATTGGGAAGGGAAAGGATAAAGGACAACCCAGGCTCACTTATTAAAACTTAGAATATGTTCTAGAATTGGGGGCCATATAAAGAGATAAATTCAGGACTAATAAAGGGAAGTGCTACTTTACACAGCTGGTGGCAAAGTTATGGGAGTTTTTACTCCGTTAAGTGGTAGAGATTAAATATGTATATAGGTTCAAAACAGATTTAGATTATTTCATGAATAATAGATTCATAATGGATCTATCAAGGGAAAATAGGATGTTTCAGAGGATGTACTTAACCTTCTGAAGTTGATGTCAGAAAGGCCAGTCGTGCCACTCTATCAATCTTGGTGCCATCATCTGAGACACATATTAGACCGGATGGACTACAGATCTGATTCAGACAACCAAATTTTGTTTTTAACTTTTCCGTCTGCTATCTCGATCAGGTTTGCATTTTCCCTTTTCTGTGACCCATGAGACACCACATTCAAAGAGAACCAGCTTGAGTTGAGGAGTCTTCTTTTTGTCAATATATAAACTACAGGCGTCAAATGGAATGAAGACTGATTGGGGAGGGAGGGAGAGAGAGAGAGAACAGACCTCTGTGCTTATTAGAAATGAGAGTATCTGCCAAGAATTATACATTTTTTCTAATGTACTCTGACACTACAGAACCATAGAGAGGGGGGTTGGGATGTATTTTTTTTAATAAGGCAAATTTTAAAAAAATTAAAGGATTAAAGAAAGTACTTGGGGGGCACTGAATAATTTTTTTAAAGGGGAGGTGGATCAAATAAGTTTGGAAACCTCTGTGATAGTCACTTTTTAATCTGACCACATGAGCTACAAGATCTCAAATGAATATAGTGCAGTTTTCCAAATTCATGTCAACCAAATCAAGACAATAAGTATTTATTAAGCAATTACTTTTTGCCATACACTGTACTAAGTATTAGGGATACAAAGAAAGGTAAAAGACAATCTCTATTCTCCAGGAGCTCATAGCCTAGTAGGAGAGAAAATACAGAAACAACTATGAACAAGGACTATATGTACAGGATAAATTGGAGATAATCTCAGAGGGAAGGCACTATTCATTGTTCATATTCCTAATTCATTGAATAAAGATCAGAAAAATCAATCAAAGAGTATGCATTTATTAAATATTTGCTATTTGCCAGGCAATGAGCTACTAAGCAAAATAATATGCCTGGGAAAGACCTCCTTCAAAAAGTGGCATGTGAGATAAGTCCTGAAGAAGCCAGGGATTCTAAGATGTAGAGCTGAAGAGGGATAGAATTCTGAACAAAGGGATCAGCCAATTGGAAATGGGAAATGGAACATCATGTGTAGCTGGAAATATCCTTCCAGGTATCTTGTTGGTGGGTCCACCTGCCACCAGCCTCTCACCATCCATCCTCTATTCAGCCACCAAAGTGATTTTTTTTAAGTACAGATTTGCACATTTCACCACCATCCCCAACAGTAAATTCCAGTGGCTCCCTATTGATTTCAGGATCAACTAAAAATGCTCTTTTGGGTATGTAAGCCCTTTATAAACTAGCACCCGGTAAAAACAAGCACCCTGACATACAAAGGAAGGCCTGCTATCACAGGTTCTTAGGTCTGCTTTTCTAAAAGGAAAGGCAATTTTTGAGGGGTCAACAATCACTTTAATGAAGCACATATATCATTCACTTAGTTCAAGGTAAACGTCAGCACCCTGAACTTCAGAGAAAGGTCAGAGAAATCAAAATCAACAGACATGCTTCCAACTGTCTGATATAAGCAATACATACATCATAGATCAACAGACAGATCCAACTGTGTGACCATTACATACATACATACATACATTGTTAACAGAGAGGGAAGCACCAACATCTGAATTTTCAAAGGTGTGGGCTGCTTAGTGACTTCCCAGAGTCTCATCTGGCACACAAAACTTGAGTGTATCACAACCCTTGAGAACTAGTGCCTGGTTCTCAGCTAAAGGTGTGGGCCTTCCTACAAATCTTTCCAGGCCCATTAATGGATGGGGAAGATCTTCTTTAATCACTTCATTCAATCAGAGGCACTTGCTTATACTAAAACAAAAAGATCGGACTTTGCTTGCCATTACACACCTTCCCACTTGTCCAGTCTTCTTATACCTCATTCCCCACCATATACTCTTTGAACCAGTGACCTAGCAGTTTCATGAACAAGACACACCATCTCATTACTCTGGGCATTTTCTCTGGCTGTCCTCCATGCCTAAAATGTTCTCCCTCCTCACCTCTGCTTACTGCTGTCCCTGGATTCATGTTCCAATTAAAATTCCATCTTCTAAAGGAATTCTTCCTCAACTCTTCTTAATTTTCGTGCCTTCTCACTCTTATTTGCTTCTTATCTATCCTGTCTAGAGCTGCTTTGTACATATTTGTTTGCTTGTTGCCTTCTCCATTGGATTGTAGTATTCTTGAGAGCAGGGACCATCTTTTACTCTTTTTTTATCCCCAGTGCTGACCATAGTGCCTAAAATATGGTAAGTGAATAATAAATATTTATTGACTGCCTGACTGACTGATGAGTGCCCTCAACATTATTAGGGAAATTAAGAAGGGAAGTTAGTTTTAGGAGTAAAAATAATTAGTTCTGGTCTGGACATGATGAGTTTAAGATGTCTACAAGACATCAAGTTTGAAACATCCAAGAGATGCTGGTGATGTGAGACTAGAATTCAAGAGAAAGTTTCAGGCTGAGAATGTTAAACCTGGGAATTGTCTGCAGAGAAATGAGATCAAGATGTGAAAGAAAATAGAGAGGGAAAGAGAAGAATTCCCAAGGCAAACTTTGGGGACACCAGCAATTAGTTGTCATGACATAGATAAAAATCCAGCAAAGACTGAAAAGTCAGAGAAGTAGGAGGGAAACCAAAAGAGTGCCATATCACAAAATCCAAAACAGAAGAGAGTACCAGGAGGAGAGGGTGGTCAGTGGTGCCAAAGGCTGCAGTGGCATCAAGAAGGATGATGACTGAGAAAATTCATTTGGTTTGACAGTTAAGAGACAGAACAAATCTTTAGGCCAGATTTTGATCATTAGAAGTCCCCAATCCCAGGCCTTTTGGGAAAAGTTTACCAAAATTTTATAACCTTGCAATTAAAAGGATTCAGTCATACAGAATGGAACATATTATTTCAAAGGACTGGGCATGTTGACGCTAATAGGAAAATGGATCACCCTACACATTCACGGAATTATAGGTTTTGAGAGAACACAGAACTAGGGACCAGCTATGCCATCTACCTCCTGACCAAAACTCCCTCCTACAATATTCTCAACAATTATGCAGTCTCTGCCTGATGAATGTGAACGAGAGGGGCCCCCATTAATTCCTTCAGTAATATAGAGCACTTTGAACTATTCTCATTGTTTTCTTTTCATGAAACCCTAAGTTTTCTTCTCTCCAAATCCCAAGCCCTGGCCTTCTCAGTCTTTTGAAAGTCACTAACAACCGCTCAGTAATCATATCTACCAGTTCATTCCATTTCTTAGGTTGTTATTTGGCTGAACCTGGTGACTGGAACTCATGGAGGGCAGGCAGGTGCTGTCTTAACCTGTCGCTGATCTTGAAATTCCAATTGGTCCTAATATAATCACATCCAATTGATATTATATTTTTGTTTAGACTTGTCATGTGCAAAGATCATTCTTCTTCAGAAAAGAAAATGAAAAGAAAAGGTTAAGTTGCTCACCCTTCTCACTCTCACCCAGTATTGTCTTCTCCAACTTGGTAGATTTGGGCCCTTCCTCTTATCTCCTCTTTTCTGGTGCTGCAGTGAATAAGAGTGCTGAGCCTGGAGTAAGGTGAATTCAGATCCAGCCTTGGACGCTTACTAGCTATGTGATCCTGGGCACATACTCTCTGTCTGTCTTGGTTTCTTCTACAATAATAATAGCACCCACTTTCCCAAGGTTGTTGTGAGGATAAAATGAAATATACATAAGAACTTAGTAACCTAGCACAGAGCTAGTGCTTAACAAATCCTTGTTTCTTTCTTTTCACCATCATAGCTTGGGGCTGCAGGTCTTTGATCACAGGAAGAGAAAAAGATTCAGTCATCATTAAGGTTAAGTGTCCAAGGGAAAAATTCCTTGGATTGGTTTGAGAGATACTATTCCCATGGGAAAGTTGATATGGTTTAGGAAGACCTATGCCTGGATACTTCATATCTTTCCATACAATCAATCAATCAATAATCATTTATTAACAATATTGAGTTAAGTGCTTACTGTATGCCAGACACTGTGCCAGGCTCTAGGAATAAAAAGAACAAGTATGAAATAATCTCATCTCTCAAGGAACTTCCTTTCTATTAGAGCAAAGACCATGTGTGTATGTGTATGCATATGTATATTTATACATTTATATGTCATATTAAATACATATCAAATGAATACATATGAACTCTTGCAATCTTTGCTCAAGACTCATTATTAGGTTCTTGAACAAAGGATCCACAAGGAACACAGGCTGCTAGCAAGGCTGCTTCTGTCAGATAATTGCCCCTTTAGAATACCACAGGGCAGCCCTGCAATGATTGTCAATTTAAAAAAAAAGTCAATTTTCACCAGCAGCAAGATCTTAATAGGCCTATAAAATAATGTCATTTTTTAAAAAGTGAAAGTGATACTAATTTCCTTTTATTTTTTATTGATAGACTGGGATGCTATCCATAGTAGTATAGGGCATCCTTTCATTAAGTACCAAAAGTTCACAGCTATCCATACTGAACAAAGAGACAGCTGAAAGTCACATTGGATGGGCACTGGTCTGTCCACACGCACACACATATACTTAGAGCTTTTGGTTCAATTAAATTGCTTTTGCAGCAGTCGAAGAGATCAATAACTCTTAGACTCTTTAAGGGACAAATAATATACAACATGGACATTTTAAGCTCTTTAGAAAATATATTCATGAGGTCGTCCAGTTTCCCCTGGTACCCAACTTTGCTTGTGACATTTATTAATGTTTTTGCAGCAAACAAGGAGGTGGAGTTCTCTAAAGGCTCTCTTCTCTTTTCTTCCAGAAAATATTGATTTTCTTTTTTTAATACAAGAATCGGGTTGGAGGAAGGGGAAAAAAAAGAAATGCTCAAAGGAGAGAAAAAAACCTCAGAAAAAAATAACTAAGCTTTAAGCTGGCTTGACAAAGTAATTCTATCTAAATAGCTTTGTGCCACTTGATAGAGACAATTTCTCCTGATTTTCTCTGAACAATTCCATCATCTTCAAGAGAAGAATGCTTTGAGAATATTATGTTCTAAATTGTAATATAGGGCTTTCTATGGAGCATTCCTATGAGCTAGAGGAGACTGCCTGATATTACCGTGGCTTTTGGAGAGCAACTTTAAATTCCAGTTAGGATTAATTAATTAGACGTTTAGTTTAAAATAAAACATAACACGTTGAGATGCCAGACCGAGAAAAAAATAACTACTTCTTAGTTAATTCCTGAAAGAAGAAGCCACAAATAGTTATAAAGGACAATCTGCCTCAACCAACCCTGGTTTAGATACAGCCAGAGAATGACAAGGTAGCTAGGTGGCAGGGTGAATTGAATGGTCCTTGTATTAGGAAGACCAATTCAAATTCTGCCTAACACTTGTGGCCTAGGACAAGTCATTTATTCTCTCTAAGCCTCTCTCTATGTCCAGATCCTGAAGCTCTCCTCTCCCATGATGGCTTCTTCTCCCCATTCATTCCTGTGTCCATTCATTTCTTCGTTATTGGATATCTACTGTACTCTGTACCCAGACTCTGAGTTGGGCACCAGATAGACAGACAAAGAAAGAAGCAAAGCCTGTCCTCATCTGTAAAATGAGGGGGTTGAACCCAATCTAGAACTTTTAGCTCTAAATCTCTGGTCCTATAAAATCAGAACAGAATTAAGCAATGAAGTCCTGTCTCCTCCAAAAATGATGCAGTCACTTTTCTTTGCCTCCATTTGTTCTTGTGTTGTGGCATGGGCTTTGTTGCTCTTAGCTTGTTGATTGATTTGTTTTTTTTAATGAGACTAAATCTGTAGAAGCCTGACTAGGCCTGGCTCTAGTAAATGTGTGTGTATGTGTGTGTGTGTGTGTGTGTGTGTGTGTGTGTGTGTGTGTGTGTGTTTGGGGGGGAGGGGAAGTTTGGAGGTGTGTGTGTAGGGATGTACTCTGAGCCAGGTGAGATGGGAAGCTGAAGGAAATAGATCTAGTATAGGTTATGGGAGATATGAAGAGAGCTGTAAAGAAATTCAAGAACTAATTGAAATGTTTACAATTTAATGATTTCAGGAAACTTCCCTAAAGCTGCTAGAATTGGATTATGTTGACTCCATTTCCTTTGAAGCCATGGTCCTTTTTTTTGATCCTGATCCTCAGTTGTTGGGTCCTGGAGACACAGCAGATCCCCAGCAGCATTTGCTTCCTATAACCCACCTATCAGTTACCTAGTCCTGTAACACAATTATTTCCCAACTGAAATAGTATTCTGGACCAGTATAATAGGTAAATCCTCAACCCTCTACAGTCTCAGAGCCACAGCTCTCTTGGCCCTTGGCAGCCCATAGGTAGGGACAAGGAGCTATCTTAAAACATAAACTCTTTAAACCAATTTTCATTCTTTCTTAAGGATGGGGGCTATTTTCTTTTTATCTTTCAATCCCCAGAATCCAGGCCCTTGCCTAGGTACATAGTATAGTATTGTATAGATAAATAGATAGATAATGGTATTGATATATAAATAATAAGGTATAGATAGCCAACAAATGCTTCTTGAATGAATGAACAAAGGAAAGAATGGGGAGAAGAAGAAAGCCAGAGATGAGAGAGCTTCAGAATTAGAAGATGCAGAGAAGAAGGGGAATTAGTCAGCTTTTTAAAGTTTATGGTTGTTCAAAAGTAAAGCCCTTCAGCAGTAATTTTTTACCAGCCAATAAAAACTTGTCTCTAAATGGTACTTGACACCTAGCAGTCACAATCTTAATGACAAGGCAGTCCCACTCTCTTTAGATAAGTAGCACTGACTCACCATTATTTCTGGAGGAGTGATTTCCTTATCTGCCAACAGATACCAAATTCTAGTTAAATTGCATCAGTGTTCTGCAGCAAATTCTGAGTGCTCTGAGTGTACTAATCAGCTCCAAAGTGACTTGGATGAGAAGAGCAATTCATGAAAGAGAAAATATTTTTTGGTTTTAAATCTTCACCCTCATGGGTGAAATTTGAGTTAGAAGGTATATGTATTGTTCTTTATAGCTGGAGATGGACCAACTAAGATGGAGAAGTAGGGGCAGCAGTATAGGATAGCCCAGATTTCTTCACAACTATTCCAAAAGGGATCTAAGAAGAATCCTTGACCAAGTAGTGACTGGGAAATCTATGGAGAAAGAACAGAGGGCAATTTTTCCAGACCAAAATGACAAATTCAGCCAACAAGCAAGGGTCTAAGGTAAGAGCCATGGAGCAGGGATAGCCTGGGCTATCTGACCCCAGAAAAGGGCTGAGTCAAGATCACTGGTTCTGAGTCCTAGCCTGTGATTAGAGATAGACCAGTTATATTGACACTCTAGTCCCAGATAGGGATTTTGGAATGAACCCCCTGGATCAGTGTGGTGGTAGGCTAGCATTCTTGTTATTCTGATCTAATCTCAGATCAGAGGTAAGCCAGGGGCTATGTTACTTTGAACCTGCAGAGCCTTCCAGCTAGCTAACAAAGCCTGAGGCAAGCAAGTATCTACTGGAGATCTACCCAGGTGCAAGCCTGCAGTTGTGTTGCTTAGATCTAAACTGGGGTCTAGATTCTGGAACCTAGAAAAAAGGTTCCAGGAAAGAAGCAATCAGACCATGTCTTACATCACATCACGTAGGGCCCACTGAGCCTTCTTTGCCTGACATGTTCCTGAAATCATTGAACAGCACTGTAATCAATACAGTGGCAGAGCCATGAATGATATTGATCATGTAAGATGAAGATGTTCCTTCTAAAAGTATATAAAACCTGGCCCTGAAAAGACATCACAATCCAGAAAGTAAGGCTTGGAGAAGGAGTAAAGAGACAAACAAAAGCTCTTTATCCTAAGATAGAGAGGTGTTATAGTTCCAAGGAGGAGAAAAGCTCCAACTTTTGTTGCCTTCCTTTCTTGATTTTTCCCCCTAGATTTCAAAAACATGCTCTTTCTACTGACGGCTCATCCCTTTCCTCAGGGCCTAGAGTCTCCTCAACCTGGAAAACACTACCATCCCCATGGATTTCTCAATGTGATATATTTCTCTACAAAGTTCTCCACTGTTCTTCCATTGGTGAGTTCCTCTGGAATCCCCATTTTGCGCAGAGAGGAAGCATGGTCTTCAGACACTGTTCTTGACTTTCTTCAGCCTTCAAAAACATGTCCCCTTTACTCATGTCTCATCCTGAATCTTCTCTAAGATGTTCTTATTGTGCAGCCTCTTATAATACCTGTGACCTGTTTATCCTGATATGGTCATCTACAAATCTCCCCACCCTTCCTATGCCCACACCTACACTGCCTTCATTCTCTTTCTATTCCTGCTCCTAAATTTCTCTGGGCTTTAGTCTTAAATAGTACTATTATTTTCCCTTTCCCCCACCCTATTTTTCAGATCATTTTTGTGTGTATTCTTCCCCCATTGACATGTAAGTTCGTTGAGAGTAGGAGTAGGAATTAATTTTCTTTTTGCTTGTGTTGGCATTCCTAGTGTATGCCTGGTATATAGTAAGTGATTAATACATATTTGTTTCCTTCTTTCCTCCAAAATATTTACAAGCAAAGGTTCAAAGAAAAATGATACTTGGTCATAAGATCATTTAGAATTCCTAGAAGAAATATTAGCAAGAGTTTTCAATAGTTAAAAATGATGAGGAAAGGATTCAAAAGAAATTGGAGGAAAAACTTGAAAGAAGAATTGATTATTTAGTATGAGAGATACAAACCCTTACACAAACAACAATTGAAAATGAGGATGGATCAGATACAAGTTAATATCTTCATAAGACAACAATAAATATAAAAAACAAAAGATTGAAAAATACATAAAATAAGCTATCTTATCAAAATATTGACCTGAAAAACATCAAGAAGAGTTAATTTAAGAATCATTGGACTACCTAAAAGCTTTGACAGCACCCTCTTCCCCCCAAAAAAAGAAACTGGGCATCACATTTCAAGAAATCATAAAGAGAAATGCCCAGGCCAATCTGAACCAGAGAACAAAGTAAAAATTGAAATAATCCATCAATTGCCTCCTAAAGAAATCCCAGAATGAAAACCTGAAGGAACATCATAACCAAAATCCAGAGCTTTTAGAACAAAGGGAAACAATACTATAAATATACAGAAAGGAAGAGTTCAAGTACTGAGTAATCACAGTTAGGATCACATGAGATTTATCAGCTACCAATGTAAAGAAGTAGAGAGAGTGGAATACAACATTCCAAAAGGCAAAAGATAGAGATCTACAACCAAGAATAACTTGTGCAACAAAACTCAATATAATTCTACTCATCTCTGGAAGCACCAAGAATCACTAAACTTTATGTATTTATATGTATATGTGTGCATACATATATGTAAATATGTGTAGACATATATGTATATGTATACATATGTGTATATGTATATGAATGAATATATGTATATGTATTCTAATGTAGTAACTCAATCAGCTGCGCTCCATTGTGTCCAGATGAATAAGAATTCCAAAAGATGCTTGTTTCTCATGATACCAGCTCTTAATTTGTATTACCAACCATATAAATTGTTTCAATTCTTTTGAAAATGTTTAAGGAGATCACACAGGGGAGACTTCATCGAAGTCTATTTTGTGAAATAGAGGTTTTCATTTTCCTGACCATTTTCTTCTAAAGAAAAAGTATAAAAAGTTTGAATGCCTTTTGGGTGGTTGTTAAAAAATAACTAAAAGAGGTGAATTAGCCTCCCCTTCCTTCCAAGATAAAAGTTCCAAAAATGTTGTCCATCTATCATACACCATTTACTCAGATCAGAAAGAATTGAAGAATATGATAAAATCATGAAGTTAACACCTTTGCTTCCATATAAGAATGATTTTAAACCATTGAAGCAATAAGACATTATTTCTTTCAAAAAAGAAAAAAATATAGGAAACTCTTCATTTTCTCATATCTCCATCTTCCCTCTGTTCTACCTCTCCCACCACTTCTCCTTCAAAGCAACCAAATAAATGAACCAGAGCTCAAGGTCTTGGAATAGAATGTCTTCAGCATGCAATCTATTCCTTAGTCATTTTCTGCCCTGTGGAGTCAAACAGGTTGGACTGATTACCAGATTATTTAAAATCTATAAAATATGAGCAAGTGTTGCAGGGTAGGGGGGAAGTAGAATTGGAAAGACTAACCTAGTGTGCCAGCTCTAGTGGGGAAAATCTGGAGTGTTTCAGGGACAACAGCCCTGTCAATCTCCATCCAGAAAGGAAGTTGAAAATTTAGAGGATTTTTCTTATCACAAGGCAATGAAATAGAGCCTTCTATTTCCTAAGAAGGCAAAGGAAGATCTGCAAACTCAGGGAGGAATTTAGCCAAAGAGCTCCTGGAGGGGAAGTCTTATATGGCTAAACTTCATCTTAGAACTGAGACTTCGGGAAATGAACCTTGCTATGTGAAGAAGGCCTCTAGGGGACTAGAGGGGATTAAGACAGACTCAAGTTATTACAGAGATCAAATGAAGGAGATAGTCCTCACTCCTAAGACTTAAGATCAAATGCTACCTTGTTCTGTCTTCTCTTGGGCTACTCTAAGGTCATACTATTTCAGGTCACATGAGAGGCTGAAGGGTAGTAGCAGGGGACTGAAAACCTACAAAGGACTATTTTGTGAGTGGCCCAGTTTCGACTAAAGAACATTTTCATTCCCTCAAGGGAGTGTTCTCAGAATTTCCTTCCTCCCCTCCAAATAATGATTGCCTTAAAAAAGAAAAATAGAAAAAACTAACCAAAAGGACTTCGATTCTCAACCACTTTTTGAAATTATCTGGAAAAGGGAAATAGCTCTTTTGCGTAAGAAATGTGTATTTTTAATGCACTAAATGTTTGGCATACAAAACACCTCTGTTTTCCTTACCCTGGTAAGCAACCAAACAAAGCATAAGACTAATTCCTGTCCTAAAGTATTCTACCATCTGCCTGAGAAGACTACCTGTATATGTTGAGAAATTAAACAAGGTAATTTTATAGGAAATATCATGAAGCAGTGTATCTAGACAATTCATCTGACGTTTAATTGTATCATTGTCATAGGAAATCACAGGAAGAAAAATTACTGTGGATTGAAGTGGTCACATAAGATATCAACAAATCAATATGTATTTATTAAGTGTTTACTTGGCAGCAGGAATATCATGGAATGCATGTTTGATTAGTTGAGGCAGAGTATGGGTTGGATCCTAGAAAACTGATAGCATTTGAATAAATACATAAGAATGAGAAGGGGAAAGAGTGCTGGAGGTAGAGCCAGAGGACCTAAGTTTGAATACTAGCTCCTCCACTTTGTGATGGGGCAACTCACTCAAACCCTTAGGCCCTCCTTTCTCCTTATTTGAAAAATGAGAGTTGGAATAAATGATTCCTAAGGTTCCTTCCATTGCTAGATCTGTGCTACTATGACTTTGAAAAAATATCTGTGGGAGACAACAGCAAAGAGCCAGAAGGTGGGATGACTCGTGGAGTGTTCTGGGGTCTGAGAGAAGACCCCTCTAGCTGGATCAGATGATTAGGACACAATCCAAGATAAGTTTTCAGGAAGTAGTTAGGGGCCAATTGTAGAATGGTATCTTTCCTTGTGAGCCACCCCCAAGAGGCCTGAGTTCTGCCTGCTGATTGCCTTCTCATGGAGTGTTCCATTATTTTATTAGGTCTCCATATAAATTATTTATCTGAGAGAATGCTGACGCTGACCCACTCTGAGAAGTAATGTCTTCTATGGGAAACGGGAAATGCTGCTGGAGGGACTTGGACCCCGAGCGGCTGCCAAAACATTGAAAATCAATTTTAATTCCTTTTTGTGAAGGTCTTTGAGAGCAAGGGTTTCTCAGATGAAGGCGGCTCTTTATAGTGGGTCTCTATCAAATCTATAAATTAGATTTCTGGGGGCAACTTTACGGGAGGTGTCTTGGAGCACCGCGGATGGCGTTGTTTGTTTATAAAGAGAATCTTAATAGCTTGACTGGGGTCAGAACATTGAAAGGTCGCATCATTTTATCTCCCATGTTCCTCCCCAGGGGGGAAAAGTCACCTTGCAACCACATTCAGACAACAATTTGTTAGTGTATTTACCTTCTCCTTGTCATTTCGACTGAGCTTAATAGTCAGAAGGACCATCCCTCTCATGACTGTCTGCTCCAAAAGTTTGATAAAAGTCTTTCAGGATCACTATTTCCTTTACCCATGAACACACTCTTTAAGTGCTCCTCTCCTGGTTCTTAGCCCCTGAAAAAAATTGGGGATGCCTCTGCTGTTGACAAGGGCTTGGAAATAAATCCAGGAATATCCTACTTTAAGAAAATCTAACATAGGAAAATAGAAACTTACAAAGGAGAAAATAATCACCACCAAATGATGACCACCGTGGATAGTATGGCACAGTAGATAGAGCAAGTCTTAAAGTCAGGAACTCTTGGGTTTAAGACCCACCTCTGAAATGTACCAGCCATGCGACCCCAGGCAAGTCACTTAATTTTGAATTGTTGGAGGCAACTTCCTCAGAAGGAATTCCTGAGCACAAATTCAATCATAAGTTCATGCCAAAGGGAAAAAACAAAACAAAACAGAACACTATCACCTCCACTTTAAAGCATTATAAGGTTTCCAGAGCACTTTCCTCACAAAAAAAATCAGTGGCAAATACCCAGTGTAAGCATTATTACCCGCATTTTATAGATGATTAGGGGTGACATTCATATTATAAAAGTTTTTCCTTTTGAAATCATTTGTCAATATATGAAATGATTACAACAATGTAAATGGAAACAACCATGAAGCAACTGGAGAGGCATATTGCAAAACAACAAAGAATAAAATATTTCTCCTGATTCCTCTGCAGACATGGGGGAAAGGTTCACAAGTGTGGAATATTTCATATATTGCTGAATCTTTTTTTTTTAATGTATTGATCAGTTTTGCTGTTTCCTTTTCCTTCTCCTTTTTCAATTTTTTTTTATAAAGGCTACCTCTCTGAGAGGGGTGGGAGACAAATACAGGAAGATATTTAAGCAATGTAAAAGCAAATGAGGGTGATAACATTTACTAAAAAAACAAAAATGATTTAGTTTTCAAAAACTCAACAGACATATAAAGATTGAAATAACTTCCTCTTCTGCAGAGGCCTTCAAGGAATCACTCCCAATTGCCCCAATCGTTTGCTACCACCCATACCTGAAATCACTTTGAACTTACTTTGCACACAACTCTCTTTTCTGTATTTTTATAACATGGTAGCCCATTGGTTCTCCCCCTACCTATGTTCTGCTTCATCTCCTTTGCTAGATCCTCACCCACAATATGCCCACAAAAGGTTAGCATCCTCCAAAGTTCTCTTTTCTTGCTCCTAATGCTCTTTCACTTGGTGAGCCTGTTAGCTCCCATGGAATCAATGTCTATGCAGATAATTCAGCAAGGCATTATGGGTAGGACTTGGAGTCAGAAAAACCTGGGTTCAAATCCTACCTCAGATACTTATTAGCAGTGCGATGCTAGGAAACCACTTAAACAAAGGGAGTTTTTTCATCTGTAAAATTAGAGGTTTAGACTAGATAGACTTTCAGGTCCTTTTCATGTCTAAATCTATAAACCTCTGATTCTCAGATACATGGATTCAGTCCCCCTATCACTCTTGAGTTCCTCTCCTTTATCAACAATTGCCTATGGAATATTTCAAATTGAATACACCAAATTCAACACATCTAAAACAAAACTTTGTTTTTCACCACAAAACCCTCTTCTGAACTTCGTTATTTTCATCCTAATCACCAACATTTGCAGTCTCAGTGTTATTCTTTCTCTTTCACTAATCCAAAAACCCAATCAGTGGTCAAATTTTGGCAATGGTCTTTGTCCATAGTATCCCTCATGTTGCTTCTTTTCCTGTCATGTGATAACCTCCTATTTAGTCTCTAGCTTCCTCCTCTCCAACTCACCTTCCAATTGGCAATTTTTCTAAAACATAGGTCTGGTCATGAACTTTCTCTACCCAATACACACTAGTGACTCCCTATTACCTTAGTGATTAAATCTAATTTCTTCTTCTTGGCATTTGAAGATCTTCACAATCTGGGTCCTTCTTTTCTTTCCATTTTTTTTTTGCTTTACTCTCCTCTATTCTATGTCAAGCAATACTGGTCCACTTAAAGTTTCTCATACACACATACTTCATCTCTGTCTCCATGACTTTCCACTAGCTGCATCCTATCAATGTCCCAAATGTTCTCCCTCTTCATTTCTGACACTCAGAACCCTTAGCTTCCCTCAAAGCTCAACTCAAACAACAGCTTTTCTCATGAGTCATCTTCTGGTATCCTCTGCTACTCATGCCTCCCTCTTTAAGGTTACCTTTCATTGATTTATGTACATGTTATCTCCTTCCTTAGACTGCAAGATCCTTGGGGACAGGGATTGTTTTTAATTTGTTTTCAAATCTCCACTGCTTAGCATAGTTCCAGGCACATAACTTATATATAATATTATAAGTTGTGTTATATTATATTGTTATGTTAATTATGTGATATTAATTATGTTATATTACATCATATTACATTATGTTAATAATATTGCATTGTATTATATTAATTATATTGTATTGTATTATACTATGCTATATTATATTATGTTACATTATATTGCATTATGTTATATTAAATTATATTACATTACATCATATCCTATTATATTATGTATATGAATCATTGATGTTTCAACCCTCTAGCATGATATAACTTCCTTGAGAACAGAGACTGTCTTACTTTTGTGTTTGTATCCTCACCACTCAGCACAGCACTTGATACATATAGCACTTAATAAATGCTTATTGATCGTTTGATAAAGGAAAATGTACATTTAGTGAAAAGAGGAAGGGGGAAATTTTGACTTTACCATTTATGCCTGATTTGTCTATCATTCAACTCTCTCATTTATCTTAAAGATCTCTCTACCTAATGGCTACTTCCCTACTGCCTGAAAATATGCTCATGTCTCTCCCATCCTTCAAAAGTTCTCACGTCATCCTTCCATCCATGCTAGCTATTATCACATCTTTTCTCCCCTTTATACCTACATACACTCCATGCTTCTTTGTTCTTTCCTATTGTTTTCTCTTCTTAACTCTTTGCAGCTTGGCTTCTGATTTCATTTGAGACTTTCCTAATTATTTCTTAACTGCCAAATCTAAAGACATTTCATCAATTCCTCATCCTTCTTGACTTTTGTGAAGCCCTTGTCACAATTGACCACTGTCTTCTTGATAATGTCATCTCTTTAGGTTTTCGTGACACCATTATCACCTGTTTCTCCTCCCCTTCTGTTCAATCTGTTTTTACTGGATCTTCATACAGATTGTTCCTGCTAACCATGGGTTTCCCTCAAGGCTCTTCCCTGGAATCTCTTCTCTTCTGCATCTCTACTATTTTATTTTGTGATCTCCTCCGCTCCCATGAATCAATGATCATCTTTCTGCAGATGATTCCCAGACCTACTTACCCAACCCTAATCTCTCTCCTGATCTCCAGTCTGTCATTTCCAGTGACCTATTAAACATCTCAAATTGGATGTCCTATAGTTCTTTTAAACTCAACACATTCAAAACTGAACTCATTCTTTTCCCCAAACCCTCCACTGTCCTTAAGTTCCCTGTTATCATGGGAAGCACTACCATCCTTCTAGTCATACAAGATGCTAATGTAGGTGTGACCTTGGCTGTTTACTTTATCCATCTAGTTGCCTAGTCCTGTTGATTGTACCTTTACATCATCTCTTGTATACATTCTCTCTCCTCTGACACTGTCACATTCTAGGACAGTCCCTCATTACCTGCCACATAAGCTAGTACAAAGCCATTCTGATTGATATCCCTGCCTCAGTTCTCTGCTTTCTATAGTCCATCTTCCATTCAACTGACAAAGTGGTTTTCCTAGACCCCAGATATGTCCATGTCATCTGCCCTATGCAATAAACTCCAGAGTCTCCCTATAACCTCCATGAGCAGATAGCAAATCCTCTATTTGGGTTTTAAAGCCCTTTGTAACTTGGTCCTTGTTTACCTTTGCAGTCATTTTATATCTTTCTCTCATCCTTGTACTCTGTGTTCCAGTGATAAGGCCTCCTTCGCGTTTCTCAAAAAAGGTATTCCATTTCCATTTCTAATTCCATGCATTTTTAATATTCATTACATGCCTGAAATTCTCTCTCCTCACATCTGATTTCCTGACTTTCTTCAGGTCTCAGCTAAAATCCTACCTTCTGAAAGAAGCCTTTCCTGGTTCCCCTGTAATACCAGTGCCTACTCTCTGACATCATCCTCAATTAATTCTGTATATGTCTTGTCTGAACTTTGCTGTTTGCATGCTTTCTCTCCATTTTGACTGCAAGCTCCTCAAGAGCAGGGACAATTTCTGCTTTTCTTTGTATTCCCAGTACCTAGCATATAGTAAGCATTTAAGAGTTGTTTAATGACTTGCTATGGATAGGATGAATGTAAACTCTCTACTAAGAGTGCATAAGGTATGATGCAAAGGTATTTGGACCTGGAATCAGGAAGTTATTGTTCAATCATTTTCAGTTGCATTGACTTTCTGTGACCCCATTTGACCTTTTCTTGGCGAAGATACTTTATTGATTTGTCATTTCCTTCTCCAGTTCATTTTCCAGATGAGGAAACTGAGGCAAAAAGGGTTAAGAGATTTGCCTGGGGTCACACAGCTAGTAAGAGTCTGAAACCAGATTTAAATTCAGGTATTCCTGACGAGACCTGATGTTCTATCCACTACTCCACTTAATTGCCCTGAAATCAATATGAGGGTTCAAATCCTTCCTCTAACGTTTTTGACTTGTTTGACCTGGGGCATATCAATTAATTTATCAATTAATCCACACATATTTGTTAATGTCGATTACTTGATGTGCACTAAACAAATACAGAAAAGAAAGTTAAACAGTCCCTGTCTCATTACTCTCCTGATTTGGAGAGACCAACATACAAATAGGCATACATGCGTACATACGTGTGTGTGTGTGTGATATGTGTGTATGTGCTGTGTGTGTAAAATAGCAAATAGAAAATATACACAAGATAATTTTTGAGGAGGAGCACATATAGTTATAGATAGATAGATAGTTATATAAATATACAAAACTACTATGTTGTTCCAGGCACTGTGTTAAGCAATATGTTTATAAATATAAGTAAGCAAGACAGTCCTTACCCTCAAGGACTTAAACTCTAGCAGGGGAAGATGACATATTAAGAGGTTCTGGAAAAAGTGGTAGAGAAGGCCTCCTCTAGAAAGAGAAGCTTGAGTTGGGTCTTATAGGAAACTGAATTCTAAGAAGAGGAGGTGAGAGTAGGGTATGTATTCCATTTGAAAGGAGAGCAAGCTTATAGGTACAGGGAATTCTGTTTCCTCATCTGTAAAACACAAATAATATCTGTAGCATCTACTACATGGGGTTATTATAAGGCAATGAGATTGTATATGTAAATCATTGTGCAATTATAAGTTATTATTGAAGTCACTGGGGAAATGGAAGCAGAGTCTGATCCCTGGGGGAACCAGCAATGAAGATGTTTATCTTTCTCAACAGCATCAATTTAAAGCAGAATCCTTGGGCTTTACAACTGAGCCAACAATCATTTCTTAAGTCTCTACTGTGTGCCAATCACTGTGCTAAGTTCTGGGGATACAAAGAAAAGCAAAAGATGGTTCTGGCACTCTAGTCTCAGTTCTAGACTGAGTTATGATCTAGGAATGCAGATTGGGAAATAATGAGAGATATTTATCTTCTCAATTCCATCCAGTAGGTATATATTGGGTGCCTACTTTATACTTAGCATTAATCATACCTTATAACGCCTTTTATCATGGATGTGAGGCTACTTCTTTCTCAATTAATTCTGTCTGGATTGTGTGAAGTCATTTGCCTAAAGTTATTCGGATCTGTCTGAATTGTAGTCCAATTTTGAATCCTGGACTCCCTTCTGGGGTTTATGAGAAGAAGGACTATTCTAGAGGGCAAAAATCTGAGGAACACTACAGATCGCTACCTCTATGTCTTTTTAATGCCCCACATTGCAAACTTAGGGTGGATCTCTTCTCTTAAGGACAATTGAGCCAGGATCAGAGCAGTCTTGCCAAATGAAGGAAGAATCCTGAAATACCAGCTTTACCATTCCATGTTCTACAACTGACTTATGGTCAACTGATTTCTGAGGAGAATTTGCCTTATTGGACCCTTTTTTTCTATCTAGGCATCTTTTCAAAAATCATGTACATTATACTTTAAGGTTTGCAAAGCATTTTACAAACATCATCTCATTGGATGCTCTTAACAATCTTGGGAAATAGGTGCTATTATTGTCCATATTTATAGATGAGGAAACTGAGGCAGACAGAGGTGAAGTGACTTGTCCAAGGTCACACACAAGTGTCTGAGGCTAAATTTGAAATAAGGTGTTTCTGACTCCAGGTCACTCTACCCATGCTCTCCACTGTGTTATCTTTTCAAAACATTTCCTTTCTTTTTACAACTAAAACTACATTATATCTATAAATTACATTGCTACAAACTAGGAGGCATGTCATTATAAACACAATTCTAAAAACACAATTCTATAAGCATAAGTTATAAACACAAAGGCAAGGCTGCTTTCTTCCTATTTTTCTCCTGCTGGTTTTTGCCAATTACCTGTCCTTTTTACTTCCTGTATCTAAGCCTACCTCCTTCATTTCTGAAGCTATCTGAAGCACAGAAGTATAAGCCATCAGTCTATGTACTGTTTATATTTCTGGAAGGTCACTGTATTGAGCAAGTCTATAATTTGCAAACCTCCCCTCCCCCTCACTCTCTATTTCTTCCCTTCATGGCTTGGCCCTGGTATTTTACATTGTGAGCACTGAAGCATTTTGTATGTAGGTGCAGAATTCAAAGCTATATTCCCTACAGGTTCTAGAGGACTTCTTTCAAGATAGGACTTGGCACTATCCATTTCTGCTCTATCCCTCACTCATCTATCTTCCATTTTTTCTTTCACGTGGTTCCCTTCCATGTACCCTATACTCTAGTCAAAATGGAATGAATACTCAGTATCACTCCCCGCTGGCTTGAGCTGTCTTTCCTCTGAGCTTTCGCTTATGTAATTCACTGGGTCTGGAATTCTCTCACCTACCTCTTCCTGTTGAAATGTTTGTTTACTCCTTTCTGTCTGACACCTAGTGATGACACTTGAGGTTTTCTTGGCAGAGACACTGGAGTGGTTTGCTATTTTCTTCTCCAGCTTATTTTACAGAGGAAGAAACTGAGGTAAACAGGGTTAGGTGACTTACCCAGGGTCATACAATAAGTGTCTGAGACAAGATTTGAATTCAGGAAAATGAATCTTCCTGACTCCAGATCTGGCACTATCCACTGTTCCACTTAGCTGTCCTTAACAGACATAGTCATAGGATCATTGAGTCACATGATCATAAAATTAGAGCTAGAAGGGACCTTAGAGGTCATTGAGTTCAATCATGTCAATGATGAAGAAACTGAGGCCCAGAGAGCTTGTGAATTCCAGATTCAAATGTTCCGTTCTCCATGAAGCCTTCCCTAATTCCTCCAGTCAGTTAAAGTTCTTTCCAACTTAGCTTATAGTTGTCTTATGCCCTCAACATACATTGCTTTCCTTTTCTATTTATTTTTCATTTTGCTGGCATCTTTTGTTTTTACCTCATCTTCATTTCTAAATAAATCTCTCCCCCACCCAGTGAACCATGTCATCACAAAAATAATTTTAAAAGGAAGTAAAAAAAAGAGTGGTTCAGCAAACTAACTTATTAATTAATTGATAACATAGTCAACATTACACACTCATACATAGTCTTCTACCTCTGCAAAGAAAGGAAGGAGATGCATTTATTTTCATCTTTTCTTTGGGGATAAGCTTGGTCATTATAATTCATGTATCACTTTCTTTCTTAATTATTTGTATATGTACTGTAGCTACCTATTATGCCTTTAGCTCTAGGACAGGGACTGTCACCTTCTGTGTTTCATAAGCCTCTCAAAGTGTTTTGTATATAGTAAGCACTTAATAAATGCTTGTGTAGACATTGAAGTATGTCTCCTCTTGGCTACTAAATAGTCCAATATTTGGAATAGACAGGGCATTTTGCTTTCACTAATTCTGTCACTTCAGTCTTTCCTAGATCTTCCCTGGAAATGCAAATATAGAGAGATTTCAACTTTCGGTCTAATCTTTTCCTCTGGGATTCAATAAAATAGAGGATAAAAAAAGAATCTTGTACATCACAGCTACTAGAGAAGAAGGGGAGGCAGGGCCAGGACTTCCTTTATAAAACATTCTTTGCTGTTTGCTTTACTCATGTGGATTAATCTCACAGCAGATCTGAGCATACAGAAGAACTGAAGTTGACAAATATTAGATTTAGGGTTGAAATTGGCAATGTGGCATAAATTCTAAGAGAAATGAGTGAGAACAAAATTGTACCTGGAATCTGGAGACCTGGGTTCTCATTTTTCAGTAACTAGCTATATGAACTTGAACAAATCATTTCATTTCAGTGGGCTTCACTTTATCCCTTTGGTAAAATGAGGGAATTGTACCAGGTGGTCTTGAAGATCTCTTCCCTTGGCCATCACTTACAGTTCTATTTTAAAATTCTACGAGTATATTCAAGACTCTTGAGTTTAATTGACAAAGCAATAGTTCCAGAATTATGCATTTCCATCTAGAAGTATTCTTGTGTTGGAGACAAGGACAAATTTGGTTTTGCTTCCATGCAGGTATAAGAGCAGAAATGGAAGTTTACAGCTCATTGGAACATGATACTATTTCTGTAGCTGTGGGATCCAGCTGAGAAGCTGATAAGTGATGATTGTTATAGCATGCACTGACCTCATGGAGAGTTGACTTTGCTCCCCAGGGTTGATGCTAGAGAGTTGATGTCTCACTGGAAGTATGAACATGAATTTTATTATTGGCTTTGTGATTGTATGTATTTTGTCATCATTTGCTTCGGTGGCTGTGGGTCTTTGCATTAAGCCTACAATCTCATTTTCCCTGGCTTCCCTGTTTCATTGGGATCACTAGCGTTTGCCATCTTTATTGAAGTCGCTGTACAGCCTCTGGCTGCTGCTGTTGCTGGAAACAATCAAATGTCATTTATGGAGTCCTCCTGCCATAAGAATATGAGAGCTGTGTCACCAGTTTTTGAGGACAACTGGGAAAGGTAAGCTGATTTGAAAGTATGCTTCATGGCAGTAATAAATTTTTATGTAGATGACTGGGTATTTCTAGCCCCTAGCTGACCTGTTGTGAATTATAGGCCTGAATAATCCATCCTCATAGAGATTCTTCAATCATGAGAGCGTTTTCTTTACAGGCTTCATCCGGATCCTGCCCAGACCCTGAAAGTTATTCTCTTTCATGAGTCTATTTACCCCAAGAGAGGACAGAGCTATTTCCTGTCCTGGTATCCATGTTCTGCCCTGAACTAGCCATAGGTGTTTATTTATGGGACTGAAATATCATGGATTTTTACCTGGAAGGGATCTTAGAAGTCATCTAGTACAACCTCCCTTATTTTAGAGACAAAAAAACTGAAACCTAGAAAGTGGAAGTGAACTGCCCAACATGACATAGGTAGTAAATGACAGTGTTTCATGGACTCTTTCACAACAAGCTCCATGATTTATGATATTGAGCATAGCCTTCAATGACTGATTGCCTGAATTCTTCCTTACCCTTTGGTTTCCGAATAGGAAGAAGATCTCCTGGGAGCCTCTGCACCTTTACCCACACTGATCTCTATGCCTGAAATGTCTTCTCCACATTCTCTTCTTGTTGAATTCCAAGGTGCTACAACATATATGAGACCCACCTCCATGAAAGCTTCCTTGATTCACTCGTCAATAATGATGTTTCTACCCCATTACATGAAATAGCACTGCATTTGGAGTCAGGGACATCTAGATTCAAGTCCTGTCACAGATGAGCTGTGTGACTCAGAGCAAATCACTTAATCTCTTTCAGTTTCAAACAGCTCCTTGAGACTTATGTACAAAATCAGCTTGATTAAAACCTGCCCATCAAAATCACACATCCTTCCTATTTGTGTAAGAGACCATGGAATTATTGTATAAAATCTTCCTCTAAGACCACTTACCATTTGGGAGGGAAGGATACTCAAGTCATCAAGGGTGATGATGGATCATCAAAGAGAACCTGAGGAGTGGAATTCCCAAATAGGGGAAAACTTGTTTAACCATTGAGATTAAAACCTATTAATCATCCCTATTCTGGTATGCTGTGTAAATGAAAGGAAACAGAAACTTAGTAGATAGAATGACCTTTGTAACAGGAAGAGACAGGGAGGTTGATTAGCTGAGGTGATATGAGTCATAGGGAAATATGACATCCCTAATTAAGACTACATGGCTGCTAGTGAGCCTAGGAATAAGTACCAGGTTTGAACAAGAAATGAAGTCAGATTTTACTAAAAGGTAGAATCAGATTTTCTCAACATTCTAGTAAATATACTTTTGGAAAACTATATAGGACAGTGCAATGAGTAAAAAATGAAGGCAAGATTCAAAAATTTTGATTATGAAGGCTGGAAAGAGCCTTGTGGATCATCTAGTCTAAGCCTGTTCATCTTAAAGGTATAGAAACTAAGACCCTTAGACCCTTAAATGTGCTGATCAGTAAGTTAATATATATTTATTAAGTGCCTAATATTTTCTAAGCATTGGTATTACAGAGGAAGACAAAAGATATTTCTGCCTTTGAAGAGCTCAAAATCTAATGGAGTGGGAAGACGATGCAAACAAATAAACATAGACAAGTTACATACAGGATAAATAGGAAATAATAAATAGTGGGAAGACAATAGAATTAAGAAGCATTGGGAAAGATTTCTTATAGAAGGTAGGACTTCAGTTGGGACTTAAAGGAAGCCAGGGAGGTCAATAGAGTGGAACTGGGAGAACATTCCAGGAACAAAGGATGGTCAGAGAAAATGTCCAGAGCAGAGAAATGTAGTTATTTTTTTTTATTTGGGGAACACCAAGGAGGAAAGTGTCCCTGGATAAAAAAGTACCTAGCAAGCAGTAAGGACTGGAAATATGGGAGTCTGAGGGGGAGTGTCTGCCTGTTAGATTATGGAGGGTTTTCCACTCCAAACAGGATTTCATATTTGATCCTTGAGGTTATAGGGAGCCACTCAAAGTTTATTAAGTAGGGGGAATGACATGGTCAGACCTGTACTTTAAGAAAGTTACTTTGGCAGCTGAATGGAAAATGGACTGGAGTGTAGCAAGACTTGTGGCAGGCAGAGCAACCAGTGACCTATTGCAGTAATCAAGTGTGAGGAGATAAGGACCTTCAAAAAAGATAATGGCAGGAGGAGAAGAGACATAACAGAGATGCAAAGGTGAAATCAGCAGATCCTGACAACAGAGGAAACATTCTACTTGTGGCAGACCTTGGGCTAGAAGCCAGATCTCTTGATCCCACCCCAGTGGGATATTTTGATACCATATTGCCTCATTTTCACAGGCTCTGAAAGTTAATTGCCTCCAGAACAGTAACAACAGCAAAGTATTAAAAGAAGCATCTTTGAGGTCAGTGAAGGATATCTCAAACTGAGAGGAAATACTGGTGTGGAAGGAAAATTTGGGACCAAAAAGAAAATGTGCCCAGGGGCCCAAAAACCAGGAAAACATTCAGGAGCCAGGATAACACTGAAGATTGACATTAAAATGCAAATTTAGAGCATCCTGGGAAGAAGAATTTGCAGCTAATAATTAGTTATAAGGATGTGTATTGTGCTGTATCAACCCTTCTAATTGTTTAGCATTTGTATGACTGTACATGAAGTAAAGGAGTCAGAATCTGGATTTTCAGCAAGCTATGTTATCTTAGCCCGTTTGGGGGTAAATATTATATTTAACATCAGAAAGTGGCATTCTTTAAATTTCATCAGTCATTTTGTATCAATGGTTTGGGGTTCTTCACCTTACAGTCCTCTTAAAAGTTCCTCCTGATCAGTTCTCACTTTGTCTCAGTTGAACTAAGAGATATTTTATTTTCCTTGATCTCTATTCACTTCTTTGCATCCCTTAACTGAGCACAGGGTCTACAGTAGACTAAATCAGTTCCACTGCTGTAAAGAATCAGCAGAACTGAGGCAGGTAAATAATGGTCATTCATATTTACAGAATATTCTGCCACAGATTTCCTCACAACAGCCCTATGAGGTAAGTCATGAAAATATGTTTTCTACATATTATAGATGAGAAAACTGAGGTCTACTGTCACAAGTAAGAAACAAAGATGGAATTTGAACCCATACTTTCCAATTTAAGGTTCCATATTTTTGAACTACATTAAATAAAGAAGGAAAAAAATTCACACTGTGCTACAGACATTGATCCAGTCCCATTCTGGCCATTTCTTTACACATATTAATTCCCTTCTTCATACCTTGAAGAGACAGAGTTTAATAAGTTAACTTTAAAAAACACAATGCAACAGAGAAGTTGAATAATTTACTAAAAAAAAATCACAAAATCCTTAGACAGGTTCATCCCCTTTGCCTATAAGGGCTGTAACAAAGAATCAACTTTTTTTCCTTTAAAATTTCTGTCAAAGGGAATTCTACCACCTACCATAGCCTCTGTTCCAGTGTTCCTCTTGCTATGAGTAAGCCTGTTCTTTTTTGACATGGACTTCAAAGAGATGGTTAATGTCTATTAATCACTGTCATTATCCCCCAGATTTCCGAGATTGGAAGACACATATGTCTGTAGTGAATCAATAGCTGCATCCTGAGTTTTCCAGGCACCACTGGGTTCAGAATGTGCTATCAGTTCCATTAAATAGAATCCTCCAATATAAATCTTTTTCATGAATACACTATAACTAACCATTGACATTATTTATCTCCCATTTACAAGTATGAGTGAGATGCTTTAGAGCTAAAATGAAATTTTGAACAAGAGCCCTGCCCTTAGGGATTAGATGAGAAAACACATGAAAAGCACTTTGCAAACTTCAAAGTGCTATATAAATGTTATGATTATCTTACAATGTACTTGAGGAGACAAAACATGTACCTATGAAAAATAATGAACAAATTAAAATAGTGAGCGCGTCAGCTCAGTCGCAGCTCTCTCATGTGAGAAACGCGGTGGTGGCTGGGAGCTGTCCAAAGCTGAAGTTCCTTTGGAGAAACGCAGACTTTAGCACTGTGGTTCCAAAGTGCACTGAATGCAACAAATTGCGGATGAACTCTTTGTTCAAGGTCAGACCTTTCTCAGCCTCTTGTTTATTTGAACTATGACCTGACTTTCAGACCAGGTTTTCCTATTTGCCCCTTGGTTGTCATTCAGATAGTATACATAACTTTTCAGGACCAAGGCCTTTATTTACTTTCCTGCCGGTTGTTCTGATTACTACTTGTCTTATTCCCTATTACCCACCTTGAAACTAATTTCCCATAGCCTGAGACATTACCACAGAAAACATCCTGCCTCAACCATGTCAGCCAACTGGTACTGTCCTCCATCATGCAGTATTTCTGTTTTCATCCCCTGGTTATCCTCCTCCTGTCCCTACTCTTAGAAAGGACCAGTGCCAACATCACAGGCAGTAATTGCTAAGTATACCTCAGACTGAGCTAGTCAATAAAGGCTTCATAGAAGAGCTGGGTCTAGGGGGAATTTGGTGCTTGTGGTAGTAGGGGTGGGAGAACACAGAATTCTAGGGAAGAATGAGAAGAGCAAACGTATGAAGGTACTCATGACAATGACTAAAATTCCATTACAGCTGGTTGTTTGAGTTTGAAGGAAAGAAGATTTAAACTCTGATATTCCCATCTGTCAATGTTCCTACCTTGTGTGCTTTATGAGGACAGTGACAAATGTTGCATATACACATCTGTGATTCATACATTTAAAACACTGGCATCTACTGTGATGAATGCAAACGGTTTCAGAATGCTCTCAATATTAACTATACTGAAACAATCCAATACTACATGTCAAAGATCTGTTGTAGTTTCAGGTCTGGGTCAATGAGGCTCTGATTCTGGTGGGGTTTGATGTTCTTTTTCCTTATTTAAAGCCAGAAATGTTTTGAGGAAGATTTCTTTCAGGTATTTTCTGATTTATTTACCCATCAGTCATCAAAATGTTTGTTGATTACTGTATTCTCTGATCCTCAAGAGGGAAGGGGGGGTGTGTGTGTGCGTGTGTGTGTGTGTGTGTGTGTGTGTGTGTGTGTGTACTTCTATGCACATGCACCATTATTATTATGGACAACTGGAAAATACTGAATTGCATATAGGGGGTACATGAATCTACCACTGTGTAGTCTATGATCAAGCACACTGAGAAATGGAGCAAACAGAGAGACTGATGTCAAGTTCAAGAGGGCAGGCAAAAACAGAGGAGAACCAGATTATGAGTTAATGGAATTGGAGATGTGGCTGAGTCAAGTTAAAACAAGCTAAATGGGGAGAATGACAATAAAGTTTAGCAAATTAGGAAGCCTAGACTGAAAGCACTCTGAAGTCATAGAGTGGAAATAGGGGTGGTGCCACCACTAAGATAAATTGCCCACCAACTAGTCATCACCAATGATAACTGCTGACCAAATGCCATCAATGAGCAGGCACTTGCAAGAGCCCCAGGAATAGTAATGTTCCCCTTCACCCCTAGGTCAGTCTATCTGCTTCCAATCCAGCCTCCACAGCCATTGTCCAGGGAGGCAGTACTTGAAATGCAACCAGTATGTCAACTGCTTTTACAGGTTCTGTATCTCTTACCTCCTCAGCAACCATAATCATTAAGGACTCAGAATGACAAGGTTATTATCATGAAATTCCTTGACAATATCAAGTGGTTCAACATCAGAAATAGATATGTTTTATTAATGGATATGACACTAAAGAAGATGCATTACCATCTGCCTTACTGAAGCACTTTAAGGACTGTTGGGCTTCTCCATGGGGTCTGCAGCTGAAGTCTCATGTATGTGTTGTGTCCCTCTGCAAGAAAATTAGCTCCTTGAGAGCAGAAACTCATTTTTCTATGTTTCCTCAGCACTTTTTATAGCAATTTGTACATAGTAAGTGCTTAATATTTTTCCCACTTATTCAGTCATTTACCTAGGCAGGATGCCACTGGGGCCATACCCATGCTCCTTTCTCTTCACACCATTTTCAGCCTTAAAATGTCAATGCCTTGGTGAGTATGGCTATTCTACTGTCAGATATGAAAATAATTATTTTCTCTGTATTTCTATGTGTAGTTCCACATGGTACAGATCACTCTTGCTTATTTGCTAATAAGAATATAGAGTTAAGTGGATAGAAGTCAGAGACTTTACTGATGATACTCTGATACACTGAAGTATCAGTTAAGCTGAAAGACCCTGAAAGATTTCCTAAGGAGTCTCTCCCATTATTCTTTCCTGAATATTGAGTTTTTTGGCTGCATGTATTTTGGTGATCCAGTCAATGTGGGAACAGTAAAGCCTTTTCAATAACAAAAAAAATATGACATGCCAGTCATCTACAAATCCTGAATGCTATTTCTCTTCTTCCTCCTTCAATCCTGGGGAACTGTGCAGGTGGATGCTATCAGGCTGGAGCAAGTCATTGATCTTAAATTCGAGAACGGAGGGCTAGCTTACTTAATGACCCAGATTCTTGCAGCATTTAAGCTGCTTCTGTGAAAATGCAGCACCTTTGGCATTGTGGCTTCATAGACTAAATCTTACCTGAGGGACCTGCAAAAGAAACATCTCTCAGGCAAGGTCAGGCAGGGTTAAATGGAAGAACATCTCTACACTTATGTAGAATTGACTTAAGCTTTGGTATCTCATTTTATGTTGCTTTCCCTCCTTAATTCCCTAGAAAAGCTTTAAAACAAAACAGCATCGTGTCTTATTGGATTAAGATAGAAGGGTCTGTTAGCTTTTCTATTGCCCAATGCCAGAGAGCTGGATTTATTCAAGAATCGCAGAGGCCAAACAGGCATAGGGAACATTAAAGATCAAGGAATTATCAGTTCCTGCTAGCCTAGGGTGAGGGCCTCAGAGAATGAGGAAAATCTTATAGAGGGGCATTATCACCCACTCCAGGTCAAGATCTTCACAGTGTATTTTAGACACAGGGTTTCTCTAGTTCAGCATTATGTAACTTTCTGTCAACTCGACTTTCATGCCGTTCTTTTTCTAAGCTTGATGTCTGTAAGGGTTTGTTTCCTTAGTTCAGTATTTAGAGATCCAAATGTGTCTCACCAGTAGAGAAATGGAAGAATTCTCTCCTGGGAGCACTTCCTGGAAGGTGTCTTGTCTCCTGTGGCAGAATTAGTTCTTTATCAAGAGTAGTCAGGTACTGATAAAAGTCCTAACATCTCCTATCTCTAATTCCTGAGATGTGAAACATGGAAAGGTGATGCAGAGAACTATGCGTCAGAAGCTGAGGTTTTTAAAAATCAGTACAATATTTCCTCCCAAATGGATAGTTCTTTTGGGTAAAGCTGTTCATTTCCTGGTAGTTTAGGTTTTTCCAAGCTGTAAAAGAACCAATAAACTGGCTGATAGCATAGCCCAAAGTCTTGATCAAAACAAAGAGGGAAAGGCCCTTTTCCTTCTGAGCATATAGCTGATTCACAAGTTATGGCATATCACTACAATCACTTTTTTGTTTTAGGAATGGTTACATGGGAAGGGGTTATGTGGCTATGGAGATTGAGACTGGGCATTAACTGGGAGGAGGGGAGGAAGGTGGGGGAGATTACTGGATAATAGATGCTGCCCAAAAGATATAAGATATTTTTACACTTTCCATTCTTACCCTCCCCACTTTGATCCCTGCCTCAACTAAAAAGGGACTTGGGATTCACTCCCTACAACTATAACCTGAAGGAGAGATCTCTTGTAACTCTTCTGTTCCCGGGAAAACTCTCCAGTCTCTTCCATAAATATCCTTGAGGCTACATTGCCCTTTGGTTACTTCTTTTCCCCCTCAGGAGTGCTACCTAATTTTACATTGATAAATCTATTTGTGGAGTGAGCAGAGTGATATAAGGATAAGTACAATATGTGAATTGCACCTAGTTCCATGGCTTTGAGTAGTGGGAGAAGGAGATTGCCATTCAATCTCCTCCTAAAGAAACAATGTCAATTACAATCCCACCTTCTGGACCTTGGAAGACAAGGGGGAAATGGGTGCAAGGGGGAGGAGGTTGGGGAAAGAGGGTTCCAAATAACCTGCTTTCTTTCCTTTCCTTTTCTGACTCAGACTCCCCAATCTCAGTATGAAAGGTTACAATTTCCCTGGGAAGAAATTGTGCTGACCTTGGGCTTTTGCAAAGAGTGTGGCATTTCTGCGCTGCTGCACAGCCTGCTGAAATTCTACTAAAATAGCTAGGAGACAAGAATGAAATCCTGGAACTGAACAGCAGCCTACGCAAGTCAGGCATAGCCTATGGACTGAGGAAGAAAGCATCACCACATCCTCTCCTCCCACCCACTTCTTCTCTTTGCCCTCCACTACACTCTAACATGGAAGGTATACATTGCTTCCCAAGAAAGTAGAAATGAACCAGGATCTCTTCAGAAACCTAGATGCTCCCTTTGTCGAAGAGTCTGCATTGGAAATCCGGGGATTAATCAGAACATTAGAGTTTGGAGGGATCTTAAGTCGTTGATTTCTGTTGTCTCCTTGACAGACAAAGCCCATGCAAGTTAGGAGACTTAGTCAAGATCACCTAGGTAATAGGAGAGACACCAGCAGGATTTGAAACATATGAGTCTTCTGAGTCCAGATTTAGCATCTTTTGTTTGTACCTCTCACTTAACTTAAAGAAGAGGGTCTTATTTCCTGATTATAGCAACAAACTAGGAGTTAGCTTACCAAATCCAAGTAACTTAAACTTCCTAGTCTTTAATTTACCCATCAATAAAAATGAGGAGATTCTTCTCACTGGGATGCTCTTGGGATAAGTGAGATAAATCTCTACTGTTTTTAAACAAAGTCCCTATACAAATAGAGTTCCATAGTACTAATCTCTGTCATCTAAAAGTTTTGAAAATTAAAGCTGTCAAAAAATAAAAAAGAAAGAAATTTACATGATAATTTTATTGTATATTTGAAAGGAATAGCAAATTGTGCATCATAGATTTGCAGTTTCATGTACAATCATCTTTTTTATTGTACTGTTATGGAAATGCTTCTTTCATTCCATAAATTAAAAACTAAAATTTAAAAAAGAAGAAAAAGAAAATTAAAGCTGCCAAGAAAATTATCACTAAAATTTAATTGAGTGATTGATATGGGGAAATACAATTATGATTTTCCTCTCTACATGAATATTTCCAACCTTAAGTTGTCCCAGATGCAGGACCTGGGCATATTACCCCCAGTAGAATATGGGGTGATCCACAAGTCTTAGTGTTGCTTTAATCTGTTAAACCTAAAGGTTTTTAATAGCTTAAAACTGTGCTGAGATTTTAAAAACACTATATATGAGTTTCCTGAAGGCAGGAAGTCTTTCCTTTACCCTGAACATCCTCAGTGCCTTGCATATACTAGATGCTTTCTAAATATCAGTTGAGTTGAATTGAATTATGTAGTAGTAGTCTTAGTAGGAGGAGTCCACACATCATTAGATGTTTACAGATGGTTTTCCTTCTGAGGAAAGCAGAAACAAAAAAAAGTATTTGCAGGAACTGTCACAGTGGAATGGCTTTTAAAAGTCCCTTTAAAAAAGTCAAAATACTCTGAGAAAGGTCTACACATTATAGGAGACAGAAGTCACTAAGACCTTAGTGTGAATTAGTTTAATTGATTTTCTTCAAATATCTTGCACAGTGTAAGATGCAGGCAGTTTTTTACTAGCATTGGGAGACACAAAAGAGTAATTTTAGGGGCTAAAGTAGACTTGAAAGCATCAAGGGGCTTGACATGGTAGGAAGGGCATTTGGGGAGCATGTGGAATAGGGGACGGGAGTTAGGAGTGACAAAGTGCCAGGATATGGGAGGGTGATGAAAACAAATGCTATTTTATTTTTGTGAAGGTTGACCAGAGGCGTTTTCTGTGATTCAACCTGGCACAGAGCAACCATTTCGAGAGCAGGAGGGGGAGGGGAGGGGGAGAGAGAGAGAGAGAGAGAGAGAGAGAGAGAGAGAGAGAGAGAGAGAGAGAGAGAGAGAGAGAGAGAGAGAAGAGAGAGAGAGAGAGAGGAGAGAGAGAGAGAGAGAGAGAGAGAGAGAGAGAGAGAGAGAGAGAGAGAGAGAGAGAGAGAGAGAGAGAAGACCCACACAGGGGCCACAGCAACCTTGCTTTAAAGTTTGAAGGGATGCTGGAGACTATCAAATGTAACTCTCATTATGCACATGAGAGATTATGTAACTTGCCCAAGGTCACACAGCTAGAAGTGTGTGAAGCAGGATTCAACTTCAGGTCTTCCTACTTTAAGTATTTTATCCACTATGCTATCCAGATGCCAAAATCAAAGACATTTATAAAGATTTTAATGACCTTAAAATCATAAAAAACTGGAAACTCTCCAAAAAAGTTTTTTTTAAGCCAATGAAACAAAAATTCCAAGCTCAGTCCACCCTAGGTTCATTCTCAACTTCTGTTAAAGGAGATCTCTCTCATTCCACCCTTTACCTCTCTCATTCAACGTTTGGCACTATTGATCCTAGTTTTCAGCTCCACAACCCTAGAACATTTGAAAACAAATACCCCCAAACTTAGAGCCATCTTTCCTCTTCCCCCAAATACACATTTTGATTATGACTACACAGATCATTTACATATTGCATTATGTATTCTGTCAGTTTCATTACCAGGATTTCTTTCAGGTTGAAACTGCCCTGTGATATCTTGCTTTTTGTCCTGCCATGTGCAAGTCTGAGGGATGACTGTTATGATCTAAAACCATTAGTCTTCTTCAGGACAGGTATTTAACAAAGAAAGTACTGAGAAGGAGCATGGTGTAACTCATGCAGGAGTTCTTAACCTGCAGATTCATGAATTTGGATGGGAAACAATTTCAATGTTATTTTTACTTACCTCTAATTATAATTAAACATTTCCTCCAATCATAAATATGGGCAACAAGCAGTTACTTGGAGAAGGGGTCCTTAAGTTTCATCAGAATCCCAAAGGAGTCCATGACATTGAAAAGATTAAGAGCTCCTGATTTAGTGGAATAGTTCAGAGTTTGGGTCTACCATTTACTAGTCACATATCCTGGATTAAGTTGCATAAACCTCAGAAGTCATCTGCTCCAACTCATATTGCAGCATGAATGAGATCATTTAGTGGTTGATAATGGGAAGATGCTTGATTTGACATCAGCACACCTGAATTCAAATTCTTCTGATGCTACTGACAAATTGGGAAACCGCTTCACTTTTTTCATCCATATGTAGGGTTTGATGAAAGGATTTATGGAGCGATGAGACTTCCTTTAGGACTTTGATTGTATGTCATAGGTGGGAATGAAATGATTGACTTGGCCCATTGTGGATTAATTGGGAATGAATGGATTGGTTTAGACTACTATCAGCTGGAGCCATCTTGTGTTTAAGCTATAGAAGGAAGTCTTCATTAACAACTCAGCCCCTTTGTGCCCTTTCATCCTTTCTTGATCTCAGGCTCAGTGACCAGTTTCTGGAGAGTAGACTTTGGTCCCAGGCATGAAGGATGCCTGGGGTGGGGTGAGAGGGATGAAAAGGAATAAACATTTATATAAAGCACCTACTATGTACAAAGCACTGTGTCAAGCACATTTACAAATAATCTCATTTGATCCTCACAACAGTTTGGCAAACAAAGTAGGTACCATTATTATTGCCATCACAGGTTAAGTGACATACAGCCAGTATGTGGCTCAGGCCAAATTTGAATTCAGGTCTTCCTGATTCTAGGCCCAATGCCTCATCCACAGTACCATAAACTTCTTTTTGCATGTGCCTTAGCATAGTCCTTGAAACAGACCAGTCATAATCCCCATATTCTTGGCCCTCAAAATGGTATCATCTTGATCCAGAAGATGTCAGATAACCTGGACAGCGTTGGTGTATTGAGACTATTTGTGCCCTGAGTCCCTGGACTCAGTCTCAAAGAGCAGTGGCAGAGATGCATGGCATTAGCATATTCTCAACCATATGTACAGAGCCATGTCATGTGTGTGACCATATAGACAAGGTCAATGAGTGAGAGTTCCTGAAATCCAGCCTTCTAGAGAGAGAAGGGAAGTTCATGTCCATTCCAACCCTTGGAATTCTCTCTCTACCAAACCAGACTCAAGAGTTTGGGTACCCAGCCTTCTAGAAAGACAAGGAGAGGCCCTGGACAGTGTCATTCTTTGAAGAAAAGATGATAAAGTATGAGGCCCATGTAGCCAGAGCAGTAGCAAATGGCTAAAACATGATAAAGCAGATACAAAGACTATCCAAGTTCGCCCCTTTTAAGTACCACGAAATATTTGAAGAAGGCAGGTCGAATGAGAACAGACTTACTTCTCTAGCACTCCAAGGGCATTATCTTTCTGAGAGAGCATAAAAGCAAGTGAGGAGGGCCTGCTACGATAGGTTCTTTGATATGCTTTTCTTTCTTTTTAATTTTAAATTATTTTATTTGTTTTCAGTTTTCTACAATCACTTCCATATATCTTAGATTATTTCCCTCCCACCACCTTCTTTCCCCCTCTCCATTCCCTCCCCAAGACAGCATGTGATCTTATATAGGTTCTACATATACATTCCTATTAAATACCTTTTCACTGTAGTCATGTTGCATAGAAGAATTAAAATGAATGGGAGAAGCCATAAAACAAAACAAAACATGACACAAGAGAAAATGGTCTACTTCATTCTGTGATCCAATTCTATAGTTCTCTCCCTGGATGTGGAGAGTATTTTGCCTCAAGAATTCATTGAGAATTTTTTAGGTCTTTTCATGGCTGTGAAGGGCTAAGTCTACCAGCAAAATTCCTCACACATTGTGGTTGTTGCTGTGTACAAAGTTCTCCTGGTTCTACTCCTTTCACTCAGCATCAGTTAATTTGATCAGTATTTCTAAAAGGAAAAGCAATTTTTGAGGGGTCAACAGTCACTTCAATCAAACACATGTATCATTCACTTAGTTCAGGGGGAAAAATCAGCAACCTGAACTTCTGAGAGAATAGAGAAATCAGAATCAACAGACATGCTTCCAACTGTCTGACATAAGCAATACACATGTCATAGATCAACAGATAGATCCAACTGCCTGACCATTACATACATATATAGTTATCAGAAAGGGAAGCACCAATATCTGGGTTTTCAAAGCCTGGGGACTCCTTAGTGACTGCTCAGTCTTGTCTGGTCAAACAAACACTTCCAAAGACTAAGTCTCAAAGTAAAACCTCACCTCAAGTCTTCATACACTTTTTAGAGCCAGAAAGCATCACAACCCTTGAGAGCCACTGCCTCATTACTAAAAGTTGCAGGCCTTCCTACAAATCTTCCTAGGTTCATTAATGGGTGGGGAAGATCTTCCCATTAAGAAGCAAAATTATATTAACAATAAGCAAAAATGCATTATCAGTACAGAGAGTTCAAGCCTTCAGGGTAGGGTCTCCATCATGAAAGAGGGACTCTAGAATATCAAAGAGTTGGCTATCTAGCAACTCCAATTTTGCTTGTTGGTTTTTTTTTCCCTTCCAAGGGTAGTCTAAATCACAAGGTGGATCTGTGAGCCCAGGAGGTTTGAAGAGGATAGACTATATCAGAACCTTAGAAAAAGTGAATTTTCAGGACATGGAAATAGAATTACCTCAATTGTTGTGGGCAACTGTGAATCATTTGTTTTCTCATTTTTTGTGTGAAATAAAACATGCCCTATACTCTGTACCCAATATTCATTGTTGTATTCATTTCTATAGGAACCTAGACATGAGTTGTACAGGACATAGTCTGAGGTTTCCTGGAGTCAACTCTATATTGTGGGCAAAATATAACAAAGAGTTATGACTTTGGAGTAGGCTTAAGATTGTTCCTAGTCTGGGTAAGCCCAGAGCTTGGAGTGCTGGTTCATGAGGTACATGTAATATGGAATAAGCAGCACATTATAGTGAAGGCAATAATTTTGAGCATCAGTTTCCTCATCTGTAAAATAAAGTACTTAGGTTAAATGATCACTGAAGTGAGTTCCTGTCCAGGATCACCATTACTCTGGGAGACCCAGTTTTTCTACTCATTTTACTCCCAGCTTTATTCATTTTCCCACTTGTTCCAATTCCCCACTAGCTACCTTGTCCCAATTATATGGGGATCTCCCTTTCTCCTTATACCAGAATCCTACTTTTAAGCTCTCTTTTATATTTTATCTTCATCTTTTACAACATAAGTCCCTTGAGAGTAGGGATTGTTTTGTTTTCTTGTATCTCTATCCCTAGAGCTTGACACACAGTGCTTAATACGTATTTTAACTGTCTATCATCTATTTTCATCGTCATCTCTTTTCATTAGCTAGAAAATAGGGTTAGTTAATACTTGTACAACTGTAATCATTTATACACACTTGGCAAGGCAGTATGGTGTAGTACAAACCATGACTTGGAGTCAAGAAGCCTGGGCTCAAATCCAAACTTCAGAATATGCTATCTCAGCTGACCATGGGCAAAAACACTTAACCTCTGGAGATATCAACTTTCTCACCTGTAAAATATGGGAGCAATATCTTCATACATGACTATTTTATGATGTTAATCAAATAATGTAACAAAGTATCCTAGGTATATGAGCCCCCTTTATGTCTGTTTCTCTCTCTCTTTCTCTCTCCTCTCTCTCTGTATTTTTGTCTCTCTGCCTCTGACACTGTCTCTACATATCTTCATTTGTCTCACTGTCTCTGTCTCTCTCTGTGTATCTCTGTCTCTCCCTCTCCCCCTGACCCTCCTGGATTTCCTCCAACCAACCTGTTGGACAGCTCCCTCTCAGTCTCCTTGATTGTTTTACTTGATTATAAATCACCTCCTCCCTTTATAGCATTTGTATTTCCTAGGGTTCTTTCCTATGCCCTCTTTTCTCTTTCCAAAGGTCCTTTTCTTTGGAGAACTCTTAAAGCCCCATGATTCACACATCATCTCTGTATAGATGATACTGGAATCATTCTATCCAACTCTAATCTCTCCACTTATCTCTAGTTCTGCATTAACATCTATCTATTGAATATATCATGCATGTCCTGTAAGTATCTCAAACTCACTGTCCAAAATGGAATTCATTACCTTCTCCTTCTAAACTCACCCATATAACTTCCCTATTTCTGTTGAGAGTACCAACATCTTTTCTAATAACACTGTTTTTTTTTTTATTTCAGAGGCTTTGAATTAGTCTCCATACCTATAATCTTCCTCTCATCCTCTACACAGTTGCCAAAATCACTTTCCAGAGAAACTCCCCGGCTCTCCTCTCTTGGTAGCTCCCTTTTACCCAGAGCAGAGGGGTCAACCCCTCCCTACTACCCACACAGCACTTCTGAATATGACTTGAACAATATTAAAGTGTAATTGGAAAATATTTAACAAAAGAAACACAAACATAATAAAACATAGAAAATGTTGATATGAGGCTTTCTAAGTCACTATACAGTCAGCAGGGATCTTTATCCACTTGTGGCCTTGTTTCTATTTGAGTTTGACACTAACTGGCATTGAAGGCCATATATATCCAGAATCTTATGTACCATTTCAGCCTTATTTCATAGTACACTTCTTCATAAACTTTGTGTGACTAACTGAAATTCTCCTAATTTAATGCTCAATTTCCTACTTCCATGCATCATCACAAATTGTTGCCCAGACCTGGAATTCACTTCTTCCTAAGCTTTGGTGCCATCTCTTCTTTGAGACTTTCCTCAGTCTAATCTCTCCCTTCCTGCTTCCCCCAGTTGATAACTGTACCTATAGATAGTGTTCTTTTTGCCATCAGTTATCTTCATGGTATACTGTAGTATATCTGTGCATTCTGTATCCACCCTCTCCTCTGTTATGATGTAAGTTCCTTGAGGGTAAGGATTGTATTTTATTTTGTCTTTGTTTCCCTAGTGCCTGGTACTGTGGGTCTTAATTAATGTTTGATGGTTAACTGACAGCTTCTAAAATCAGCTGTGATTCCTCTCCCTGAAATCTCCAGCACTGAGGCTTGGAGAGCACCATGGCATTTTTTCCACTTTACTGTAAACTATGCCTACAGGAGAAATACTTATTAGTGAAGAGCATTTTGAAAGCTCCCAGATATGTATGTAACCAACTATTTCTTATTATGGCTTACTTATTCTCTCTCTGCCCTTGGCTAGTATATTTTAACATGCAGAGAATGATATTTGAGGCCATGAGTCTCCATCACTCATCATTCTATGGAAGTTAAAACAAAAATAGTTATGGGAGGGCTCCCATTACAGTCTCTGAATGGTGGAGTATTTAATGTAGAGTGACCTTATCATGACACTGCTGAGATGAGCTCGGGAGAAAGCCAAATGCAGCATTGGGAGGAGGGTATTATTAGCTGAGTTAAAGGGAAGCTACTCAAAGTCATTTTGAACTGTACTGGGGAAACTGCCAGCCAGATAGTGGGAAAATCAAAGGGAAAATGGGTTGATAATGAAACACTTGGAGAGTTTACAGGAAACAACATTATCCAGAAATGGAAGAGATGGGGAGAAATTAAAGCAATGCCCATTAACTGAGCTAAGCCAACCATGCTTAGCCATCTGACATTCCAGTGGGACAGCTGGAGAGTGGGGATGGGACCATTTTGTTACACGTTGGGCATGTGAGGTGGTATAGTGAGGAAGAAAGTATAATGGACTTACTGGAATTAGACCTAGGTTCAAATCCTCTCCAGAGAGTTACAGGGTATGTGATTTGGGGCAAGTCACACATCATGAGCCTATATTTCTTCCTCTGTAAATTGGGAATACTAGTTATATTGCTTGTCTCATAGGATTCTTGTGAGGAAAACATATTTTAAAATTTGATCTTTTGGCAAAAGGAACTCCAAATGGAGGGACTGCCTAGACATACTTCATATCACAATTCTTCTTGGTCAGAACTTAGTTGATAAATCCCAAGGAGTTAGTTGCCTGAGGCTCTCAGAATTAAAGGACTTGCCTAAGGTCACATAGTTAATCCATGTTAGAGGCAGGTCATGAACCCAAGCCTTCCTGACTTCATTTCCAGGACTGTATTCATTATACTAGGTTTCCTCTAACACCTTCAGTATAGCAACATGTTCTCCTATGGAAATATGAAGCACTCATAGAAGGACAGAACTGTAGAGTTAGAGGGCACCTCAGCAGTCACCTATTGAAGCTTATACCCAAAAGGACTCCCTACTCCAAAATATCCTATGTATGATATTTCAGTGATCTAGTTGGAGGTCTCTAAGGTAGTCCTTGTATGAGAGGGATAGAAGTGGAGGAGACCTCAGAGGTCATCTAATCCAACTCCCTTAATTCTGGATAAGTTGTGTCATAATTGTAGCAAGTTCAAGGTATTTTTATCTTCTGGCTTACAGGAGCCTTCCTTTTGCTCTTCTTAAAGAGGGCAGGATGGGGGTGACTTCCATACTGCTCCTAAAAATTTAAAGAAAAGGAAGTGATCTCCAATTTTAGCCTTTACTCAGCCTATCCCCTTCTCTTGCCCATCTTGAATCCCTCAGAAAACACCATTAGCCTCCATGGGGCCTGACTGGGCCATCAGTTTGTATTCCAAGTCTTACAAAGGAAGTAGAGATAGGAGAGTCTTGTCTCAGCTGAGATAGCTTGTGATTAACTGCAGAGCTAACAGAAGTCCAGAACACCCAATAATCTTGACATTTTGTTGTCAGAATAGACTTATTGGAGACTGGTATATGGCTTTAGGAAATGCAACCACATGCAATCTGCTTGTCTCACATGAGGAGTCATTTTTCATGATCTATGACTGGGTTTTGAAGGTACTTAGCCAACATTCTGGGGGCCCAGTCAGACTTCAGAGAACAAGCACGGAGCTCATGCATTCTGAGAAATGTCCCTTGCTGAGTTAGAACAGAGATGCATGGTTGTGTCCAGCAATCTACAAATATTCCCATGGGGCTCATGAAGAATTTAAAAAAATCACCGTATGCCTTATTTAAAAATCTGCAATCAAATGGTTTAAACCTTTGGAAATATTTTTAATCCACTTAATCAAAAGTGTGGTACCTTAGAGAGAATACTAGGCTAGAATATAAGAGAACTGGGTTCGAATGTTATAATAATAATAATGATATATGCTTTAGATTTATGTTTTATAATAACAATAACCATTTAAAAAGGTATAGCCCCTCTCTAGGCCTCAGTTTCGTTATCTGTGAAATGAAGGAATTGGATGAAATTATCTCTAGAGGTCTTTCTAGATTTAACATCCTATTAAACTAAGTGTTTAGATGTTTGAGTTTTCTGAGATGGATTGTACTTGGGTCCTTACATTAAATGCTAAACAAGATCATCTTGGAGAATAAGGCATTAACTCTGTCATACTCCTAGGTAGAGTTGCAGCTAGCATGGGCAAGTAGAGCTTTGCCCTAGAGTGCCAATATGTGGGATGACATGTTTCTTTTTTATGGTGATGGGGCACACATCCTCCCCAGATGACAGTCTTCTCACAGCAATCAACCAGCACATCCATTAGTGGCCTAAACAACTACCCTTGGCTACCAGGATCCTGTGACCACTGTGTCCTTATCTTACCCTGTCACCTTCTCCCAGTTCCTGATGGGAGTAAGGGTTGAATAACCCTCTCTCCTAGTGCAGGTATACTGACAATTAAATTCTCCTTTTTGTAACTGCCACTATCATCCTCCTGCCCTCTCCACCCTTCCACAAACAAAGAAAAAAACACAAACTGGTTTTGCTCCAGATGAAAAAAAAAATCATAGTTATGACTGTACTCTTGGGGTGCTATTGATCACAGGGTAGCAATAATTCAAGGAAAGACTAGAAAAGACTGGAAAAGTTCATGCTACACTCTCTACCTAAGCAGTAACTCACCTAAATGATCTAGCTGAAAATGAGACTGCATGGGTCCAGTCACCTAGCTACTCCAGAAATTCCCCTTTGTTTCAACCTTTCTCCAAGGTTCTCCCTGAAACAGGGCAAGTGAGGAAAGAAAGTAGCCTGCTTGCACATTTCCACATATCCATAAATGGATTTAAAAGACCCACAGAAGGAAAAAAAATCTCCGTCTCTGTGGTAAGCTGGGCTGACATGACAGATAATTAGCAGGGTGACCTCTTTCCCTGAGATTGGAGACTCATCAGTAATGAAGGACTTTCAGTCTCTAGTCCTTTTTATATCTGGCCCCTTCATGAATTCCATTCCCTGGAATATCTCTGCCAATCAATAGTGACTTGAATCTCAAAACCTTCAATGTCACCTTTTCTTGGAATGCCTTTATGACAATGATGATTGTCACTTGCTCTACAGGTTTCAGAGTGTACAGAGAGAGAGGCAAGGGACAGGTTAGTTGAAACCCAGAAGAACTAGCTTTTCCAAGAGATGCTCCTTGAATAGGCATGCTGTGTATACATCTCCTTTTCCTAATGTATAATCCTTCATTTCCATTCCACTGTGCCTGAAAGAAGTATGCCACATATGCAATGACAGATTTGGAAGCCCTCCTGTTTGAACCTCTTACAGAGGAAATATATCTTAATGATTATGCAGTCTAACCTCCTCATAGGTTCACACGGTTTTAAAGTAAGAGGGACCTTGGAGATGATTGAGCTCTACACTCACCCCATACCCACCCCCCACCATACAGAAGAGAAATCTGAGAAGTTGTGACATATCCAAGGCCAAACATCTAATTAGTAGTCCAGATATCTGACTCCCAAGGCAATATTTTTCCACTATATCTTTCTGATACTCATCGAGGATAAAAAGTTGAAAACAATTATTAACATTAGTAGTTATAACAACATTACACAGACCCTGTAGCTGTTTTCTCAACCCCAACTAGTACTAATTCAGGTCCCCAAAAGGTGGCTGTTATTTCTCCCCTCAGAACTCTATGGGAATTGTACCATTAATTGTGAATTCCTTGAGTGCATGTTCCATTTTTTTTTATTTCCATTGTTTACATAGTAGATACTTAATAAATACTTATTGACTGACTATGGAATCATGATGGAATATCTTACAGGAAATAACATTATCTAGAAATGGAAGAGATGGGGAAAAATTAAAGCAATGCCCTTTAGCTGAGCTAAGCCTACCATGCTTAGCCATCTGACATTCCAGTGGGACAGCTGGAGGGTGGGGATGGGATCATTTTGTTACACTTTGGGCACATGAGGGGGTATAGTGTCCAGCGATCTTCAAATATTCCCACAGGGCTCATGAAGATTTTTTAAAAATTACCATATGCCTAATTTAAAAAAAAAAATGCAATGGATTTAGACTTTAGGAAATAATATGAATAACATGAATAATATATTCTAGTATTTTAAAAATTGGAAAGGATTTAAACTTTAGGAAATATTTTTAATCCACTTAATAAGAAGTGTGGTACTGTAGAGAGAGTACTAGAAATACCTTTCTAAAGCTCTCTCTTATGAATCACCACCAATGTGTTCCAAAGATTATTAGCTGATATTAATTTCAAACAATTAACTTTCTTGAAAGGATATATATTAAGGTAGTATATAGAAAGAACAGGGGGTACAGAACATCCATCCCTTTCTTCACCAATCTGTAACACTCTCACTAGTAAATACAGAGTCAAGAAGAAAGTTTAGGGTCAAGCTTAGAGAGTTCATGTAACCAAAGGTGTATCTCACAGTTTCTGGTTACTGGAAACATTTTCTCCCTTCCATGTGGGTGCCCATGAATTTCCCTTTTAGAATAGCATGGCTTTCTTCCAAGCTGTTTGTCATTCTTGAAGCTGCCTTTCCTCAACTGGCCTAGCTTATATTCAGCTTTCCATGCGAATATTGCCACTAGCCTCTGCTATTTGAGGATGCTGCTAGGGCGGCGATTGAAGGCCAACCTGATATTCTCAAGTTCACAAGGTCCGCCTCTGACTTTAAGAGGGGGGGAAGAGAGAGAGATTTTCCTTCCTTCCTCCCGAAACAATTACCTTTCAGGGGATTTGTCGGACTATTCTCTCCTCTTCGTTGTTCAGACAATCTTAGGTTCCAAATGACTTTCTATTTTATAGAAGACCCCCAGGGCATGGCATGGCATTCATTAGTTTAATATCATTGATTGGTTGATTGATTGGAGGTGTCCAGGCCCTGTTTACACCTGGTTCATATATCTGATTGATTCAATGAATGCAACTTCACCTGATAAAGGTATCGGAACGTAGAATCTTGTTAGCTGCTTCAATAGGGTGGAATGTTTGTTTGATTGATTCAATAAGCCCCAACACTTTTACAATAATGACAATATGCTATACATATATAAAATAGATTTCTTGTATAGTGAGAACACTGGAATCGTTCATAGCTATTTGAAATCTCATCTTTATTTAAAACATGCTACTAACTTAATAGTAAGAAATATTCATAATAAAATGGCATTTTTCAAAGAGGCAGTTTATGCCCATTTGGGTTCTACTTAACCTTAAATCTAGTATCATATTTCCTACGTGCACACACACACACACACACATACACACACACACATATATATACATATATAGTTATGTCTTCTAAATTATATATATGTGTGTGTGTGTGTACATACATACATATATAACATATCATTTTATAGGATCATTTAATATTATTATTAAATTATATTTTTATATTATTTATCTAAAACTATATAGATTGCTTCTAAATTGGAGTCAAATCAAAACACCATATTATTAATTTGATGCATGTAGATGACATTAAGCTATATAATTCTACTGAAAAATATATTAAATGATGTCTTTATTTTGCATAATCTTTATTCAATAATGTCAAAATGCGATTTGTACTTAACAAGTATAAAAGTCTTAATATACCAAGTAAAGATAGGCAATGAGGCCATATTGAACCAATAGATAAAGGAAATATTTGAAAATACTTTGGTCTACTCCTGGCGTGACATACTGAACACAAAGCTATCAGAGAAAAAGCTGTGGCTGAATACATTAACAAATTTCCTGATGCCTTGAAGTCAAATTTAATGTGAAGAATGTATGTAAAACAAGTTACACTTATGTGATGTCAGTCTTAATGTGTAATTTTAGAACAGTATGATGGTACATATTTGGCAATTATCCTAACTAAAACCTAAACAATATCAAGAAAGTACAGGATTTGCTACCCTAAAGCAGCTCAGGAAAGATAAAGGAAAAAATAGAGGAAAAGAATTGACAAATGTTTGCAAAGCACGTGATAGACAGTTCAAAAAATCTAGAGAGATGTTGTCATAACAAAGATAACTTGTTGGTAAGTAATAGTCAAAACCAAAAACAGGTACATGCCATGGAAACTGTGGGCTATAAATAAACATATCACTTTGTATGGAAACAATAAAATGGCTAGGGTAAAAGAGTGAAATCAAGGGACTCTCCATGGGTAACATCAGAAAGAATTCCATAATAATGTAATGAAAAAAAAATATCACACTGATAATTGAATCATGAAGATCTGTTTATTAAAATGTATGGGATTTATGATGCCAATTAAGGACCAGGTCATCACCACCAGGAATTAAAGAAGGGTTATGTTAAATATTTAAGAACCAATGCATATTATACAAAATAAGGTAGAAACTGTACAACATAGCCCTATAGGCTGCCAAAATGTTACATCTTGCTCAGGACCAAAACTAGTAAGTGTCAGAGACTGGATTTGAATTCAGGGCTTCCTTACTCCAGGTCCAACTCTGCATACACTGTGAGACCTAGCATGATCTTATAAAAAGAGCAATTTGTCCAGAACCAGAAGACCTCAGTTCAAATTCCATGGTCTTAGAGTCAGAGGAACTGCATTCAGATCTTATCATTGACCAATTTCTTGTGTGACTTTGAGCAAGGCACTTAAACTCTTTGGATCTCAGCGGTTTTTTTTTTAAATGTAAAATAAGGAGGTTGAGTTAGATGACCTCTGAGGTCAGTTCTAACTCTACATTTATGATCCCTGACAAATAATGTGGAAATAAGAGTCTAACGCTACAGAAGTTGAACTGAGGATGCTTTCAAAGATGTTAAATATTAAGATTAAAGTTTATGAAAATAAGCTTAGATAGACAATAATACCTAATAGATGAAACATCCCAATACTTCTATCCAACTACAAACAAGAGTTATTTTATCCACCTGAGCAATTGTCTGTAGAATATTAAACATAAAAGAATAGTAGTGGGATAGAGAATTATTCTTGGGTAATTTCTATCTAAATTCCATCAAACAAGATGAGAAGACTGATTTTCTACAAAAATAATAGCTGTCATTTATAAAATTATAAAAACTAACACCTGTGTACCCTTTTAAGAGTCATAAAACATTGTTGGAGATTCTGATTGATATCCAAAGCACTTTAGAGGCAGCTTGGCACAGTGGATGGAGAGTAGACCATAGAGGAATGAAGACTCAGTTTCAAATCCCGCTTTTGACATATATTGGCTTTGTGACCCCAGACAAGCCACTTAAAATCTCAGTGCCCAGGTATTTCTCTAAGAATATATGTTGCAGAGGAGGTGCTCATTCATCTTCATGAGCACAAGAGATTTTCTTACAGGAAGTTACCTGTACCAAGGAAATCAATAGTCAAGGGTGTTTTTTGGTTTGCTAGGTTTTTTTTTTTCAGGGTAGCATTTTGCAACTCATCAAATGCTTTGAATCCATCATCTCATTTAGGACTCATATAAATCCCATGAGGTTGGTCCTTTTTTGTTGTTTTAGTCCAGACCTGTGATTTCTTCAGTGCAGAAAACCGGTGCAGATATTACCACCACAGTTGGAAAGAAACTAGTGTTTGAGTTTTTACAATGTGCCAGGTACTGTAAGCATTGGGGATTAAAAGCAAAAAAGAAAGATATCCCCTAATCTCAAAGAATTTATATTGTAATAGAAGAAGACACATAAAAGGAAGCTGAAAGGGAGTGGGGCAAAAGCCTGGAGGTGTGATAGCCATTAAGAGAATAAAATATGGCTAATCTGCTCCTGTCCCCCAAAGGAAGTCACCAACGGGGAAAGAGGGCAGACATGGCAGACGGATTTTTCAGAGTGATAAAGCACCGGGTGGTGAGGGAAATTCCAGGGAAAAGAGGCAGTTGAGTCATAGTGGCAAAGACTAGAATCAGAAAGACAGCTAGAAGGGGAATGAAGTATACCTAACTTCTATCTATCCTCAAAATGGTGGACTCAGAAGGAACTTACCCCATATCCAATCCATTACTAAATTGACCTATGCAGATTGTCACCTTTTCTGCAATCTACTGTCTTAGAAAATTACTTGGGGCACTGAGATGTTAAATGAGGGAAGGAAGGAATAACCATTTATATAGTGACTTCTATGTGCCAGACATTGTGCCAAGATGTCTACAGATATCTCATTTGATATTCACAGCAATCTTGCTGAGGTAAGTGCTGTTATAATCCCCATTTAACAATCAAGGAAACTGAGGCAAACAAGGGTTAAGTGATTTGCCCAGGGTCACACAGCTAATAAGGATCTTAGGCTAGATTTGAACTCCAGTCTTCCTGATTTCAGGGCCAGAACTCTATTCACTTCACCACCTAGCTTATTCCTGGCCATTCAACTACTCCATATGTGAGACAGAGCAACATTTGAATTCAGACCTCCTCAAATTTGAAACCAATTTTTATATCCACTATTTCTCAGGTATATAAGAAAGGGTATTCTCACTTTAATAAATTAGGAAACTGAGGCTCAGAGAGGCTAAATTATTTTCCCATGATTATAGAGAGAGTATCAAAGGCAGAATTTGAACCAGGTCTTCCAGATGCTAAATTCAGCATTTTATCAAAAGAGGAAAAGCCATTTTCTTCCTCCCTACCCACATACTTGGATTCTGCTGTGTGTCATCCTCAAATAAATTGATTATCAAAGTGGATTGGATTCATGGAATTACAGAAATGGAAGGAACCCTAAGTCATCTGCTCCAACCTCTTCATTTTAAAAATAAATGACAGCCAAGTTGACACCACCTGACTACATACCCAGTGCCTTCTGACTATATATCTAGTGGTCTTTTTACTTCGTAATGATATGTAAGAGGCTAAGAAAGAAAGGGAGGAGAATGAAGGAGGGAGAGGATGAGATAAAGACACTTGCCCATCCCCCAACTTCTGTAGTATATTACCACAGCGTTATATATAACTGACTGAAGCCCAAGCAGTTATTAGGATATGCCAACTATTAAGTTAACTCTTTAAATTAACTTCATAAAACTACTATGCTGGGACTTAAATTGAGGATCCTGGACATAAATGTGAGGCATCTGCGCTTTCACTTTGATTTCCAATAAGTTAGATACAGGTGCAGAATTAAGGTAATATCCTGAAGATCCTATCTTGATATTAAAAAGTTATCAGACCGTTCTCCAGAGGTGACTAGACTGTAGAATGAAATGGATGATTCTCAAGCATTATCAGATTTTTATTATTTTTCAGTGGGGAGGGTGTCTCTTTAAAAAGAAAACCAGGAGGTAGAAAGAGAAATCCCATTTAAATTTACTGTGGACACTATAAAATATTTGGGAGTCTGCCTGACAAAACCAAACCAGGGATTATATGAACACAATTACAAATACTTTTGCACAAATAAAGTCAGATCAAAATAATTGGAAAAACAGCAGTTGCTCATGGGTGGGCTGAGCTAACATAAGAAAAATGAGAATTCTATCGAAATTAATTTACTTATTCAGTGCCATCCCAATCAAACTACCAAAACTCTATCTTATAGAGCTAGAAAAATTAATATCAAAATTCATCTGGAAGAACAAAAGGTACAGAATATCAAGGGAATTAATGAAAAGAAATGCTAAGGAAGGTGGCCTAACAATACCAGATCTTAAATTGTATTATAAAGAAGCAATCATCAGAACAACTTGTTACTGGGTAAGAAACAGAGGGGTAGATCAGTGGAATATGTTAGGTACACAGGACACAGTAGTCAATGATGATAGTAGTTGACTATTTGATAAACCCAAGGACCCCAGCTTCTGGGATAAGGACTCATTGTTTGACAAAACCTGTTGAGAAAACTGGATAACACTGATGCATAGACCAATGCCTGATGCCATACACAAGAATAAAGTCCAAATGGGTACACAATCTTGGTATAAAGGCTGATATTATAAACAAATTAGAAGAGCAAGGAATAATTTATTTGTCACATTTATGGAGAATGGAGGAATTTATGACCAAACAGGAGATAGAGAACATTATGAAATGCAAAGTGGATAATTTTGATTACATTCAACTGAAAAGTTTTTGCCCAAACAAAGCCAATGTATCCAAGATTAGGAGGGAAGCTTGTGTTTGTCTTTCATTTTTGAAGAGGACCATGACATCAGAGAAATGATGACATGACTTGCACTTGACTTTGTTTTATTTTGAGGGAGGGAGGGCTGTGCAAGGTCACCAACCTCACTTGCTTCTCCAGAGCCACCTGGATTCAGTGACCAGATATTCATCAGGATGACTGGATATGGCCCAGTATACAATGGGAGACCTTGACCTTTTAGGCTAAGGCCTTTTCAGGTACTCACTTAAAGTGAAGTAATGCCCATTCAGTGAATAGGCCTCTTTAAAAGTAGTCAGGGGGATGGCCTCTTTAATTGAAAAGAAAAAAATAAATAGATAAATCAGACTGGTAGGGGCAGGAGACTTAGGATTGTTGTTTCAAATAGAAACTGTTATTATTGACATTCACTCTAAGCCAGGAGGGTCCAAAAGCAACCACAGAGTGGAGATTGGGCAGGGACCCCATGTTGTTCAATACATGAGCTTCAGAGTGCTTGGGATCTAAGAAGAAAAGAAAGAAAGAAGGGAAGGAGGAAAGGAAAGAAGGAATGAAGGAAGGAAGGAAGGAAGGAAGGAAGGAAGGAAGGAAGGAAGGAAGGAAGGAAGGAAGGAAGGAAGGAAGGAAGGAAGGAAGGAAGGAAAAATGAAGGGAAGGACCAACATGTACAAAAATACTTATAGCAGCTTTTTTTTTGGTGGTGGAAATAGAAGGGATACCTATCAATTGGGGAATGGCTGAACAAGTTGAGGTATATGAATGTTTTAGACTACTATTATTCTATAAGAAATGACAAACAGGCAGACTTCAGAAAAACCTGGAAAGCCTTGTAAGAACTGATGCTGAGTGAAGAGAGCAGAACCAGAAGAACAATATATACAGTAATAGCCACAGTATGCGAGGATTGATTTTGATGGACTTAGCCCTTCTCAGGATTGTAAGGACCAAAAACATTTCCAGAGGGCTCATGATGCAAAATGCCATCCACATCCAGAGAAAGAACTCTGGAGGCAGAACGCAGAATGAATATTTTCTTTTTTGTTATGTTTTGTTTTTCTCATGGTCTCTCCCATTCACTATAATTCTTCTACATGACTAATGTGAAAATGTGTTTAATGGGAATGTATGTGTAGAGCCCATATAAGATTTCATGCCATTTTGGGAAGGGAGGAGGAAGGGAGGGGTAGAAAATTTAAAACTTATGAAAGTAAATGCTGAAAACTGAAAACAAATAACAAACTTGGGGAAAAAACAAAAAAGAAAAAGAAAACTAGAAAGTCAATGGAGAAGAGCACATATTTTTCTTCCTTGTGGCAGTAGCAGCAGCCTCGTGCTTTGGCAGCTACTGCCAAAACTGAAGTTGAGACTGATACCTTGGGCAATTCCCAGCTCACTTTCTGACTTGTTCAGGCTCCTTACAAAAGTGACAAACTGATGATTGTCACACATCTCGCTTCACTTCTAATTACAGTTTACAGCTTCCCATCTACTCCACCAAAATAACAGGGACCCAGTCACTGCTTGTGGTGACTGACATTTACACACAGCAAAGCAGACAAATGATTCAGTATGAGAAGCTTAACGAAGGAAGAAAATAGGAACCTTTCCTTTTCTTTCTCCAGTCTCTGATTCCTATTACCTTGGCCCAAAGAAAAAAATTCTATGTAAGACAATTAAATATTCTTAAAGTTGGAATGGATCGTAGAAGCTCTCTAGTTCAACCTGTCACCAAAAGCAGTAACTTCCCTCTAAAGCATTCAATGCAACAGATATTTATCTAGTCCCTGAAAGACATCAGCAGATAATGGAGGAGGTTCAAATATGACTCCTTCCTAGAAAGAACTTATGAATTAATCGTGTCTTAGGGGAGATAAGAACCATGCATAGAAATTTGTTGAAGGAATAGATGGATAGATGGATGGATAGATGGTTGGATAGTTGGATGGATGGATTAAATTCATGCTATAGTAAATGTATACACAAAATTCTATGTTATCTCAAATGCAACATGTCAAAATGGAATTTGTTATGTTTTCCCAAAAAACCTTTCTTCTGAATTTTCCTATAACTGTTTAAGGCACCACCATCTTCCCAGTCACCCAGGCTCACAAATTCAATGGCATCCTTGACTCTTCATTATCATTCACATAGACAATCATATCACTCACTTAGACAATCTATTTTCCAAATTTGTTGTTTCTACCTTCACAACATCTTTTGCTTGTGCTCCCTTCTCTTTACTCACATAGCTCAATCCCTAATTTAAGCCCCATCACCTCTCACCTAGAATATTGGAATATCCCTCTAATTGAAGTCTCAGACTTAAATCTTTCCCTCATTCCAATGTGTCCTACACATAACTGCCAAAGTTATTTTTCTAAATTATAGATCTGATCTTGTCACTCCCTTCTCCAGGATCAAATATAAACTCTCCTGTCTGGCATTTATACCTTTCTAGTCTTCTTAGATTTGACTGCCCTTCACACACTCTATGTTGGAACAACTCTTTCTGCAGTTCCTCCAACATGATGTACTGTGTACTGCTTTTATACCTTTGCCCTATTTCTCCCCTATACCTGGAGTTCTCTGTCTCCCCCTCATTGATTCTTAGTTTCCCTGGCTTCCTTCAAGGTTTGACTCAAATCCTACCTTCTGCAGGAAGCCTTTCTCAGTCTCCCTAGCATCTAATGTCTTTCTTATTGCCTTCCATCTATTCTGTACATATCTTGTATGCACCTAGTGATTTACACTTGTCTCCCCATTAGGATGTAAGCTTCTTGTGAGGCAGGGACATTTTTTCGTCTTTTTTTGTGTCTTCAGTGCCTGAAATAAACCAAGTGCTTAGTAATTGTATATTGAAGACCTGACTACTTATGGGAGTTCAGATAAAGAAAAGGTTTTTTTTTTCTAACTAGGTAGATAATGAATTTTCATGGAATAGATGGCATTTGATCTGGGTCTTGAAGGAAGCAGGGGATTTGGATAGATAGGGATTTGGGCATTAGATGTTAGCTATATGGGGTTGGTTATAATAAGTTCTTTCTTGTAATATTGTTTTTCAGCTTTGGGAAATGGAACACTTCAGAGTCTACAGTGGTTCCAATGTGGATTATATTCTCTTTGTCATACCTCAGATATATTCTAGTTAGTAGGGTCTGACATCAACTCTCCTAACAGACATATTCTCACAGGATGAATTTCTAGCTCTTTTCTAGGTATACACAGTTCCAGAAAGACCAATGTAATCTATCCAGATATTTCCCTTTTCTTGAGTAACATAGAAATGACATCAATTCCTTGCAACTGATTCCTACAGAAGGAAACCACTTGGAGATGACCAAAATTCATAAATTAAGTAAAAGAAAAATTGCACTGCCTTATCCTCAAAGGTTTGCTGGAACCAGCTCAAACTGCCTTATAAGAGTTGATTGTTAAATTTTTAGTGTAAGCATTTAGACCTTGGAAATTGGTAAATGCTATAAGTCAGGGTTTTATTTATGGTTTTTTTGCTTTCTAGGCTCAGAAAGGGGCAGATAGGTGGTACATATTTTAAGTATGATAATAATGAACAGTAGTAAATCCAGGAGAGAGTACTCAGGATAGACTTAGGGAACGAAAAGTAGAAATAGATTGGTAATGATGATGAGGATACATTTATATGACAATTTATTGCTAACAAGATCTTGGCAGAATGTGAATAAATTCTGCCTCTAATACTTACAGATTGTGCACCTGTGGGTAAGTCATTCAACCTCTCAGTGAATGCAGACATCTCTAAGACTACAAATAGCCCCAGAACTGGAGTCATGAAGACTTGAGTTCAAATCTGGATACACAAACTTATTAGCTATATGACCTTGGACAAGTAACTTAATGATGTTTGCAAAATAACAGATCACTCCAGTATCTTTGCCAGGAAAACCTTAAATGGGGTCATGAAGAATCAGACATAACTGAAAATAACAAAATAACAACAAATTGTCCTTGATGAATTCAAGTCACAAGGGCCAGGATGGTATCCTCAGTTTCTGAAAGAAACCGACAATATGATTAATGAGACTCTACCAATAAACTGAAAGAATATGGAGAATGGGAAAAGTGCAACAGGTTGAAGAGGAACAAATACTGACCTAATTCTTGACTATGCCTAATTGCTACCAAAAGTTTTGTATTGTCCTTTCTTCTTTCCCCACTGCAACTACCTTTTGCAGTATTAAAGACATCCACTATTAAATACTAAAAGCAACTCATATGTACTCACATAACGGAAGACTTAGAGTTTAACATAAGATACCCTAAGGGCATGCAGATGCAAGCAAAGGTGCATCAGGATCACAGTCAACAGAGATTTAGGGATCAGTAGCTCTGTAGGGAGGAGCCATATCTGTGACTAGGGCAGTAGAAAAGATTATGGAGCTTGAGGGAGCTGATTTTTAGGCTTTGGCAGATGGACAAAAGGATATCAGTAATCACACTACAAACCCATTTTAGATCTAGAGCACAGGTTATAGTAGTTTTCATTATTCCTCCTAGTTCTATATGAGAAGATCCAGGCTGATCTGAACAACAGAGAAATTGAGCTGAGAGAGAAAAGGTATAAATACTTTATAAGGAAGTGGGACAACCACACTTATTTTCCCTCTTGCAATGTCAAAATTATTTGATCAGTCAACAACCATTTATCAAGTATCTACTATGCACCAGACACAAATGTTAAACTTTATGTTTTTCACTATTAATTTTTCATGTTGTAAGGAATTTGTCTTCAGAAATATTGTTCTTGGTCAACCAAAGTGGCTTTTGAGGTTTATTCTAAGTATGATTTTCCATGATTCTCATTTCTGGTATGATACTCTTTCTATTTCAACACAACCTAACAAGAGAAGTATGAAGTTTAAAAGGAATTTGTTGTTGGTATAAATTGGACCAGTAATTTTATTGGTACAAGAAATGACCCATGAGAAACTTCTTCTATCAAAGCAGGTTAGCCCTGTCTCTACCATTTATAGTCTTAGAGATGTCTGGGTTCACTGAGAGGTTGAAGGACTTACCCAGAGTCACACAGTCAGTAAATATTAGAGGCAGAATTTATTCATATCCTGCCAAGATCTTGTTAGCAATAAATTGTCATATAAATGTATCCTCATCATCTTTACCAATCTATTTCTACTTTTCGTTCCCTTACTCTATCCTGAGTACTCTCCTCTGGATGTGCTACTGTTCATTATTATCACTCTTAAAATGTGATGCTTAGAATTTAAAATGACATCCTAGATGTATTCTGAACACAAAATATTATGTTTGTTCTAAACACTACATGTCAATTGATGCAGCCTAAAATAGTCGTGTCACACTGAAAATTCATCTTGAGCTTGCAACCAACAAGATCTTCCAGGTGTTTTCCATATAAGCTGTGTTTGAGACCAAATGGACTTGGCCATTCCCATGGAAAACAATGAGGGTATTAGGGTGATGGTTCCATAGCTGAAGGAACTTCAGGAGAAATATAAAGGTCTGATCACATAAGACTGATCCCCACACATGTCCCCACAGATCAGTTGAATGTGACAAGTTGAGATGGCTCTTAGGTCTGACTTGGCCCCTGTTCATTTCTCAGTACTGAACTACAGGACCCTAAATCTTATACCCCATATCTTGCTAGTTCCTTCTCATGTATCTTTGTGATTCCTGGTTTTGAGCTTTCCCTTCTTTCAGATACTACCTGTCATCTATGATCCTTTCAGAATTTTGATTTACATAGTATTGATATTGTCTGTGCCATGAACCCAAAGACTACTCACATAATTAAACCATTCCTTGTCCTATTCCCTAATTTAGAGATAGTTCAGTCAGCATCATGGACCTTCTCAGCTATAGCTCTGAGCAAAGTAGGGCTAGAAAAAGATCTGTATTAGTCACATTTCTCTATGCTGAATTTGAGCAATTGGTTTACATCAACCCTAGAGCAAAAGTTTATTTTTCATATCTAAAAAGTTTATCTTGGTTTCAGTTCATTATTTCAGCCTGTGTGGACCTTCTTCAATCCTTACTCTATAATTCAATGTATTGATGATTCTTCAAGGTGGATACACAAATGAATCTGTGATCCCGGTACAGATTGTAGCCTATTCATGACTGTCCATACTCCAAGAGTCTTGTCATGGCACTCAGAAATATGCCTTAGGAAAACCATGCAGCATATTAAGTACCTTCCTTACTGTCTGTTGATGTTGTGAAGATAGTAATGCAGTACAGACTATTCAACAGTGTGTATGTATGTGTGTATACACACATACGTATGTATATATATGTGTGTATATCTATATATACATATATTTGTGTGCATATATACACATGAATATACATATATTTTATTATTAAAATGTATATCTTTACATACATATGTAGATTTACGCACACACACACATAGAACGAATGAATGAGTGAGAGAGAGAGAGAGAGAGAGAGAGATGTAGAAAGGGAAAGGCTATAAGAAGTGTGTGGGGGGTATAATAGGAGGGAGGGTAGGTTACAGGAAGCAGGGATCAGAAGCAAAACAACTTTCCAGTGTTTTGAAATTTTTCAGATCCCCTCTAAAACTACAATTATTCCATCTTTCCTTATCCTCTCTATGAAGATATAAGCATTTCTGTTGAATTCCTCAATGAAATCTAAGCATATTATATTTGTGAAATTCCCTCAATCCACCAATTTAGTAGCCTTCTGAGTAGAGGAAATTGGTCGTGTATGACTGACTAACTTTTAGTGAATCTACGCTGGGTCCTGGGCATCACAAGTTTCTTTTTAAGTGCTCACAAAGCAAACTTCCTTTCCCAGTATTCCCCAGCATATAGTTCAATCTAATCAGGTTGGCTTCTTTATTACCCTGAAAACATGTCTCTTGCCTAATTATTCCCTTGCTACACCTCTGCACTTTCTCATTAGCCTATACAAATCATATGTATCATTCAAGACCCAGATCAAATTCTCTATCTCCCACAAAACTTTCCCTCATTCTAGTCCTTAACTCTCCCTTCTTTGAATCCTTATAGCATTCACTATCCAAATCCCATAATTCAACACTGAATTACATACTGTCTGTTACAATGTATTATTTCTAATATATTTGTTTCTTCTCCTCTCCATTGATTGTAAGCTCCTTCAAGGTAGGAGCTACATTTTTGATTTTTCATTTGTTCCCATATTGTTGTAAGTAAATGATTGTGAGCTGGGATTGTGGTCCCAGCATCCTCTAGAACCCCAGTGAGTTAATAATGACTGGCAGTCTCAACATTCACCATTTGGCATATCAATCCACATCACGCTGGTTGAGGTGTGTTCTGCTCTCTCCTTGCCCCATTCACTTAGGATGGAATCCAGAGGGTCAATACAAGACAAGGCAAGACAAGGCAATGCAAACCAATATAATGCAATTCAGAGGGCCTATACATTAGCAACAGGTATACCATGTATAGTATACCTCTAGAGGTCTTATGTATAAATCTGTCAAGCAGGAGTTCTTAATCTGGAGTTCATATATCTCAAAGGACCTTGTATTTGAAACTTTTATTATTTTGAAAACAACATTTCAATATAATTGATTTCCTTTGTAATTCAGTGTATTTGATATTATGTATTTAAAGTCATTATTCTGAGAAGGGATCAGAGGTCCATGGCATACACACATAAAAAAAAAAAGATAAAAAGCTCTGCTATAATAGAAGGATGGGGGAATTCAAGGGTAGAGAAAAGGCTAGATTTTTTTTTTAAGTTAATGTCCTTTTATATACCTTTCTGCTTCCCCACCCTCCAGATTGCTAATAAAAGGCCATTGTATAGCTCACTGTGGAGCTGTATTTGACTTCCAACAATTACATATATTTTGTAAGTGCTAATAGTTCTGTGGTCACAAAAGGGGGAAGCAGAGAAAAAATACAAAGGAAAGCAAGAGAGAGGAGCCAGTTTGAAGGGATTTTATCTAATTTCATTTTAATTAGATCCTTTTTCTAACTGAGTTTCTAATTTTTCAATTAGCAATTAGCAGCTGCAACTCATTCTGAGCATCACGAGGTGCCAAAGACACTAATTACACCACAGGAGTAGGAGGCTGGAAATGAGAAATAAAATTATCCATGAATGTTATTAGAAGAAAGGAATGATTACTCTCCGTAATAATATACTGATGTGCGCCTAATTAGATTGAAGGATTCAGAGGGAAAAAAATGAGATTTAAAAATGGATTACGTTTCAATGCCTTGAGGTCATAATTTTACTATAAATATTGCTTTAGAGCATTTCACTTGAAAACAGAGAAGGGTGGCAAGTCTGATAGTGTTTGTGTCGGAATGTTCATCAATGACCTGCATCTCTAGTGTAGAACAATCTCCAACATCAATGATTTGGGAAATGCCAGTTCTATTCCTACAAAGTGTGGCTGAGATTGCAAATACATTTATTCAAAGAGAAAAAAATCAAGGAATACTTAGGCAGAGGAAGAGCATGAAATGAAGAGAGCAGATTAAGGTCTGGAGAGTGGGAAGTGGAGTAGGGATGACTGTGGAATTAGGTCTGGAGAGTGGGAAGTGGAGTAGGGATGGATGACTGTGGAATTGGGTCTGGAGAGTGGGAAGTTGATTAGGGTTGGCTGTGGAATTCTTGGCTATTCAGGTTATAGGTTTGAGGCTGTTGACTCAGCTAGTCTCTTTCCTCCTCAGGCAGTGTCTCAAGCAATTCAACCAAGACAACCAGGTTTAGTCCATATTTCTAAGACCTTATTGTTTGAGAATGTTACCAGTCAAGAATAAAGCAACTTCCTATTAACCAGGCAGTTCCACCAAAGATCAGACCATCCCTAGTCTCAGAGAAAACCTAAATTTATTGTTTTGAATGTATGAAGGCAAAGATTCTTTAAATGAATTATCTATGGTTACATATCCAGTAAGCTATATAAAGAGTTTGTGTGGGAAAGTAACATAATAGATAGAGGGCTGAACCTGAGCTCAAATCCTGCCTCAAAAAATAATTTCAAAATCCTGCTCCAGATATTTACTAGCTGTGTGTACCTAGGCAAGTAAGTCATTTAGCTATTCCTAACCTTGGTGGTTTCCTCAGCTACAAAATGGTAATAATAAAGCATCTACCTTTTAACAATGTTTCCAGGATCAAATGAATATATATATATATACAAATAGATATAGATATGTGCTATATCAATGTTAGCTATTTGTATTACTACTACCACTACTACTACTACTACTCCTACTCCTACTATAGAATTTAGAACTACAAGTAATGTTAGAAATGATCTAGGTCCATTCTCTCAATTTTGCATGTTACTATCTCATCATTACACAGTTAGAATCATAGAATTATACATTTAGAATCAGAAGGTTATCTAGACCAACCTCCTCATTATACATAGAAGAAATTGAGGCCCAGAGAGGTTAAGCAAATTATACAAGGTCACACTTTAAATAATTGTCAGGGCCAGAATTTGAATCCAACTTGTCTGATGCCCAACACATTCTCAACTCTTTCCTGCTATGCCCAGCCACATCAAGTGTTCTTGCTATTATGGCACAAATGGTCAATACATTTGCACATCTAGCATCTCATGTATTCCTCACAGGTATACCTAAATTCATCATTTAGTCAACTAGCATGTATTAAGTGCAAACTATGTATCAAGTAAAGTACTAAGAACTGGGGATACAAAGAAAGGGGGAAAAAATTTGTTACCATGGAGCTCAGTCTAATGTATTTTAGGCTGTGTAACAGTAAGGACCCCTGTGCACACAGGAAGGCCTCCTATCATAGGTTCTTAGATCTGCTTTTCCAAAAGGAAAGCAACTTTTGAGGGGTCAGCCATCTACTTTAATCAAGCACATATATCATTCACTTAGGTCAAGGGGCAAAGTCAGCACCCTGAACTTCAGGGAAAATACAGAGAAGTAAAGATCAACAGACAGATCCAACTATCTCTCCATTACAGAAATACATAACTATCAGAGACAGAAGCACCAACATCTGGGTTTTCAAAGCCAGGGGGCTCCTTAGAGGCTGCCCAGAGTCTCATGTGGACAAACAAACACTTCCAACGAGTAATCCCTAAAACAAAACCTCACCTCAGAATATACATACACTTTTAAGAGCCAGAGGGCATCACAACACTTGAGAACCAGCACCTCATTAGAAATTAACAAAAGGTGTGCCTTTCTACAAAACATATCTCCCCTAATCAAACTTACCTTAATGGGTGGGGAAGATCTTTAATTCTCATAATTAACATTACAAGATGACAGTTATTCATACTGTATCCTAAAACCCAACATGACATTTCATTCAGGTGTACCTGAGATATATAAATCCAAAAGGAGGTGGGAGGACACATTTAATTAAAGATGAAGTGAACTAAAGAGAAAGGTAGGTGAATGAGTAGCAACACATTGTCTGCACCCATACACAAAGGGGTTCCAATATACCTTGTCAGGTGAGGACATTATTCTCACCATGATAAAAAGAAACCCAGGTCCTTCAGTGTTAAGCCACTGACCCAAGGTCACACAACCAGTTAAAATCTAGAATCCTCAACACCAAGGCTAGTGTTCACTCTACCAGATGTAGGCAGGTAATGGCCGGGATACATTTTCCTTTTCTTTCTAATCACTCTGATGAAGTCTTATAATGAATGACCACATTCCCTGACAGAACCTGAAAGAATTGATGAGCTCCCATGCCTTTGCCCGCCTATCTGTCTTTATATATCTCACTGCATTTGCCACTAATTATATTTCTCTTTATAATCTGCACTCCCCAGTTAAGTAATATAATTGATCGTTCCTGAAAAATATCATTAATTCCAAAATGGCCTAGAAGTGTTTTGTCATGCTGTTTCCTTTTCTTCCTCCACCCCTGGTGTTAGAATTATTAAGATGTCTCACCATCAGAGAAGAGCTAGTACTGGAGGCATAAGACTGTAGTATCTGTGTGTGTGTGTGTGTGTGTGAGAGGGAGGAAAGGAAGGCATAATTTTTCTTTCCTTTTAGGAGAAGAAAAGAAAACTTCTCATTAATATGAAGTTTCTAAGAGCTACAATATCTACAGAGATATAGAAAGTGAGACACAAGCCATTGCTCTGTAAGTTAACCCTCCTTTCTCTGTTATCCCCTTCACAGTTAACATGCTTTGATATCCACCTGCCAAGGAGAAGGATCGAGTAAAGCAGGGTTTGTTGGCCAAAGAGGGTTAATTTGACACCTCCTAACACCTGCTGATGGCTTAAGACTATTCAATTGTTGCAAGCTTCCTCTTTGGGTTATAACACTATCTTAGAGTGTTAGCAGCTAGGTGGCACAATGAATAGGGTGCTAGCTCTGGAGTCAAGAAGACCTGAGTTAAAATCTGGCTACAGACATTTCCTAACTGTGTGACTCTTGGCAAGCCATTTGTTTGCCTCAGTTTCCTCATTTGGAAAATGAACTGGAGAAAGAAATAACAAACTACTCCAGTGTCTCTGTCAAGGAAACTCCAAATGGAGTCAGAGTCAAAAATAACTGAACAACAAAAAAATGTCTTAGAAAGAATCCTAATATGGAAGAGAGAAGATGTAATAACTCACACTCATATGGTTATTTAAGGTATAAAAATGTTTTCCCAAATTTACAAATGTTATTGCCTACATTTGAAAATATACAGGATATGTCCATGGATTCCATTTATTATATCTTGATGCTAGGTAAGTCTTACTCAAAGAGGGATCTGTGTGAGCCTACAGCATGGTGGGCATAGACAAAGACTGTGTTTGCATGGGAGGGGTATATAATGTAGTAAGCTTTAAAGTAGAACTGCAAGAACCAGGGATGCTATGGAAATAAAAGCAGGAGAATTGAGAGCTTTCTTTAGTCAATGTCCATGATGGCCATGGCATCCCAAAAGTCAGAATCGTGATTAAACTATGACTACAGAGCTAGGTAATGGCTATAGCTGTTAGACTTGAAAGACTTCAAAATATACTCACTATATACTCTCACTTCAGCCTCTAAGTAAAGTACGACTCTCTTCTCTCACTGTACTGAGAGATTACAGGAATTGAAGGGGAATTATATTATAATTCCTCTAGGGATATGATATATTTGAATTGCTTTATATATAGATGCTTTATATGTTTTGCTATTTGATTCACTTCATTATTTAGGTTATGTTAGCATGAATTATTTTTTTTCCTACTGGATTTGTATGTCTCTGATAAACCTAGCAATAGAATGACATATTAGGTTGGGGATTAGGATATGATTGAATTCCTAATTCCAAAACATTATGCTGAATCCAAAAGGGTATTACACATAGATAAAGTAACTAAGCCTCAGAGAAACTGAGTAATTTAACTGTCACACAGATGATATATATGTATATGTGTGTATACTATGTGTGTATATGTGTGTATATGTATATGTGTGTGTTACAACTGAGATTTGAACTCATGTCTTATGACTCCAAGTTTAGTATTCCTGCAATTATAGTATGCTATTTCATGTGTTATGATTGCCAACATTTGAAGATCTAGTTCAGTGTTGAAAAATGTAAGCAGATTTTCCCAATGATTTTCCCAATACTTCAACCTTAGATTCTCCTCCATGTGACTGCACCAAAAACTCAGAGTGAATTATCGGAATCTATAAAATACAGACCCCACTTTGCTCCCAGGGAAGCCTTCCTTTCCCTCTTAGATTCGCAATCTTTCCATAATATTTTCACAATGAAGGTGGTCTCCTGGAGCTTACCCTCTGGTTCCATGGTGATACACATGAACTAGAGAGGCAGGTAAAACAGGGAGAAGAGGGAAATCCTCAGGTGAGAGAAAGGGAGGGAGAGAGAGGGAGAGAAAGAGGGAAAGGGAGGAAAGGGAAAAGGATGAAATGGAGGAGAGGAAAAGGAAGAAGAAAAGAGAGAGGTTGAAGGAAAGAGAAACAAAACAACAAAACTAAAGGAGAGTAAATAATATGCTTCTATCTGAATTCAGACTCCAAAGTTCTTTTTCTAGACGTGGATAAAATACCTTAAATATTTGTTCTAAAGCCAAGCCCTGATCATGGGGCTGCAGGTGTGGAAGTCTATTTCTCCACAAGTCTGTTCTGCTTTCACTTGGAAGATTTTTTTGGGGGGTGGGGGGAGGCTAAGGTGGGAGGGGGAAAGACTGGGAGGAGCTGAAGGATCAAAGTGGAGAGAGAGAGAGCACAGTACTGAACAGAAAAGTTAGCAAAAGTTCTTTTTTTTATTTTGGAATAAGGATTTCTTTCAGAATTCTTTTTGGAAAGTTGGATTTGCTTGATGAAAAAGGAGAACTATCTGTTCTGTTCTTTTCATGTATACAGTGCTCCAGCAGAATTGGATTACCATCAGCTTCTCCAATATGCACCATACTTTTCCACCTCTATGCCTTTGCTCATGCTATTCCTTATATCTAAAATTTCCTTTTTTCATCTCTTCCTATTCAAATTCTTCCCACCCTTCAAGACCCATCTGGTACAAGAAGCCTTCCCTGATTTCCACCCCCCCCCCAAAGGAAGTATTCTCTCCCTCTATTAAGTTCTCATTTAATCTTGTTTATATTTTTTGTATGCACTTACATTCCATTTTGTATTATTTACATATGTGTATGTGTGTGTGTGTGTGTGTGTGTGTGTGTGTGTACATCACATAACTTAATAGTTTGCAAATTCCCTTAGGATGGGGCAAGAAATTTTTTTTTGCCTCTTCAAAAGGGCCTTGCACATAATATGCCATTAACAAATATTTGGTGAGGAGATGTTTTCCCACATGTGTTCAACATTCTCCCCTCTGAATTAAAGTCTCAGAACTGTCAGCTCATCTGTCTATGACTCCTCTCATTTACTTTGGGGTATGGATCTGGGCTCTAACTGTTAGGTCATTAGGGATAGTCAGTGTGTCTAAATGGACAGTGAGAGAGAAAGAGGTGTGAGATGCTTTCTCATTTTACTGACTTTCCCAAGCCCCTGGGCTGAAGCAGAAGCATAGCTCTGAAGGCTTGTGAAACTCTTCAGGGGCAGTCTCTCTCTGATGGCAGCTGTCCATGGTAGTCCAGACTTTTGAGCATGTCGCCTGAGCCTTCTCTGTCTCACAGCTCCCTCCCTGAAGCTAACATCCCTTTGTCTCCAGCTGGTTCTTGGCCATTAAGCTGTTCTCATTTGTGATTTTATTTTTCCAGAGTGGGGGGAGTGGCACAGAGCAGGGCTTCTATCCAACCCATCCAACAAGATCTTCTCTTTCTCTCGTTGTGAGGATTCTCACTGGATCTGTCTTCTCTCTCTCCATCTGGCACTACATGCTCTCTTTATATGACATACAGGGCTGGGTTCTGGTTTGGTCAGACAAACAGTAAGATAGCACAGTTTTAGAGCAATGAACTGTGCATCCAGGGCAGTTTAGTACCTCTGACATTATTTTGAACAGGATGAGATGATGGGGAAGTTTAAAAATGAGGAAAGGAAAAATCAAATTCCACAGTATGAAAGAGCTTTGTCCAGCCAGCACTTTCTAGAGCCATAAATCTGCTTTAAAAATTTAGAAGAAAAAAATTGTGCAAATCACTTTGGTGGGAACCCATTTCTCCCACGCTGGCCATTTCCCTGTGTCAGCTTTTCTCTCAATTCCTGGGGAGAGCTGCCAGCATATTAAGGAATCATTGCAAACAAAACATATTCTGAGCACAAATACAGAGATGCTTCTTGATACAGACTCCAGTAGCTGTTTGTCCTTTAGGTTGGTTGCTGCTGCCAGAAGGCCTGTCTGTATATCTGTTTCTGCTGACCTGATGTTATTTCTTAGAAGGGTATATCAAAACTAGGATCAGAGCCCCATCTCTTTAGTTCATGAAATTTATGGGAAATGTGGAGAGAGAAGGATACTCTCCTTAGAATTGTCCTTAACGAATAGGTATGACCTCCATACCCACCCAGGGTAATGCCAAACACATGTGGACTGATGGGGCAACTGGGTGGTGTAATGAATAGAGTGCTGCAGGATTCTATCCTGCTGATTTCAAATCTTTCTTCAAACACTTACTAGCTGTGTGATTCTGGGCAACTCACTTATCCTCTTTCAACCTCAATTTCTACATGTGTAAAATTAGCACAATAATAGCATGGTTATAAAATCCAGCAAGATAATATGTGAAAACCTTAAAAGCTCTACATAAATGTTAGCTATTATTATTATCATTAATATATTTCTGCCAGATCAATAAAGAATGTTATTTCTCAATCAGGAACAGAGGCTGATACTTGTCTCTACTTCTTGATCTGGACTGTAGCTGAATGACCACACATTTGTTTATAGTATCTTCTGAATAGTAAATGCTTAATAAATGTTTGTTGACTTAAAATAATTATTAACTGTTCCTAGAATACCTTCAGGTAATTAAAACAATCTAAATGACCCTAGAGTACTCCTCCCCATTTTAATATGAGACACAGATGGAAGGAAATAAGCATTTATTAAACATAAGTGCTAGGCACTGGGATAAATGCTTTACACATATTATCTCATTTAATCATCACAACAATTCTTTGAGGTAGATATTATTATTATTATTCCCATTTCACAGTTGAGAAAACTGAGGCATACTTGTTATAACTGGCCCAGAGTCACCCTTCTTGTAAATGCCTGAGGCTGGATTTGAACTCAGATCTTCCTGACTCCAGGCCTTTATCCCCTGCACCACCTAGCTGCTTTTAGATGGGATAATGGGGGAACATCATGTGACAAAGTGACATACTTCTAACTGAATATTTAGTCTGCTGATAAAGTTGATTCCTTGAGGATCCCAACTCAAACTCTAATCAGTATTACTAAGTTCATTATGATTCCATAGGGTTGATGATTAACAGCTCCACAGATTATGCCCCAGAACTGTGATCTGCTTAATCATAGGAAGCTAGCTAGAGGCCCTCCACCCTTGTTTTGCCTTGTCATGGTAAGCAAGTCTGCTGTGGCACAGGTAACTCAACTACATCAAAAATCCCACAATATATTTTTGTGTTTCCGGACCATCCTCTCTTGTCCAACATGAGCAGATGGCCATCTTATGACCATCTTTATACTACTTAGTCCATGGAGATGCCTCAAGTTTCACCCAGCCTGTGACTCCCTTCCTAATATGCTATTTTTGGCCCTCAAGGGCAACTTCTATCAACCAATGAGATTCAATATTTTGGTATACCTCTTTTGCATATTTGGGTAAGAATAAGCAACATATTAATCTTTACTTTGCATAAGTCACGTGGAAATATAGATTCTAACAGAAGGGCCCTAAAATAGGCCTCAAATTTTAATGTAATGTTCATTACTTGTTTACCAACCTGTTTACGTACAACCATAAGAATGCTGACAACTATAACCCATCCTGTTTTTTTCAAATTCCATGACCAAACCAAGCATGGGTGGTGGCATGGTACGGCAAGTAGTCCCATGTTCTTGCAGTGGATTAACCTAAGGAGAAGCCCATCCATTTTGTGATCAGTGGCTAATCAGCAGAGATTTTTCTGGCTTTGCCCATCCCGTGACTCTGCCGATACAATGCTTGTTTATTTTAGCCTATGCATCCATAGGTCAACCAATGGAATTTTTCTGTATTTGGTATAGTTAGTCAAGAAGGTTGAGATATCTAGCCCTATAAAAACTGGGCCCTGGGAGGAGGGAGCATCTTAAATCATGAGGAAGAGTTGAGGTATACTTCATTAGAGGGGAGTGTGGACCCTTTAATGAAATGCCATTGCCTCAGAGATCTGCATCATTCCCTCTTATTGTAGGTTGGATTGTTTTAATCCCCACACTGCTAGTCAATGCTCACAAAAAGCCCTCCAAGCCTAACTACATCAGTCCCTGCTCAAAAACTTTCCCGAACTCCATGTTGCCTATGAATTAAAAATACAAATTCCACAGCCTGGTTTTCAAGGACATGCACAATTGACAGGGTTTGCAGTCTTATTTTACATTCCTCCCCTTTAAAGTTTCTACATTCCAGTCACCCCAGCCCTATAGTTCATCAGCCTTCTGCTCTTTCCCATCTCTGCATATTCATAGGGGCTACCCCTACCACTTACTCACTCTACCTCCACGTGCAGCACACACTTTCTTCATCTTTGACTATTGAAAGTTTTCTCTTCCTTTAGGTCCTAGATCACATTCCATTTTCTCTAGAATCCTTCCTTGATTCACTCCATTAAAGTAATTTCTCCCCCCTCAAATTTTCCTTGAAGATGGACTCAACATTTTCTTTGAAACACATTCTAGCTTTTGCTACATTTATGCTTATACTTGTATCCTGTAGTTCAGTGTAAACACCTTGTGGGCAGGTGGGTTCCGTATTCCTCATCCCTATCTCCAGCTACGTCTAGCACACTGCTAGGCATGAAACACAGTTAAAACTGTTTGAGGATTAGTTTTGATTAGTTATATCAAACTATACCCAACTTCTGCCCTAGCTCATTGGTGAAACCACAAAATTAACAAAAGTCATGGCTATAGAGACAGAATCCTTATAATTAGAGATGGATAAATGTCACAATAACAATTAATATTTCCTCTCTGGAAGTTTCATTTTGTCTCTGGACAACCTAAGTCAACTTTATGAATATACTTACATGTTCCTTTTGACATCAGACTTTCTATCTCCTGCTTTACCTTTCCAATGAGAGAAGAAGAAGAAAGTTGGAGGGGAGTAGAATTTCCATCTCCTCCTGGGCCAGTTGATTTCCATCTTCTTCTGCATATGTCCTCTAATCTTCAGTCTTCAGAGGGAAGAAAAATAGCAAAACAGCATCTCCCATTTGACCATCCAATCATTGGATTTCCATCTTGTCCTATAGGCTCTCTGTTGTTTGATCTCCAGTTTCCTCTGGGAGGAGAAATGTTACCTTCCACTCAATAATGAACATTCTCACAACCATCATATCCTACACATCTCAGTGACTCATAACCCATGTAGGTCGTAATTGAAACCTCATTCCCCATTAACTTGATCTGATTACTTATTTTTATCTCCCTCAACTCTCTCACCCTCAAGTATCAACCAAACACCACCCACCCCTTCCACTGTGCTCTCTGGAATTCCTCTTTCATAACCAACTAACTTCCCATCATATAGAATCTCTTCCTCTCCCATTTCTTCCATCTTCTAGTGATAACTGAAGCCTGGCATCCCACTGTGATGACAGAGCCTCCCTGACCAGCCTTTCAGTAATTACTTTCATGATTGAATGGAGGATGTATTGAAAATGGGGAAAGAGACAGGCAAAGCCATGAGCAGACTATTGCAATAGTCTAACTGTCAGGTGATGAGGGCATGTACCTGGATGGTGGTAGTATTATAGGAAAGAAGGAAATGCATTAGTGAGATGTTGCAAAGATGAAATTGAATGGTGGTTGGTGAGAAGAGGGAGAAAGTGAAGAGTTAAGCTAGCGCTGCCATGTTGCTCTATAATGGGTAATAACATCAGGTATTTTTTTCTTCCAAAAGGATTATAAATATAAAACTCAGTATTATCCCTATGACTAGATGCATCAGCAATTCTAGGGTCACTAGTAAACTAAGTAATGCTCACTCAGATGCAGTATCATTGCCTTCTGAAGACAATGAATAAAGAGAAGAGCAATCTGCATTGCCAGTGCTTAGCATTGTGCCTGAGCCAGAGGGAAGGTGTTGAAGAAATGCTTGCTAATTTACTGATTGAAGAAGTTGAAAAGTGGAGTTGGGAAGCATATTTCAAAGAGTAGTCTAGATCAGAGGGGTCAGACAGGCTGCCTGGTTGCAGACCCACAACACGTCAGAAGACAACTAGATTAAAATGTAATTGAAAATATTTAATAAAATAAGTTAAAAAACAAATAAAACTCAAATAATGCATTTACCATAATCTCCCCTGTCAGAGTTCCTCCAAATACTCTTCATATGCCATGTTCTCTCATTTGCCCTTCTCTGGATGTATGTTAACTTGCCAACGCATTTCCTAAAGTGTTGAGCCTACAATATGACAGCGGGATCCAGTATTCCAGATGTAGCTTGACTTTCTAAGGCAGAGTTCAGTGGAACTGTTAGTTTCTGTTGTTTCTCCCCCTAATTCAATCTGGTTCCCGATAGAGCTTGATCTGTAGTAATAGTTCACATATACACAAAATTTAAAGTTGGTAGAACAAGTAAAGTTTTTCCACTTTGAGTTGTTAGGAAAACAAGGGTCAGAGAGGTCACACAGTACCACAAAGACACAAAATAAGTACTGAAACTTGGACTTTAACCAATGATAGCCACAGTTATATCCGTGCTTACTTGTCTTATGTCCTAAAAGGTTATAAGTTCTTCAAGGCAGGTCTCATGCCTTATACATTTTTTTTATCCTTCCTTGTCTCAAGCTCCATACTAGGCCCATGGTAAGTATTCAATAAGTAAAAATCCCTTTTAGCCAGAGACCACAAGGTGAGAGTATGAGGGACTCCCACGTGGATTTAGAGAAGAACTTAGGAAACAAGTTCAATGAAAACATCTCCATGCAAAAGTTTAAGTGATTAGATATTTATGCAACAGTTATTTGTCTTAAAGGCAAAACTTATTCCCAAAAGAAACTCTCTATTCCCATGATAGTCTTTCTTTGAAAGAGATTCAAATTAACTAAGTAGTATGAATTATAAAAAGATATAACACTTTAAGGTTTGCAAAGAACTTTACATGTATTATCTAAATTGATCCTTGCAACAAACCAGTGAGGTGAATGTTATTATTTTCCCTATTTTATAGATCCAACCATATCATATTTCCCCTTGAAATTAAACTATCATAGCAAATCTAAATAATGTCATATCAACACCAAGTGCTGACTTGCTATCCAGGAAGGAAGCCCTTTAGAAATTAAAACCAGAGGATAGTTTCATTAAAAAAAAATAGCTGCCAAAAGTCTTCTCTCAAATTATTTTCATTTTACTTTTTGTCTCCCATCCCAAGTGGTAGTTCTTTACCTCTCTTCCTTCCTACAAACCTTATATGAATATCTACATCTTCAACAAATATTTCACCCATCTTATTTGACAAGGAAGGAGGAAAAAATATTGCCCATCATGATAAATATCAGTATAATATTCCAATTTTCCAGCATTTGACAGCAATCAAGGGAAGACGAATGCGTTCCCTCTGTGACTAAATCATTTAGAGACCAAGGTATTCCGTCTCATTCTCATTAGGAAAAAAAATATTCCAATAATCTCATTATCCCAGTGTGAATAACAGTAAGGTAGTGCCAAGACTAATGACTTCTTCAGTGTTTGCATCCACAGCTATCAGCTAGTGGGTTTATGGGATGTGCCTTGGTAATGGGATCTCCTTTACCATATAATTTGACTACTTCCCTTGCTTCTTAAGTGCTGCCTAACTAGTGCTGCTATGTCTGCAGGTTTACGTCTGCCCCTCTACTCCTAAGAACCCCTTTTTCACATACTTTTTTTTTTTTTACCAACTCCAGTCAAAAAAAAAGAATGTGTAATGGCATGTTAAACTTTATGGAAATTCTTCTGGAGAATAACATAATTTCACGGTGCATTACTCTGAAATGACCTGGTAGTTGAACAATTAATTTTTAAGGTGTAGCATTGACTTCCCCTTGCTGTATTTAACCCATATGCAAAATTGTCAACAGTGTCGAGTTGAATTATACATTGGATTGAGGGCATGAATTTAAAATCTGTTCCTCGAGATCTGTTGTTTCTTTGTCAACAATATCAGTGTGCCCTCTCTGGGTCAAAGGGGCAGGGGAAAGCTATGGATATCTTGTTTAGCAACAGTTCATTAGGTAGCTTAGAGGTGGGAAGAACCCAAGCCAGGAGACCTGGTCTTTCTTCTGTACCTTTGCCAAATACTTGCTGAGTTACTTTTCAAAATAGCAATAGGTGACAGCCCAATAAGACTCTACATTTAGCAAAGTACTTTGTACTACTACTAATAGTAGTGGTTTCATTTTTGTTGTTATTTTTTTGTTTCATTTGTGCCCACCTCTTTGTAATCCCATTTGGGGTTTTCTTTGCAGAGATATTGGAATGGTTTGTCATTTCCTTCTCCAACTCATTTTATAGATAAGGAAACTGAGGCAAACAGGGTTAAGCGACTTCCCCAGGGTTATACAGTGAGTAGATTCTGAAGCCAGATCTGAATTAGGGAAGATGAGTCTTCCTTTTTCCAGGCAGGATATGAGAAAGTATGCGGGTGCCTTGGAACAAGGAAGACCTAAGTTCGAGTTTCATGTCTGAAACCCATTGCCTGTGTTACCCTGCTCCACCCCTACTCCTGGCCTCACAAGTAGGGGACTTCAACATCCATGCTGATGCTCCCTCCAGTACCCTAACTACCCAATTCCTCACTTTTCTTAGTTCTCATGACATACCCCTTCACTTCCTCTCCACTATACGCAAAGACTGTGATACCTTTGATATCACCAAAACCTATAATTCAATTCAGTTTGATAAACATTTATTAAGCACTCATTACATTTCAGGCACTATGCTAGGTGCTGGGAGTACAAAAAAAGGCAAAAGACAGTTTGTGCCCTCAAGGAACTTACAATTTAATGGAGGAGACAATATGATACACACACACACACACACACACACACACATACAGAGCAAACTATTCCACTTGCATGTCCATGAACTCTATGATTAATTGATCTAGTTATCTTTTTTTCATTCCATCTTTCCCTCCACCTCCCAACCCTGTTCTTCATCCTCAGTGTGACCTCTGATTCCTCAATCCATTACTCTTTTCCAAGTCATCCCCCAGCACTGGCAGCACTCTCCTCCCTCAATGACTGTTCCACTCTACACAATCCTCTGCAATTGTATCTCTTGCTCACTAGCCCTGTCATCAATAACATCTTGCCCACCCTCAACCTTGGATTATTCCTGCTATATGTCCTCTTTGTTCCTATTCTTGTACTGATAAACAGAACTGGAGAAAGTAGTGATGCTGACTGGATCCATAATAAATTTATGTTGCTTACCCCTCACTGAGGTAGGGTGATCTTTTACACCTCTCTAATTGGCTTACTATCTCACTCATTACAGAGGCTTTTCCAAACTTTTTATCTTTCCTCTAGCCTCCCTCTCCCTCTACCCTCTCAGCTGATGACCCCACTTTATACTTCACCAAAAAAAAATTGAGGCATTCACTGAGAACTCTCTGCTCCTGTTCATCTCTAATCAGTCCAGTTCTTCCCCTACTAAGTCTTTCTTCATCCCTGTTTCACATGAAGAGATATCTCTTCTTTTTGCAAAGGCAAAACCTTCTATATGCACCCTCAATCCCCTAAGCTCCCATCTTGTCTAATAGAGTGTCTCTTCTATCATCCTCAATCTTATCCTAATCTTAGTCTCTCCATATCAACTAGCTCTGCTTTCTGCAAACAAAATTGTGTCTCCTCAAACCGAAAAAAAAAATCTCACTTGACTATCCCCATTAGCTCCTATTCTATCTCTCCTCTCCTCTCCTCCCCTCCTCACCTAAAATTCTTTGATAAAGATTCCTTGACTTCACTTCTCCATCTAAATATTTTGCAATCTGACTTCCAACCTCAACATTCAACTAAAAGTGCTCTCTACAAAGTTATTAATGGTGTCTTTATTGCTAAATCTATTGGTTTTTTTCTCAGTTTTTATAATTCTTGACATCTCTTCAACTTTTGCCATTATTTATCTCCATTCTGGATGTCCATACTCTATACTCTTCTCTTTATGACATTGTTGCCTCTTGTTTCTCACTGTCCCTGTCTGACCATTCTTTCCAAACTTCTTTGGCTTAATCTTCATCTAGGTGTTACCCACTAACCATGGCTATCCTCAAAGTTCTTTCTAGACTCTCTTTTCTTCTCCCTTTCTACTATCTCAATCAGTTATTTATACAGATGATTCCCATATCTATCTAGCCTACTCTTTCTCCTGAGCTTTAGTAGCCCATCACCACCAGGAAGGTCACTTTGGCCACTTTGAAAGCATATTGGAACATAGAGAGGAATGATTCTGAAAGACAGATTAGAAGGGTATTGTAATAGTCCAAGTGTGAGGCCTGGACAAGGGTGTAAGTGGAGAAAAGGGGATGCACAAGAAAGATATTTTGAAAGTAGATTTGCCAACAAAGGTTGGATATGTAAGGTGAGTTGGAATTGAATATCTCAGAAATCTCAAACTCAATATATCCAAAATAGACTTTTTATTGTGGCCTCCTCATCACTCAACCTGGTCAGTCTTCTGTTTTCCTTCTATAATTCTCTTTTTCTTATCTGATCAACTCCTATGGGCTCAATTATTTCTCTTCCCAAGATTTCCAGACCTATTTATCCAGTCTCTCTCCTGAATTCCAGCCTCACATGACCAGCTGCCTTTTGAACAACTCTGACTAGATATCTTGAAGGCATCTCAAATAAAACATATTCAAAACAGAATTTATTATCTTTCCTCTTAAGCCCTCCATTATTCCCAGCTTTCCTGCAACTGTTCAGGACCCCACAACCCTCCCAGTTACCTAGGATCTCAACCTTAGTGTGATCCTCAACTGGCCATTCCAACTCACCTTACATATCCAACCTTTGTTGGCAAATCTACTTTCAACATATCTTTCTTGTGCATCCCCTTTTCTCCACTTACACCCTTGTCCAGGCCTCACACTTGGACTATTACAATACCCTTCTAATCTGTCTTTCAGAATCATTCCTCTCTATGTTCCAATATGCTTTCAAAGTGGCCAAAGTGACCTTCCTACCATGTTTCTTAATGTGACCTTTTTACTCAAATTCCAATGGTTCCTTATTAACCTCAAAGGTCAAATATAAAATCTTGCCTTTTTGGGGGTATTTAAAGCCACCCATGAGCTGGAATCTATAATTCCAGTCTTCTTACACTTTGATCCTCCTCATGTACTCCATAACCAGCTAGACTAGCCTACTAGCTGTTTATTACACACAACACTCCACCTTTTATTTTCAGATCTTTGTGTTGGTTGTTCCCCATTCTTGGAATGTCTCACCTTGGTCTCTTAACTTTTCTGGCTTGCTTCAAGATTTAGTTCAAATTCCACATTCTGCATGTAGTCTTTACTGGTTTCCCAAGCTCCTAGTCCCTTCCTCTCTCAGACTACTCTCCACTTTCAGATTACCTTGCACTGCCTTTGCATATGCACTATATGTATCTAGTTAATTTCCTGTTTGTCTCTTTCCATTAGAATATAAGCTCTTTGAGGGTAGGGACTGGCTTTGCCTTTCTGTGTATCCTCAGCACTTAGCATAACGCCTAACATATAGTATGCACTTAATAAATAAATGTTTGTTATCTTACTGACTGACCATAGGTTCTTGAATTTCTGAAGATGACTTTCAACCAACAACATAAATTTCTCATTATTTCCAAGTGGTAGGTTTCAGAGGAAGTGTGTTTAGGGAGGACCAGTACCTTTGATGTGATGGCTACTGAACCCTTTTCAGGCCTCTTTCCACCTTTGGTGTCCACCTATTCCACTTAATTCTCACCCATGGCTCCAAGAAGCTGCAGCATTCCCAGAAGTCACACCCCAGTGAACCATTTCAGCAGACTGGTCAAACCAGGTTGAGAGTAACCAAGTGTTCTTAAAGCCATTAGTGAATTAGGGGATGTCTACTCCAAACATGTGAAAACTTCATCTGGTGCAATGGGCAGATGAGAACAATTTGTTCCAATGACCATGAAGGCAGATGAAGCAGTCAATGTGGAGCACTTAGAGTCTGGTTAGACACCGAAGATGCCAAGGTCATCCACTGCATCCTGAGCCATTGCCAGTCATCTTGACTCTGTCCTGCCACTGGACTATGATGACTCTGGAGGAGAGTGTGAGGCTGATGACTTCGTGCAACTCTCCCTCATTCAAATCCAATTTACACATGAATCAAAAGACATCACCCATGCCACTTCACTGTTATGCCTCAAAGTCCTATGGTGACAGGAAAGTGATGAAGCAACAGATGAAGATACAGAGGAAGTCCTAATAATTTCATGAAGGTGGCAACTAGAGGAGAGCCAAACCTGAGATAGCACAGAGGTCATAAATATAAAGTTGGAAAGGACCTTCTATGCTGTATATACCAATTGCTACATTTTGGAGAAGAGACTAGAAAGATAACGTGACTTGCCCATCCTATAGGTAGCAAGTGGTAGAACCAGGATTTTAACTGAGATCCTCTTATACTTTAGTGATCAAGGAATCCTCCTTGTGTCACCAAGCAGGAAAGGGGAGATTCCAGAACCATCTACATATACAAGTCCAGAGGTCAACAAATAGAGGGATGCCACCTAGCTCAAAGACTGAAACTTTGCAGATCACCTCAGCATTAATGATACCTTTCTTTGATGAAATCCTATAGTACTTTGTTAATTGCTCTCTTAGACTGATCATCACATTCTGCCTAATATTTAATTAGTGCTCTGAGTATCGTATATCCCTCCTCAATATTATAAGCTTGCTGAAGGCAGGAGCTGTGCTTTATTCATCTTATTTGTTTTTGCCACACAGTGCTTGCACTTAGCACATATTCAAAAAATATTGGTTGAATGAATACCAAAGGAAGTGTGGTCAGCAACTTAGAACTTTACTTCTGGGAGAGAAAAAATCCTCAAGTACTTTGGAGATGCATTTCAAAGTTTCCTTAATCATTGATGGAAATGAAAATGTTATTGAGTCAGTCAGGTGTAGGGAGAAAGAGAAATGGCCTGCTTTGAGATGTAATGCAAAATCTGCAGAATCTGTAGAAACTGCAGCATCTGGAGGCATCCATTTTCAGGATATTTTTAATTCTTTCCTATTTAAAATTCCAATCTCTCTTCTCCTTTCTTCAGTTCCCAAGCCAGATGCTGCTAGGGTACCTCTCTTCTCTGCCAAATGGAGAAGAGAATTATCTCTATAAGCTGTAGATCTTGCACAAAGTGCATTAGTCATTGTTAGGAGCCACAACCTTGCAAATCAGTCTCCAAAACTATTACTAGCTATATGTGTGAGCATGTGCTTGCATGCAACCTGAAAGGTAGGAGAGAGGAGAGAGAAGGGAAGCCTTGAGAGTGAGTGGGTGCTTTTGAGGGTGCCAGCATTTAAGTCTTGTTACCCTAGGTCATACCTAATGACAATTCTAACCTGGGTGGGGGCAGCTTGTGGGTAGAGTTATCATGTTTTTTAATACAGAAGGTTCTTTATTATATTGAGGTGTTTTGCTGTCACAATTATAGCTTTTATTTGAATTGTAGCATCTCTGCTTACAGATTTTTGCTTACACTTACCCAGTGGTATAGCAAAGGGTAGTGGAAAGATCCCTTCAATAGGAATCTGGTGAGACCTAAGTTCAAATTCTATCTCAAATATTTGCTACCTTTGTGAATATAATAGCTAGCATTTATATAGTGCCTTATTATGCACTATAAATATATATTATTTATATAACATATAAATAGCATTTACATAGTGCTTTATTATTGCAAAGTACCTTATAAATACTATCTTATCTGATCAGAGGTATGTGCCTAATTTTACAGATGAGGAAACTGTGTCCTAATTTTATAGATAAGGAAACTGAAGCAGACAGAGGTTAGGTGATTTGTTCAGGGTCACACAACTAATAAGTACCTAGGAACAAATTTGAACTCAAGTCTTTATGAATAAACTACTTATACAAATGTATAGGTAGTTTGAACTCAAGCAAGATACCACTCCATTTTGAGCCTCAGTTTCTTTTTCTATGAACACTTGAAATAGGTTTTTCTGAGGAAAGAACTTTGCAAAACTCAAAGTACTATATGTGTATGAATTATATTATAAGCTAAGGGCTCAACTAGAAACCACCTCCATAAAGCTATATTGAGTCCACTTCTCTTCCTGAAACTTCCCATAATATTTTCTCTGGACATTTTTCCTTTGTATTTCCCTGTCCCTTGTATCATAGGTCTTTGCACACATGACTCTTTCCTGGCCATAAAGCGTTAGATTCTAAAAACTTTGAGCAGGATATATTGTATCTGTTCCTATAGTGTCAATGTGTTACATGTAGTAAGTTCTTGAAAAATATTTGTTGGTTGGATGAATGGTGATAACTAGACCCAGTATTCTGCCTGGCAGAGGACGGTCTTGGAGTGACTTGGAACATGAAGCATGGAGTAATTCCTTCACTACATGCAAAAACATGTAAAAGTATTCATGACTCTCTTACCATGCTGTGCATCTATGCCTCCCTTATGGGTTCATTCACACATCACAGTCTCAGAAGAAGGGAGCTGTTTCTGTGGGTGCTGCCAGCCATGGACTGTCACTAGCATTGCCTTTTCTGGTAAGTGTAAACTGGTAGGGGACTTTGGGCAACACTCTTCACCTGGTCATTGCTTATTATGTAAGACTGACCTAATGCTTGTGCTATCAAAATTAGATCATTTTAAGCCAACAGGCAATAAAATGGTTTCTCAGGTTCTTATGTCCTACCTTTACTCATTTAGGGACTGTCTATTGAATAAAAAGTTAGAAATACCATCACAACGATGTTGAGCCCTCAGTTAGGAAAATGCCTAACATTTAGGCAGAGGTTAGTTTCTTTGTCTTAATTTTAATTTTAACTTATATCTTCTTAGCCCATATGCTTCTTTATATTTGAGCCAAAATTCAGGTTTTCACAAATGTTTAGGCAAAGAAGAATCACAATAGATTATAATGTTTTTAATAGATAGGAACTGAGTATAAAGTTGAAAGACAACAGATTATTTCTTAGAACTTCCTCAGTTTTTGAGGTGAGTCTCCTGCTCCAGGGTATCTGTAGGGTCAACAGTCCTCTTCAAGCTCACTCTTCTCTGCTATAACACAGTCCTACTTGCTCTTTCTCCTTCTGTTGGTCACTCCCACAATTCATTCTGGTTCATCTGTTTACATCCCCATTCTTTCCTCTCAACACCAAGCTGCTAAAAATCTTATCCCAAAGTGGTTTTATTTTATAGACAAGTCACAGGGCGTGACAAAATTTCATCAGCCAATCCAAAGACAATTTGCTTTGCTATGTCAGTCCAACTGATCAAAGGCTACTTTTACACTTAATCTAAAGCTTATGATTGATTGATTCAAGAGAGAAATTTTCACAATAGGTTAAATTATTGGACCTTAGCAGCTTGATGTTTGCTTTAAATGGGGAAGGATGATGTCATTGATTAATTCAATTGACCCCCTCTTTTACATTCTGATTGTCCCAGTATGTCAGTCTCCCTCCACTTCACCCCACCTTTCAGACTGAGGTGGTTCCTTTTCTAAAACACCAGACAGAGTGAGCTTTCCAAGCCGATGCCATAGTAGTCTATAGTTCTCAAAAAGTAAGATAAGCACATATTGCCTTCATACCAAACAATTATTTTCAGCTGAGCTAATAGTAATGAGGGAGCGAAGGAGAGAGGAAAGGATAGAGGAAGGGAGGAAGGGAAGGAGAGAGGGGAAGAGAGAGTGAGAGACAGAGAGAGAGAGAAGCAGAGACAGAGAGACCCCAGAAAGTGAGAGAAAGATAGAGACAGAGGGACAGAGAGACAGAGAGATAGACAGAGGGACAGAGAGACAGGAAGAAACAGACAGAGACAGAGAGATAGAGATAGAGAGAAACAGATAGAGATCACAAAGGTGAGATAAGATATAGATTTTGTAGAATCATTTAATTTTTTTAATTGGAAGGTATCTCAGCCCAACCTTGAGCCAACTTATGCTTGAAAATTAATCCTCACTGCAACACATCTGTAGTAGTCATCCAACCTTTACATGAAAATCTCCAGAGAGAAGGAGCCCACTGTATGGAAAATCATTTCAGTTTGGGATTGCTCAGTTATTAGTGATTCTTTTCTGTAACTAGTCTAAATCTGCTTTTTTGCAGTTTCCAACCACCATTACTAGTTATAATCAAATGAAAGAAGTCTAATCTATCTTCCATAGGACAGCCTTTTGAGTATTAAAATATATCTATTAAGTAAACTGTGGACCTTCTCTTTTCTTGGTCAAATAATGTCCATTCCTTCAATATGATCCTTATACGGCATATATTTGAGTATTATACCATGCTGATTGCATGCCTTTGGATGCTCTCTACTTTATTTATGTCTTTTCCAAGTTGTGGTGCCCAAAACTGAACACATTGTTTTAAGATTATGTCCAAATATTAATATTGACTCAAATATTTTTGTTGGGACCCTGCTTTGGGGGAAACAAACATATGGGAGGCATAATTGATTTCAGGGACAAATGAGCAATTTTGAGCTTTCCTAGTCCCTTAATTTTATTTCAGAGCCACAAAGAGTCAGAATAAGTTATGCAGCTTGGATTGGTGGGATAAACCTTTAGCATATGTTATGATTTGCCTGTCAACAGAGATGTTCATTCCCTTTACACATCACTGCCAGTTAGGGCTATACGTTAACATCTTCTTTCAGTAACTGTACCAGGGGAAAGGGGAGAAATAGTCAAAGTGGCTTAATTTGCCTTGGCAGTGGATGACATATGTCTGGCTGATGTATTGGATTAAAGCTGAAACTAATCATTTAGGATCTTAGGTCTTGTAATTGGGTCCTATTGTATGACACAGACTTCTCACACTAGTAAATTTGACCAGGTATCTATCATTAGGTCTATGCCACTGCTTTGAGGCAGTACCACTATAATCAGGGTTGGCCACAGAGAGAGATAACAATGACTCTTTCCTACTTCTCCATCTTTTGTCTTCTCCTGTTTTTCTACTCTAGCCTTTATGTTGTCCATATAGCCAGGTTTTCTTTTTTTTAGGGTAGTTACACATAATATGAATCCTTTCTCTATTTCCCAAGATAGCTTATTAGTTCTATATATTTTTCCTTCAGAGTTTTGCAGAGACAAATTTGTTCATCTTTCATAAGAAAATTCCTAGACTTGCATATGATGAGAGATTCCTATATTTAATGATCTCCTGTGAAAGAAAGTGACAGCCTCTTTCTTTCATTCATTTTACTTTTAAAAACATTTATTATCTATTTTTAACATTCTTTTTTACTATAACATCCATTTTATTTATTTTTAAAAATTTCTTTATTTTTATTTTTCAATATTGATTTCCACAAGATTTTGTGTTCCAAATTTTCTCCCCATCTCTCTCCTTCCCCCACACCAAAACACCAAGCATTCTGATTACCTCTTCCCCCAACTGCTCTCCCTTCTATCACACCCCTCCCTTCACCTATTCCCATCTACTCTATTTTCTTGTAGGGCAAGACAGATTTCTATACCTCATTACTTGTATTTCTTATTTCCTGGTTGCATGTAAAAACAATTTTTAGCATTTGTTTTTAAAACTTTGAGATCTAACTTCTCTTTCCTCTTCCCTCCCCACCCATCCTTACTGAGAAAGCAAACAATTCAATATAGGTTGTGTATGTGTAGTTATGCAACAGACTTCCATAATAGTCATGTTTTGAAAGACTAACTATATTTCCCTCCATCCTATCCTATGCCCCATTTATTCTATTTTCTCTTTTAACCTTATCCTTCCACAAGTGTTTACTTCTAATTACCCCTCCTCCTATTTGCCCTCCCTTTTATCATCCCCTTCTCACCCTACTTCTCTCCTTCTCCCCTACTTTCCTGTAGTGTAAGATATATTTTAATACCAAATTGAATGTGCATGTTATTCCCTTCATAAGCCAAATGTGATGAAAGTAAGCTTCACTTTTTCCCTCTCAACTCCCCCTTTTTCCCTCCAATGAAAAAGCTTTTTCTTGCCTCTTTTATCAGAGATAATTGGCCCCATTCCATTTCTCCCTTTCCCCTCATAATATATTCCTCTCTCACCCCATAATTTTATTTTTTTAGATATCATCCCTTCCTATTCAACTCACCCTGTGCCCTCTTCTATATGTAAAAAAAAACCCTCCAGCTGCCCAAATACTGAGAAAAGTCTCAAGAGTTACAAATAGTGGGGGTGGAGCCAAGATGGCAGAGTAGAAAGATGCATGTACTCTAGAGCTTCCCCCACAGCTCACAAAACACCTGTAAAAAATAACTCTCAACAAATTCTAGAGCAACAGAAGCTACAGAACAACAGGGTGAAAGAGGTTTCTAGCCAAAGGTAAGCCAAAGACAGGAGAGGTCTATCCCATGAGACACTGACCAGAGTGGAGCCTAGCCCTGCCCATGCAGCACTGGGAGGAACAGGACCTGAAGAGATCTTCAGAGCAGAATTCCCAGCAGGGAGGGTCCCAGACAACCCACAAGCAACAAAGAAAGTTTCAAAGGTCAGTGTGGGAGGGCTTTCTCAGCTGGGCTAGAGGGGAACAGCATTCCCCCAGCACTAGCCCCAGGCAGCAGCAGCAGTGGGAGGCAGGTGGCTACAGTGCCTGAGGAAGCAGTCTGGGTCCATTGTTCAGGTGGCTCAGCTTAAAGCCTCTGGTGGAATTGAGCAGCTGATCTGAACTTCAGCCCTCAGTGACAGCTTTACCAACACTCAAAGCCCCTGGGGGAATTTAGCAGCTGATGTGAATCTCCGCCTTGAGCATGGTACTGGGGAGAGGAGGAACACTACGACCCTCCTCTTGACAAAGGATTTAGAAGTCAAATAACTGGATGGGAGAATGCCCAAAAAAGGGGGAAAAAAATAAGACCATAGAACGTTACTTTATTGGTGAACAGGTGTCTCTGTCCATCCTTTTAGATGAGGAAGAATAAGGCATACTGTCAGAGGAAGTCAAGTCCTCTGCCTCCAGTACCTCCGAAATCAATATGAATTGGGCTCAAGGCATAGAAGAGTTTGAAAAGCATGTCAGCAGCTTGCTAAAGGAGAACCAAAAAAAAATGCTGAGGAAAATAACACCTTTAAAAAGAGGCTAACTCAATTGAAAAAGGAGGTCCAAAAAGCCTATGAGGAGAAGAAGACTTTAAAAATCAGAATTAGCCAAATGGAAGAGAAGGCTAAAGATCACTGAACAAAATAATTCTTTAAAAGAAAGAATTGAGTTCAGGGAAGCTAATGACTATGAGACAAACCAAGAAGTTAGAAAACAAAACCAAAAGTTTGAAAAAATAGAAGATAATGTGAAACATCTCACTGGAAAAACAACTAACCTGAAAGATAGATCCAGGAGAGAAAATTTAAAAATTATGGGGCTACCTGAAAGCCATCATCAAAAAAAGAACCTAAATATTATCTTCCATGAGATTATCAAGGAAAACTGCCCTGATATTCTAAAACTAGAGGAAAATATTGAAAGAATTCACCCATCACCTCCTGAAAGAGATCCAAAAAGAGAAACTCCTGGAATATTTTGGCCAAATTTCAGAGTTCCCAGGTGAAGGAGAAAATATTGCAAGCAGCTAGAAAGAAACAATTTGAATTTGAAACACAATCAGGATAACACAGGATCTGGCAGCTTCTACATTAAGGGACTGAAGGACTTGGAATAGGATAGTCCAGAAGTCAAAAGAACTGGGATTAAAACCAAGAATCACCTACCCAGCAAAACTGAGTATAATAGTTCAAGGGAATGAATGGTCATTTAATGATATAGAGGACTTTCAAGCATTCATGATGAAAAGATCAGAACTGAATAGAAAATCTGACTTTCAAACACAAGAATCAAGAGAAGCATACAAAGGTAAACAGGAAAGGAAAATCATAAAAGACTTTCTAAAACTGAATTGTTTACATTTCTACATGGAAGGATAATATTTGTAACTCTTGAGACCTTTCTCAGTATTTGGAAAGGTGGAGGGATTATACACACACACACACACACACACACACACACACACACATTGACAAAGAGTACAGGTTGAGTTAAATCAGAAGAGATGATATCCATAAAAAAAATAAAAAAAATTAAGGGTGAGGGAGGAAGATACTGGGAGGAGAAAGGGAGAAATGAAATGGGGCAGGCTATAACTCATAAAAGAGATTTAAAAAATCTTGTTCAATAGAGAAGAAAAGAGAAAAGATGAGAGGGGAAAAGTGAAGTTTATTCTCTTCATATATGGCTTAAGGAGGGAATAACATGCTCACTAAATTTGGTAAGAAAATTTATCTTTTTTTAAAATAAATTTATTTATTTAACTTTTTACATTCATTTTCACAAAATTTTGGGTTCCAAATTTTCTCCCCATTTGTCCCCTCTCCCACCCCAATACACAAAACATTCTAACTTCCCCTATCACCAATCTACCCCCTCTCTTCTATCATCCCTCCCTTCCCTTGTCCCCATCTTCTCTTTTGTCCTGTAGGACCAGATAACTTTCTATTCCCCATTACCTGTATTTCTTATTTCCTTGTAGCAAGAACAATACTAAACAGTTGTTCCTAAAACTTTGAGTTCCAACTTCTCCCCATCTATCCTCCCCACCCATTCCCTTTGGGAAGGCAGACAATTCAATATAGGCCATATCTGTGTAGTTTTGCAAATGACTTCCATAATAGTCGTGTTGTGTAAGACTAACTATATTTCCCTCCATCCTATCCTGCCCCTCATTGCTTCTATTCTCTCTTTTGATCCTGTCCCCTTCCCAAGTGTTGATTTTAAATTACTCCTTCTTCCCATTGCCCTCCCTTCCATCATCCCCCCCCCACCCTGCTTATCCCCTTCTCCCCCCCACTTTCCTGTATTGTAAGATAGGTTTTCATACCAAAATGAGTGTGCATTTTATTCCTACCTTTAAATCGAATGTGATGAGAGTAAATTTCATGTTTTTTCCTCTCAGCTCCCCCCTTTTTCCCTCCACTAAAAAGTCTCCTGCCTGCCTCTTCTATGAGAGATAATTTGCCCCATTCCATTCTCTCCCTCTGTCCTCCCACTACATTTCTCTCTCACCATTTACCTTCATTTTTTAAAGATATGATCCCATCCTATTCAATTTACTCTGTGCTCTCTGTGTGTGTGTGTGTGTGTGTGTGTGTGTGTGTGTATAATCCCACCAACTACCCAGATACTGAAAAGTTTCAACAGTTACAAATATTGTCTTTCCATGTAGGAATGTAAACAGTTCAACTTTAGTAAGTCCCATATGACATCTCTTTGCCATTTACATTTTCATGCTTCTCTTCATTCTTGTGTTTGAAAGTCAAATTTTCTTTTCAGTCTTTTCATCAAGAAAACTTGAAAGTCCTCTATTTCATTGACAGACCATTTTTTCCCCTGAAGTGTTATACTCAGTTTTGCTGGGTAGGTGATTCTTGGTTTGAGTCCTAGTTCCTTTGACTTCTGGAATATCCTATTCCACGCCCTTCAATCCCTTAATGTAGAAGCTGCTAGATCTTGTGTTATCCTGATTGTATTTCCACAATACTGGAATTGTTTCTTTCTAGCTGCTTGCAATATTTTCTCCTTGACCTGGTAATTCTGGAATTTGGCCACAATGTTCCTAGGAGTTTCTCTTTCTGGATCTCTTTCAGGAAGTGATCGGTGGATTCCTTGAATACCTATTTTGCCCCCTGGTTCTAGAATATCAGGGTAGTTTTCCTTAATAATTTCATGAAAGATGATGTCTAGGCTCTTTTTTTGATCATAGCTTTCAGGTAGTCCTATAATTTTTAAATTGTCTCTCCTGGATCTGTTTTCCAGGTCAGTTGTTTTTCCAATGAGATATTTCACATTCTCTTCCATTTATTCATTCTTTTGGTTTTGTTTGGTGATTTCTTGGTTTCTCAGAAAGTCATTAGCCTCCATCTGTTCCATTCTAATTTTGAAAGAACTATTTTCTTCAGTGATCTTTTGAACCTCCTTTTCCATTTAGCTAATTCTGCTTTTCAAAGCATTCTTCTCCTCATTGGCTTTTTGAACCTCTTTTACCAATTGAATGAGCCTATTTTTCAAGGTGTTATTTTCTTCAGCATTTTTGGGGGTCTCTTTTAGCAAGGTGTTGACCTGCTTTTCATGTTTTTCTTGCATCTCTCTAATTTCTCTTTCCAGTTTTTCCTCCACCTGTCTAACTTGATTTTCAAAATCCTTTTTGAGCTCTTCCATGGCCTGAGTCCATTGAATATCTATTTTGCATGTTTGGGATACAGAAGCCTTGACTTCTATGTCTTTCCCTGATGGTAAACATTGTTCTTCCTCATCATAAAGGAAGGGAGGAAATATCTGTTCACCAAGAAAGTAACCTTATATGGTCTTATTTTTTTCCCCGTTTCTGGGCATTTTCTTACTTGAATTCTGAGATTCCTTTCCACACCCACCTTGCCTCCAGATCCACCCAGCTAGTGCTTGGGGTCTGAGATTCAAATGCTGTTTCCCAGCCTCAGGGTTTTCAGCGGGAGCAGGCCTGCTATTCAATGTAAGATTAAATTCAGGTGCTCAGGTGGGGGCAGGGCTGCTATTCAATGTGAGATTAATTTCACTTTCTTAGGTGGGGGCAGGGCTGCCACACAGGCCTCAGTTCCCTCAGGGGGTTTACATGGAGACCTTCAGAAATGGACCTGAGCTCCTGCCTGCTTTGGAAGCCCCTATCTGCTGCTGCCTCCACTGCTGCATCCTGAAGGGGCCTGAGTGATGGAGACCCCCACTTCTCTGTCAGCTAGCCAAACAGGTTCGCTCACTGACCTTTACCCCTGTGGGTGGAGGGAACTGTGTAGTTGCTGGAAATTCAGTCCCCGAAGCCTTCTTGAATCTGCTCCTCTCGGGGCCCACCCGGCCAAGGCAGGGCTGCTCTGCTCTGGGTCTGGTGCCCTACGGACCTTTGATGTCAGTTTTTCTGGTCTCTCTGGAACAGAAATCTCCACTCCGTTGTTGTGTGGCTTCTGCTGCTCCAGAATTTGTTGGGAGTTCTTCTTTATAGGTATTTTATAGGCTGTGGGTTCAGAGCTAGCGTATGTGTGTCTTTCTACTCCACCATCTTGGCTCTTCCCAAAAATTTATCTTACACTACAGGAAAGTAGAGGAGGAGGGGACAAGTGGGGTGAGGGGGATGATAGAAGGGAGGGCAAATGGGAGAAGGGAGAAACTAGAAGTAAACACTTTTGGGAAGGGACAAGGTCAAATGAGAGAATAAAAAAGGGGGAGATAGGGTAGGATAGAGGGCAATATAGTTAGTGTTACACAACATGATTATTATGGAAGTCTTTTGCAAAATGACACATATTCACCTGTATTGAATTGCTTGCCTTTTCAGTGGGGATGGGCAGGGAGAGAGGGAGAGAAGTTGGAATTCAAAGTATTAGAAATGAATGTTGAGAATTATTATTGCATATAACTGGGAAATAAGAAACACAGGTAATGGGTATAGAAATTTATCTTGCCCTACAAGAAAAGGGAGAAGATAGGGATAAGAGAAAGGTGGGATATGATGGAAAGGAGGGTACATTGAGGGAAGGGTAATCACAATGCAAGGTATTATTGGGTGGGGAGGAGGGAAAAGATGGAGAGAAAAATTGGAACTCAAAATTTTGTGGGAATGAATGTTGAAATCTAAAAGTAATTAAATAAATAAATACAATTTAAAAAGAAAAGTTACAAATATTATCTTTCCATGTAGGAATATAAACAGTTCAACTTTTTTAAGTCCCTTATGATTTCTCTTTCCTGTTTACTTTTTCATGCTTCTCTTGTTTCTCATGTTTGAAAGTCAGATTTTCTATTCAGCTCTGGTCTTTTCATCAAGAACATTTGAAAATCCTCAATTTCACTTAATGACCATTTTTTCCCCTGAAATATTATACTTCGTTTGGCTGGGCAGATGATTTTTGGTTTTAATCCTAGTTCCTTTGACTTCTGGAATATCATATTCCAAGCCCTCCCATCCCTTAGTGTAAAAGCTTTTAGATCTTGTGTTATCCTGATTGAATTTCCACAATACTTGAATCGTTTCTTTCTGACTGCTTGCAATATTTTTTCTTTGACCTAGGAACTCTAGAATTTGATAACAATATTCCTAGAAGTTTTTCTTTCCATATTTCTTTCAGGAGGTGATTGATAGATTCTTTCAATATTTATTTTAGCCTCTGTTTCTGGAATATCAGGGGAGTTTTCTTTGATAATTTCATGAAAAAATAATGTCTAGGCTCTTTTTTTGATCATGGCTTTCAGGTCGTCCCATAATTTTAAAATTCTCTCTCTTAGATCTATTTTCCAGGTCATTTGTTTCTTCAGTGAGATATTTCACATTGTTTCCTTTTTTTTCATTCCTTTGGTTTTGTTGCATAATTTCTTGATTTTTCATAGTCATTAGCTTCTAGCTACTCCATTCTAATCTTTAAGGAATTATTTCTTCAGTTAGCTTTTGCACCTCCTTCTCCATATGATCAGTTCTGCTTTTTAGGGCATTTTTCTCCTCATTGGCTTTTTGGATCTCTTTTGCCATTTGGGTTAATCTATTTTTTAAAGTTATTTTCTTCAACTTTTTTTGGGTCTCCTTTAGCAAGCAATTGACCCATTTTTCATGGTTTTCTTGCATCACTCTCATTTCTCTTCCCAGTTTTTGCTCTGTTTCTCTTACTTGACTTTCAAAATATTTTTTGATCTCTTCCATGGGATGAGAGCAATTCTTATTTTTCTTGGAGGCTTTTGTGGAAGGAGCTTTGACTTTGTTTTCTTCTGTTTGCATGCTTTTGTCTTCCTTGTCACCAAAGTAAGATTCTGTAGTCTGATTCTTTTTCTGGTTTTTGTTCATTTCTCCAGCCATTTACTTGACTTTTGAGCTCTTTGTCAAGGTAGTTCTCATTTTCCAGTGGGGTAGGAGGTATATTGTTAGTCACCAGATCCCCTCACAATCTGTGAGCCTAGTGTTCCAAAAATAGTCTTTGTGTCTGGCTCTGCTGTTGCTGTGATTGCTGCAGGTTCCTCCATCCCCTCCCTCCTCAGCTGGGCTGGGGCTGGAGCCAGACCACTTCACTCTCCCACACTGGTCCCAGTGCTTTTTCACTGATCTTCCAATTTATCCTCAGTGTTTTGGGGTCCTAAAGTCTGGAAATTGCCACAGGTGTAAGAGATTCAGTCTCCTGAAGGCTTCCTCAAGTCCTGTCTGTGCTGGCAGGTGCCTCACTAGATTGAATCATGTCCCCCCCTGTGGCCTCATACTCACTTCCTGCTGACCTACCAGGCTGTCTTGGACTGGAGATTTGCTTCACTCCATCATTCTGTGGGTTCTGCAGCTCCAGAATTTCTTTAGAGCCATTTTTAACCGGTATTTGCCTGTGCTTGGGGGCAATGCTCTAGAAAGTGTATGCTGTTACTCCACCATCTTGGCTCCACCCTCATGAGATCAAAGCCTCTTACTTTCAATAACCCTTAACATTTGACATTTGAATGGTGACTCTATGGATTCAAGGCATAATAGTGATCACATAGAATGTAATATTGATTTTATTGAAGCTGCAAGAATAAGAGTTAGGAAGTCAGGTTAAAGTGGGTTATGGTAGCATGTTGGATAGCAGAAGATGGGGGTTATGAATAGTTAAATACAATATAAAACATGGTCTGGTAGGTCTGGGGGCAGCTCTATACAGGGAACCATGTGTGTTTGGAATTATTCATTCACCATGTGGAACAGCTTGACTCCAGGGTTACCATTTAAAAGCTGAATTGAAATGTGCATTGTAATAAGGTAGATAGCAAGAGGTGGTCAGGGTTGTTGTCTCCCTGAAGTAAGAAATTGTTTCTTTTGTACATTTTTCACATTTCCAGTGCCATTCCTAACCATGAATCCTCTAACTCACTGCACTGCTCTGGATGAGGCCTAAGGTAGAACCCAGTAGTACTATTACTATTCTAGTCCTGAATATTAGTCTCTTAATACAGACTACAATCAAAATGGCCATTATCCCCAGGCATATCATACTCCTATTGAGGTGGAAGTACACTAAAACCTCCATGTATTTTTCATATGAATTGCTATCCACCTATACCTCCTTATATTGTACTTGTGAGGCTGAATTTTTTTAACCCAATGTTAAAACTTTATATTTATTCCTATTAAATATTATCCTATTTAAATGCAGATCAGTTCTATTTTAAATCATGAATGGGTAATACAATGAGTCATCTGTCTCTCCTATTTTTGTGTCATTTACTAATTTGATAGGCATTTCAACTAACTTCTTATAACCCTCATTGATTTAAAGAAAAAAAAAAATCTGAACAATATAGTACCAAGGACAGATCCACAAGAGTCTTCCTTTCAAACTGACATTAATCAAATAAATAACTAGTCTCTGAGTTGGGCCATTTAAACATTTCAAAATCCACCTACCTGCTTTTGACTAGAGAACATTTCTCCAAATGTTCCAAAAGAACAGAATGAAAGATTTTGCTAAATGATTTGCCAAAATCCAGGTAAAGTGTATCTATGGCATTCCCATGACCTATGGCAGCAAGAAAGGTAATTATGTTAGTCTAGCATGACTTGTTCTTGATGAAACCATGCTGACTCTTTGGGATCACTGCTTCCTTTTATGGTTCAGTAACCATCACTTTAATAATATGTTCTAAAATTTTTTCATGAATCAAACTCAGGGACCTATATTCTCAGGCTCCATTTTCTTTACTTTTTGTAAAATTAGAACATATGCCCTGTTCCAGTCCTACCATAATTCTTCCACTCTTCACAAAGATCACTTAGCAATCATATATGACAGTTCTTTTAATACTATAGGATGCAGTTCATCTGGATCCATGACTTAAAGTCATCCAAAAGCCATGTTCTGTCATTATCTCCACATTCATCTTGGGTTTCACCTCTGTATTAGCCATTCTTGATATGATCTCTCCAATCTGAAGATTACCCTCCTTTGAAGAGAAAACAGAAGCAAAAGTAAGAGTTAAATAGCTCTGTATTTTTTCATCATCCATTTTCTTTATGCCATTTACTCCAAATAAAAGTCCTATCTCATCTTTGATCACCCTCTTTTCTTTAATAAAACTAAAAAAAAAAAAGTACAACTCACAAAACCCTTTTGTGTAGGCTTCAACTTTCCAAACCAGTGGTAGGTCATTTTAGGTTTTAACCATACAGTATTATTCTTATAGCAACATTTTATGATTTTTATTTACTCTCTATCATTTATCTTAGTTTTATCTTTTTTACATGTCTTTTTAAAAAAATCTATGTTGATCACTGAATTCCCTCTGCAAGCATCTTGGTCTTTTGTCTGATCAAAGTAGCTTCTTTTTATTTAGCCAGCATTTCATTCTCAAGAGAGTTTTTTCCTGTCTCTTCAAGGATGAATTCTTGTTTCAGTTCATTGTAGTTATAGAAAAAGGAAACCAGTTAATAATGCTAAAAGAAACAGACCTTTATTATAGGTGTATTTTGCCTCACACAAAGAAAGTTGCTTAACATGAGATATAAAAGCACATTATAATGAAAAAAGATAGGGAAAGAATATCCAAGAAACAAGTATATAACTCAGGTAACTGGGTACCAAAGTTCAGATATGGCCTCAGATACCATGTGATTCTGGGCAACTCATTTAACCTCTCTGCCTCAGTTTTCTCATCTGTAAAATTGGGATAATCATGGTACCTAATTGCCAATGTTGTTGTGAGGATAAAATAAGGTAATTGCTATAAGCACTTTGCAAACTATAGGTTGTTGTGTTTGTCCTTCGTTCTTGAAGAGGACCATGATATCAAGATGATGATGTGACTTACACTTGACTTTGATTTGAATGAGCGAGGCCTGTGCAAGGTCACAAGCTTCACTTGCTTCTCCAGAGCCATCTGATTCCAATGTCCTGATATTCGTCATGATGACTGGAGACAGCCCAGGATGCAAGTTGGGACCCTGACCCTTTTAGGTCAAGGTCTTATCAGATTCTCACTTTGAGTGAGACACACCCATTCAATGAATAATCATCTTTAAGTACTTACTCATGGAATGGCCCCTTTTAATAAAGAAAAGAATAACAAAAATATCAAACATAGGGGAAGACCCTCAGGGTTCCTGAGTAGAAGAGAAACAGTTACTATTTAGTATTTACATTCACTCTGTGCTATGTGGGCAGTGACATGTTGTCCAGTCTATGAGCTTCCAAGTAAATTGGGTTTAAGACTTGGATTTTGAGCAAGAAATGTAGCCAGTAAACCCAAAGGATAAAAGGCAGCCTTTGGCCATGGAAATGTCCTTTCTGCTGAGTACAGTATCCCAGGCAACGACAGAGAGGAGAGGAAAAGAGGGGAGAATACAGTAGGGGAGGGAAGTGAAGGGGTGAGGAGAGAAGAGGAGGGCAGAGAAGGTTGCTCACTCACATATTATGTTTATCCTTCATTCCTGAATGGGACCATGACATCAAGATGATGACATGACTTGCACTTGACTTTGATTTGAGGGAGAGAAGGCTGTGAAAGTTAATCAGTCTCACCTTCTCCTCCAGAGCCATCTGGGTCCAGTGGCCTGATATTCATCAAGACAACTGGAGATAGCCCAGGATACAATGAGGGACCCTGATCCTTTTAGGGTAAGGTCTTGTTGGATTCTCACTTTGAGTGAGATACACTCATTCAATGAATAGTCCTCTTTAAGTGGTGACTCATGGGATTTAATAAAGTAAATAATAATTTCCTTTTAATAAAGAAAAAATAACGAAAAAAATCAAACTTGGAGGGGAACCCTCAGGGTTCCTGGATAAAAGAGAAACAGTTACTATTTAGTATTGTACTCATTATCATCATCTGCTAGATTTTCAGAGGAGGAAAATATTTTATATTAAAAAAAACAAACAAAAAACCTCAAACCTTAGGAAAGATAATCTCTTGGTCCCAGCAAGAGGAGGATTAATGATTTTTCAAGAAATAAGTTCTCCTACAAGGTCCCCTAGGTCAGTTACCAACAACAGAGTCATTCTATAATCGTTTGGAAAGTTTGGTGTTACATTTTCATAGAAAGATATAGGGTCTGCTTACATATTAATGACTGGTTTCCCACCTCTCATGTCTTGCCAAAATGATGCTGATTATCTAGAAAGCTGGAAAATTTTAGATAAAAGGGCACAAGGATTCTAGAAAAAGTCCAAGACTTGAAAGAGAGGATACCAGGAAAGAGGAAGGGCATTTCAAAAGTTGTTTCTTAGTCATTTTTTAGTCATGTCCAATACTTCATGACCCCATTTAGGATGTTTTTAAGCAAAGATACTAGAATGAGTTACCATTTCCTTCTCCAGCTCATTTGACAGCTGAGGAAACTGAGAAAAACCAGATTAAGTGACTTGCCCAGGGTCACATAGCCAAGAAGTATCTCAGACCAGATTTGAGCTCAAGAAGATGAGTCTGCTTGATTTTAGGCCAGGTGTTGCACTGTACTACCTAGGTGCCCCTCATATCCAAAGTAGAAATCACCTTATCCAGAAAAGATGGGCCAAAAATACCAGAGGATTTAATTTTTCTTTTCTGGACTATCAGTATCTTTGTAGAATATTAGTCCATGGGAGAGTCTCCATCTTATTTCTGAACCCTTTGAAATTTACTTGAGCAAAACTGAGGGTTCCTTTTAGACTGTACCTATATTTCCCATTTTTCTCTCTAACACTAATTAGAAGATGAAGTGATCACTTTCCCTCTATCCCAGCAACCAAGTTGCTCTTGTTGATAGGAATCAGTTCTAAAACATGTGCTTTCTTCATTGGTTCTCTGCTTTCATCTGTGCAGAATGTCACTCAAAACGTCTCTACCACACTTTCTTGCTTCTGCTTCCTAAATTATCTCACAGCAATGCACAATTCTGTACAATCAAACCACTTTTAAATACTCTTCTTCTAAATAAGAACTACTTTTCCAGAGCCACATTCTAATCATAGAGGAGGGAGGGGCAGGAGTGGAAATAAGCATTTATATAGCATGTACTATGTGCTAGGCATTATGCAAAAAATGACTTTGATTCTCACAACAATGCTGGGAGGTAGATGTTATTATTATTCCCATTTTACAGATGAGGAAATTAAGGCCAAATTAGGTTAAGTGACTTGCCTATGGTCAGACAACTGGTAAGTATCTGTGTATGTGCTCATCCTTCGTTGCTGAAGAAGACCATGCCATCAGAGAAATGATGACATGACTTGTACTTGACTTTGTTTTGAGTGAGGGAGAGCTGTGCAGGTTACCAGCCTCACTTTGTACTCCTGAGCCATCTGGGTCTAGTGACCAGATATTCATCAAGATGACTGGAGATGACCCAGGATGAGGCAGTTGGGGTTAAGTGACTTGCCCAAGGTCACACAGCTAGTGAGTGTCAAGTGTCTGAGGTGAGATTTGAACTGACTGGATGTGAACCAGGCCTTCCTGACCCCTAACCCAGTGTTCTATCCACTGTGCCACCTAGCTGTCTAATGGCTTCCATCCCACCAAGTTTCAGTGGTGAAATTTAAGGCTAAATTCGTCTTTATTTGGTTCATTTTGGTTGCTACCCATGTTTTTTTTATTTGTGAATGGGCATTTGAGGCCATAGGTTTCATAGTGGGTCCCTTCTATCATAATTATTATTATTAAACTTTTTTATTATTAGCCTAGTAGGTATATGTAGATGCTCTTCTCACTTCCATTTACTTTTTAAGTTTAAAACCATTTGGATTTGATTTGCAAGATTCAAGGCAAATTCGTTTGAATCAACTCTTTTTAGGTATGCTCCATCCCCATTGAAGAGCCCACAATTTCAGTATTTTAAGTCATATTCCATCAATTCAAAAACCTAAATAGTACCCCCTTAACCAGCTGTTCACTTCCCAGCTTAACCTTTCTCTTTTGAAGCCTTTGTTTTCATTTAACACAACAATGAAAACCTATGGTCCCATGATCTTCAGTTTTCTGATTAACACTAACAATCTATAACAGTACTTTCTGGATTCCTTCTAGCAGTATCATTTATGCATGTGTAAATCACTGAAAGTAGATGTGACACATCTAAAGAGATTCTCTGTCATATTCTAGTAACATATTCAAAGAAAATAGATACCTCTGTCATTAATTTTCTTTTTTTAATGTTCTTTTCTTTTTAAATATTGAGTTCCAAATTCTCTCTCTCCCTCTCACCACTCCATTCCCCACTGAGAAGGCAACTAAAATGATACTAATTATACATGTGAAATCACACAAAACATTTTAATTTTAGCCATATTACAAAAAAAAGCAAACTATATAAAGGAAGTGAGAGGGATGGAGCCAAGATGGTGGAGTAGCAGAGATTTGCTATGTCTCTACCCCCAAACCCTTCAAAAAAACTCTAAAAATGACCCTAATTCTAGAGCAGCAGAAGTCACAAATTTACTGACGTAAATTTCTAGCCCAAGGTATATCAGTAAGCACCCTGATATACATGGGGGGCCTACTATTATAGATTCTTTAATTTGCTTTTCTAAAAGGAAAGGCAACTTTTGAGGGGTCAACAATCACTTTAATCAAGCACAGGTATCATTTACTTAGTTCAGGGGGAAAAGTCAGCACCCTGAACTTTGGAGAAAATGCAGAGAAATCAAAATCAAAGACTTCCAACTGTCTGGCATATGTCACAGATTGACAGATAACTGTCTGACCATACATACATAGTTATGAGAGAGGGAAGGACTAATATCTTGGGTTTTCAAAGTCAGGGGACTCCTCAGCAGGTTGCCAAAGTCTCCTCTGGCCAAAAAAAACACTACAAGTCAGTAAGCCTCAAAGTAAGTCTTCACCCTCAGAGGTTTTATACAATTTTTAGAGGCAGAGGGCCTCACAACTCTAGAGAACCAGTGCTTCGTTAGAATCTTAACAAAAGGTGTCGGCCTTCCGACAAATCTTCCATAATCAAAATCCCCTTAATGAGCAGGTCCATTAATGGGTGGGGAAGATCTGTAGTCACATTAAAATAATTAACAATACAAATACATATACTGTTTCTAGTTAAAGAAACTCTTGTTTCTATACTTTACTCCTAGTTAAGACTCTTGGTTGATAAAGGCAAGGTTCAATCAGAGGTACTTGATTATACTAAAACAAAAACAGTAAAGATCTGCTTTGCTTGCCATTACAGAAGACAATCTGGAAGGTTTAAGGGATGGGTGTATTGTACCAGACTAGAAGCAGACCACAGCTCTGGCATGGGCTGCTGGTATGGACTGAGCTTGAATAGGCCTTAGGGGACTAAATCACTTGCTGCTGTAGATCCCTGACTTCTCAACCCACAAACTCTAAAGACAGCTTCAAAGGTCAGTGGGAAGGGTCTCTCACCTGGCTGAGAGAGGACTATAGTCCCACCCTGGCCCCAAACCCAGGCCAGACCCTAGGGTGGCTACAGCCTGAAACAGAGGCTGCTTCAGGAGCCCTCCACTTAAAAAAGCTCAAAAGTCAAGTAATTGGTGGGGAAAATGAGCAAATGAGGGAAAAAAAAATAGACTATAGATTCTTACTTTCTCTGTGAAGAGGTACTTTCTTAAGTGATAAGAAAGATCAAAATATACATCCAGAGGAAGAAAACAAAGCCAGAGCTGCTATATCCAAAGTCTCCAAGAAAAATATGAATTACTCTCAGGCCATGGAAAAGCTCAAATAGGATTTTGAAAATCAAGTCAAAGAAGTTGAAGAAAAATTGGAAAAAGAAATGAGAGTGATGCAAGAAAATCATGAAAAATAAATCAACAGCTTGCTAAAGGAACCCTCCAAAAATGCTGAAGAAAATAACAGTTTTAAAATTAGACTAACCCAAATGGCAAAAGAGATCCTCCAATGAGGAGAAGAATGCCTTAAAATGCAGAATAGGTCAAACGGAAAAAGAGGTCCAAAAGCTCACAGTGTTCTACAATCACTACCATATAACTTAGATTTCTTTTGCCTACATCACCCCTTCCTCCCTTTGATGGCATACAATTTTATATAGATTCTACACATACATTCCTATTAAATACATTTTCACTATAGTCATGCTGTGTGGCACTAAATAAGTAAATTAATTTAGGTAGAATTGTCATTTTTATTATGTTTTTCCACTTACTTAGATCTGACCTTATTTGTGTGAAAAGTGCCTTGTAATTTTGTTCATATAATACCTGGGTTTGTTTTGGCTGGTAAGAAAACATTTTTTTTAAAAAATTAGAATGGAGCAAATGGAAGCTAATAACTTTGAGAAATGAAGAAATTATAAAACAAAACCAAAAGAATGAAAAAATAGAAAACAATGTGAAGTATCTCACTGGAAAAACAACTGACCTGGAAAATGGAACCAGGAGAGATAATTTAAAAATATTTGGCCTACCTAAAAGGCACGATCATAAAAAGAGCCTAGACACCATCTTTCAAGAAATTATCAAGGAAAACAGCCTTGATATTCTAGAACAAGAAGGCAAAATACATATTGAAAGAATTCACCAATCACCTCCTGAAAGAAATCCCAAAAGGAAAACTTCCTAGGAATATTGTGGCCCAATTCCTGAGTTTTCATGTCAAAAAGAAAATATTATAAGCAGTCAGAAAGAAATAATTCAAGTACTGTGGAAACACAATCAGGATAACACAGGACTTAGCAGCTTCTACACTACAGGACTGAAAGGCTTTGAATATGATATTCCAGAGGTCAAAGGAGATAGGATTAAAATCAAGAATCTCCTACACAGAAAAACTGAGTATGATACTTCAGGGGGAAAAAATGGAACTTCAATGACCTCTGTACACCTTTAGTTTGGTAGGTAACCTGATACCCTTTCTCTCCCACACTTTCCTTCAGAGTCTCCCAAAAAAGTGAGCTACTACTGGCAATGTGTGTCTCAATTTCATTATCTATATGTACAACCCCAGAAGGAATACTGCCAAGATAAATGAACTTTTCCATTGCATTCAAAATTTCTCTATTTGCTGGAACCAGTGGTTACCTATATGGATGGTGTAATGTTGCTCGTTTTCATGGTGTTAATTGTCACGCCAAAGTTAGAACAAGCAGCAGAGAATCAATTCATACTCTTTTGCATTTCAGTCTGTATCTGGTTCATAATCATCTGTCAACAAAAAGTCATACACCAACTCTTATCTTGACTTGTAGCCTTTTTAAATTAAATAATTGACCATCATGCTAAAAAGTATGGGAGCAGGCATACAACCCTATTTTAAAAAGAAGAATTAGCCAAGTGGAAAAGGAGGTTCAAAAATTCACTGAAGAAAATAGTTCTTTAAAAATGAGAATGCTAATGACTTTATGAGAAACCAATAAATTACAAAACAAAACCAAAAGAATGAAAAAATTGAAGACAATGTGAAATATCTCACTGGAAAAACAACTAACTTGGAAAATAGATCCAGGAGAGACAATTTTAAAATTATGGGTCTACCTGAAATCCATGTTGAAAAAAGAGCCTAGACATCATCTTTCATGAAATTATCAAGGAAAACTGCCCTGATATTCTAGAACTAGAAGCTAAAATAAATATTGAAAGAATCCACCAATCACCTCCTGAAAGAGACCTGAAAAGAAAAACTGCTAGGAATAATGTAGCAAGATTCCAGAGTTCCCAGGTCAAGGAGAAAATATTGTAAGCATCCAGAAAGAAACAAATCGAATATTATGGAAATACAATCAGGATCTAGCAGCTTCTACATTAAGGGACCAAAAGGCTTGTAATATGATATTCCAGAAGTCAAAGGAACTAGAATCAAAACCAAGAATCACCTACCTAGTAAAATGGAGTATAATACTTCAGCAGAAAAAAATGGTCATTCAAGGAAATAGAGGACTTTCAAGCATTCTTGATGAGAAGACCAGAGCTGAACAGGACATTTGACTTTCAAACACAAGAAACAAGAGAAGCATGAAAAAGTAAACAGGAAGGAGAAAGGACTTACTAAAGTTGAACTGTTTACATTCCTACATGAAAAGATAATAATTGTGCCTCTAGACAGAGGGTAGAGGGTGAGTTGAATAGGAAGGGATGATATCTGAAAAAATAAAATTAAGGGATGAGAGAGGAATATATTGGAGCAGAAAGGGAGAAATTGAATGGGGCAAATTATCTCTCATAAAAGAGGCAAGATAAAGTTTTTCCAACAGAGGGAAAAAGGGGGGAGGTGAGAAGGAAAAAGTGAAGCTTACTCTCATCACCTTTGACTTAAGGAAGGAATAACATGCACACTCAATTTCTCATGAAAATCTATCGTACATTACAGGAAAGTAGGGGAGAAGTGGGCTGTGGGAAGATGATAGAAGGGAGGGCAATTGGGAGGAGAGAGTAATTAGATGTAAACACTTTTGGGGAAGGACAAGGAGAAACTAGAGAACAGAATAAATGAGGGAGAGATAGAATGGAGGGAAATATAGTTAACCTTTCACAACATGATTATTATGGAAGTCTTTTGCATAACTGCAAATGTATAGCCTATATTGAGTTGCTTGCCTTCACAGTGGGGATGGGTAGGGAGGGAGGAAGGGAGAAAAGTTGGAACTGAAAGTTTTAAAAATGAATGTTGAGAATTGTTTTTGCATGCAACTGGGAAATAAGAAGTATAGATAATGGGGTATAGAAATCTTTACCATATAACCTGGAGGATTTAAGTCAGACTTTTAAGTCTGGACCTCCCACACACACACACATACATACGCACATACCTTGTAATAGGCACTTTGCCACACAAGAGGAGTCTAATGGCATTTAAAACTTTTTTCAATTGGGAGATCAGCTAGAGAGGAATTGACATCAATCTTAGGTAGATGACCAATGGCTTCAGCTTTGGTTGATGATGATCTGTTGAGAGCATTATGGAAGTGTTCAGCCCATCTCTCTGGGATGATGTTCTTATCACTAATCAATGCGGCTCCATCAGTGCTTAGTAGTTGAAATACACCATAGGTCTTTGGTCCATAATAGGCTTCATGGCATAAAAGCACTTTGGATTGTTACTCTCAGCATTAAAAAATGTTCATCTGTCTTCTTACTAAGCCAAGAATCTTGCATCTCTCTAAGCTTTGGTTGCAGTTTACTTTCGATGGAATTAAACACTGCCTTCTTAGAGACAGATAAATTATCATCCTAGTAAACTCTGGGAGATCTCTTTTTTGTTTGTTTACCAGCTTCTGAATTTCACCACCATTCTCTTCAAACTAATCTTGATGTTTGCAAGTGTTCTGGTCCAGGTGAGTAAATGAGATGCTATACACCAAACCTCTGAAAGCTGCCTACTCCATTTCTGTTCCACTGTTGCCAGTCATCTGTTGGACCAAATTTCCCTCAAAGTTCACAACAAACTGTTCATGGAGAAGCACTTTAATCTGTTTGCATTAAGTCTTCTGGTAGTCATCTTGCTTTAGGACTATCACTTTTGTTGAATTTGAACACTTAGCTTAGAAAGACTAAGGCTATGATTGGTCCAGCATTCTGCACCACATATTGCCTTCATCACTCTCACATACATCTTCTCCTTACAATGACATAGTATATTAAATTCCAATGCTTGCTGTGAGGGTGCATCCACAAAGGTTTTTTTGCATTTATGTAAATGGAAGGCAGTGCTGGTGATAACCAAGTTAAGAAATATGAAAATATTCAGTAGTAAGTAACCATTGCTGTTGCAGTTTACAACTCCACTCTTCCCAAGGACCACCCACCATACCCGATAGTCTATACCTACTCTGGTGTTAAAGTCACAGAATTACAAGCTTGTCCTCTTTCAGCACATTGATGATGAGGGTCTCCAGGTCTTCATAAAAATTTTCTTTGACCTCATCAGGGTTCATCATGGTGGGAATGTACACATTGATGATGGTGGCATTGTGTATCCCTACAAGTAGCAATCATATTGTCATGAACTTGTTCTTTCCTTTTAGGGAGACATACAGACTTGTTGGTGAGATTAGTTTTGATTGCAGAACCAACACCAGCTTCACAGCACTCTCCATAACTGTGGCCACTCCAGAAAATCATGTATCCAGCTCTGACTTTGGTAACTGGACTGGACTTCATTTGCCAGTCTAGTTTCACTCAGGGCTGCTATTTAGATGGGATTCCTGCTGAGTTCTCTCACAAGAGGTGTTCATATTTCAGGTCTACTGATTTTGTGTTGCCCATAAGTGTGTACACATTTATAAATGGTAAGGGAAATCATCGTTGCAAAAATTTTTGTACTTACTTTTTATGTTTTGTTTTGTTTTGACTGCAGAGTAGGACCTTTGCCTACTGGGATAAACAAGCCAAAATTACATTAGGTGAAGCAGACAAGTTTTAAGGGATCTTTTCTAGCCTCTTCATCATAGGAGGTGAGTAATGCCATCTTTAGAAAGACTACTTAGATCACCAAGGGGCTGCTGAATCCCACTGCTGCTTTAGTCCAAAGAGAAGATGACCCTCTGGCCTGGGCTGCCTATGTACAGGGCTGTGACTACAGCTCCCAATGTATCTGCACCTGTGGCTTAGTACTTTCCCACTGCCACAGGACTTTCAGGTAGGTAAAAATGGTAAAATGGTATGGATGATGTCTTTCGACTCATGTAAAAATTGGATTTAGAGGAGCAGAGTTGTATAAAGTTATCAGCCTCAGTCTCTCAGAATCGTCAGAATCCAGTGGCCAGATAAAAGTCAAAATGACTAGTAATGACTTGTAATACAGTAAATGACCTTGGCATTTTCAATGCCTGACAAAGCTCTAAATGTTCCACAGCACTCCCTTAAGCCATTCTCATAGTCATTGAAATAAATTGTTCTGATCTGCCCATTCCACTGAAGGAAGTTTTCCCTTAACTCTCCAACAGGTCTGAGGGTCCCTTGGTTATTCTCAGCCTGGTTTAACCCATCTGCAAAAATGGTTTACCAGGGTGTAGCCATTGTATATGTGACAAGTTCTCAGAGACATAGGTGAGAGTTGGGTGGTAGGTGGATACTAAAGGTCAGAAGCAGTCCTGAAAGGGGCTCACCAATCTTTCCTGAATACATGTATACCCATAGACATCATACCCTGTCTATGTAGAATCCTTCTTACTGCCCTAATAATTAAGTTCTCATGAGTTACATGTATCATCTTTCATACAAGAGGAATGTAAACAGTTAAAACATAGTAAGTCATACTCTTTCATGTTTACCTTTTTATGCTTCTCTTGAGTCTTGTGTTTAAATATCAAGTTTTCTATTCAGCTCTGGTCTTTTCTTCAAGAATGCTTGAAAGTCCTCTCTTTCATTAAATGCCCATTTTCCCCCTGAAGGATTACACTCAGATTTGCTGGATAGGTTATTCTTGTTTGTAATTCTGACTCTTTTGCCATCTAGAATATCATATTCCGAGTCCTCCACTATTTAATATGGAGACTGCTAACTCTTGTATGATCCTGTCTGTGGCTCCATGATATTTGAATTATTTCTTTCTGACTGCTTGCAATATTTTCTCCTTGACCTGGGAGCGCTGTAATAATCTGGCTGTAATATTCCTGGGAGTTTTGATTTGGGGATCTTTTTCAGGAGCTGGTTGACGGATTCTTTAAATTTCTAGATCTAAGATTAATAGATCTAAGCTATTGGGGCAGTTTTCCTTTATAATTTATTATCTTTTTTTGCTCATGTATTTCAGGAGGTCTAATGAGCACTCTTTAATCTATTTTTAAGGTGAGTTGCTTCTCTGATGAGCTATTTCAGTTTTTCTTCTATTTTTTCATGCTGTTGACTTCATGCATTTTTTTCTTGATGTCTCATGGAATCACTAGCTTCCACTTACCCAATTCTAATTTTTAAGGAATTATTTTAAGAAATTTTAAGAAATTATTTTCTTCAATGTGCTTTTGTATGTGTTTCTCATTTTGACCAATTCTGCTATTTTTTAAATTTTAATTTATTTATTTAACTTTTTACATTCATTTTCACAAAATTTTGGGGTCAAAATTTTCTCCCTTTTTATCCCCTCCCCCAACCCCAATACACCAAGCAATCTAATTTTCCCTATCACCAATCTGCCCTCTCTTGTACCCTCCCTCCCTTCTCTTGTCCCCATCTTCTCTTTTGTCCTGTAGGGCCAGATGACTTTCTATTCCCCATTAACTGTATTTCTTATTTCCTAGTAGCAACAACAATACTAACCAGTTGTTACTAAAACTTTGAGGTCCAAATTCTTCCCATCCCTCCCTCCCTACCCATTCCCTTTGGGAAGGCAGGCAATTCAATATAGGCCCTATCTGGGGGCTTCGATAATAGTCGTGTAAGACTAACTGTATTTCCCTCCATCCTATCCTGCCCCCCATTGTTTCTATTCTGTCTTTTGATCCTGTCCCTCCCCAAGAGTGTTGACTTCAAATTGCTCCCTCCTCCCATTGCCCTCCCTTCCATCATCCCCCCCACCATGCTTATCTCCTTCTCCCCCACTTTCCTGTATTGTAAGATAGGTTTTCATACCAAAATGAGTGCATTTTATTCCTTCCTTTAGTCAAATGTGATGAGGGTAAACTTCTTGTTTTTTTTCTCAACTCTCCTCCTTTTCCCTTCAATAAAAAGTCTCCTGCTTTCCTCTTGAATGAGAGATAATTTACCCCATTCCATTTCCCCCTCTTTCCTCCCACTACATTTCTCTCTCACCATTTACCTTAATTTCTTTTAAGATATGGTCCCATCCTATTCAATTCACTCTGTGCTCTTTGTCTCTGTATGTGCGTGCATGTGTGTATGTGTGTGCGTGCACGCGTGTATGTGTGTGTGTGTGTGTGTGTGTGTGTGTGTGGTCCCACCAACTACCCAGATACTGAAAAGTTTTAAGAGTTACAAATATTGTCTTTCCATGTAGGAATGTAAACAGTTCACTTTTGGTAAGTCCCTTATGACTTCTCTTTGCTGTTTACTTTTTCATGCTTCTTCTCATTCTTGTGTTTGAAAGTCAAATTTTCTTTTCAGCTCTGGTCTTTTCATCAAGAATGCTTGAAAATCCTCTATTTCATTGAAAGACCACATTTTCCCCTGAAGTATTATACTCAGTTTTGCTGGGTAGGTGATTCTTGGTTTGAGTCCTAGTTCCTTTGACTTCTGGAATATCCTATTCCATGCCCTTCGATCCCTTAATGTAGAAGCTGCTAGACCTTGAGTTATCCTGATTGTATTTCCACAATACTGGAATTGTTTCTTTCTAGCTGCTTGCAATATTTTCTCCTTGACCTGGGAATTCTGGAATTTGGCCACAATGTTCCTAGGAGTTTCTCTTTTTGGATCTCTTTCAGGCGGTGATTGATGGATTCCTTCAATACTTATTTTGCCCTCTGGTTGTAGAATATCAGGGCAGTTTTCCTTGATAAATTCATGGAAGATGATGTCTAGGCTCTTTTTTTGATCATGACTTTCAGGTAGTCCCATAATTTTTAAATTGTCTCTCCTGGATCTATTTTCTAGGTCAGTTGTTTTTCCCATGAGATATTTCACATTCTCTTCCATTTTTTCATTCTTTTGGTTTTGTTTTGTGATTTCTTGGTTTCTCAGAAAGTCATTAGACTCCATCTGTTCCATTCTAATCTTGAGAGAACTATTCTCTTCAGTGAACTTTTGAACCTCTTTTTCCATTTGGCTAATTCTGCTTTTGAAAGCATTCTTCTCCTCATTGGCTTTTTGAACCTCTTTTGCCAATTGAGTGTGCCTATTTTTCAAGGTGTTATTTTCTTCAGCATTTTTTTGGGTCTCCTTTGCCAAAGTATTGACCCGTTTTTCATGCTTTTCTTGCATTTCTCTCATTTCTCTTCCCAGTTTTTCTTCCTTTTTGAGCTCTTCCATGGCCTGAGCCCACTGGACATCCCCCTGGGATGTCTGGGATACAGAGGCCCTGACCTCCACAATTGTTCCTCATCATCAGAATTGAAAGGCGGGAACATCTGAACCCCATCAAAGTAGCTTTATATAGTCTTATTTTTCTTCCCTTTTCTGGGCATTTTCCCAGCCAGTTACTTGACTTCTGAGATTCCTCTGCACCCCTGCCTAGATCTGCCCAGCTAGTGCTTGGGGTCTGAGATTCATATGGGCTTTCTGTGGCAGGCGCAGCTGCTATTCAATGTGAGCTTAAGTTCTGGTGCTCGGATGGGGGCAGGGCCACCTCCCAGGCTCAGTTACCTCAAGGGGTTAATGCAGAGACCTGAACTTCTGCCTGCTGCTGCCTGCTGTCCTGGGCTGCTGCCGCTGCCTCTGCCGCTGCCTCTGCCGCTACCCCCACCACTGCCTCTGCCGCTCCCTCCACTGAGACACCCCACTCCCTTCTCGGCCAACTCAGACATCTCTCTCACTGACGTGTAGCATCTGTGGGCAGACGGACCTTCCCTGCCGCCGGAGGTTCCGTCCCTGAAGCCTGCTCGGATCAGCTCCTCTCAGCCCCGTGGCCAGGGCAGCACGGGGGTGGACTCCACTTTCCGGAGTGCAACGGACCCTGGGGATGGCTCTCCAGGGCTCTCTGGGACAGAAATCTTTTCCACTGTGTTTCTGCGTGCCTTGCAGTGATCCAGAATTTGTGGGGAGTTCTTATTGCAGCAAATATATGGGCTGCATACGTGACTCTTTCTACTCCGCCATCTTGGCTCCACCCCCCCATTCTGCTTTTTAAGGTTTTTTCTTCTTTAGTGAATTTTTGCCCCTCCTTTTCCATTTGGCTTGTTCTTTGTATGATGTTCTTTTCTTCAGCGAATTTCTGTGCCTCTTTTGCCATTAGGAAAATTCTGTTTTTTTAAGGAGTTATTTTCTCAGTACTTTTTTGTGTCTCTTTTACCAAAATGTTAATTTTCTTTTCATTATTTTCTTGTATCATTCACATTTCTTTTCCAAATTTTTCCTCTGTCACTCATTTCTTTCCTTAACTTCCAAGAATTCTTGCTGGGCTTAGGTCCAATTACTATTTTTTGAGAATTCAGCTGTAGCTGTTTTCATGTTGTTTATGTCTTAGTCTTTCCCTGCAATAGTGATAACTTTTTATGTTAAGGCTCTTTTATTTCTGTTTACTCATTTTTCCAAATTATTTCTTGACTTTGAACTTTATGTTAAAGTCGGTCTCTGACCACTTGGGGTTGGAGAGGCACTGTTCCAAGGTTCAGGCTTTTTTGTGCTGCTGTTTTCATAGCTAATTCTGGGGGTCTGCATGTTTGGGGTGCATCCAATGTGGTGTGATGTGGGGAGAGGTGTGACCACTGCTGTCCTGGTCTGCACTCTGGTCTTTACCCAGGAAGGACTCCTTATCTCTGGCAGATACAAGTAATAGTATGCCTTATGACTCTGGAACTGTGATTATGCCCTCAATTCTCCCGCAGCTAAAAGTGTTAGTGTGACTTTCTGCCTTAAAATTATGACCAAGTCCCCTGCTCCCTTGGTACTGTCCATAGAAATACCTCTCTACTCTGGAAATGTGACCCAGAGCTGCTCAAAAGAATTGCTAATTACTGCCAGCTCTACCCAATACCAACAAAAGGTCACCTAAAATCTCTTTCTAACCAGTTGTCTACCTCCCTTACCATCTTGACTGAGAGCTTCAGAAGCTCCTGCTGCTCCTTCCTCCAAGGCCTAGGGCTGGTCCTATCTTGACATTTGTTAAATATGCCTTCACCATGGTGTCATAGAATTTGCCTGCTTATCTCCTAAGTTTTCTCTTTGGGAAAAAATGTCTCACTCTGAAGTTTTGTTGGCCCTCCCTCTCAAAAATTTAATTTGAGGCATTATTGTAAAGAAATTTGGAGGAGAATATTGAAAGAGTTCAGCTGGGTTGCTACCTATATGTTTCCATCTTGCCTCCACCCCTGTTGTTAATTTTCAACCTATATCTTTCCATTTTTTCCACAAGGAAAACATGAGAAAATAGCCAAATTATTTGCTGAATATTCTTTTGAAATATGTACTCTGTTTCATTGCTCTTCTAGCCTAATTAACTTATTTTAAAAAAAGAGAGGGGGGACTAATTTGAAATGATCTGTTCCTTATGAAAACATTTTGATTCTTAAAGGCTGTTTCTCTTTCTAAATGTTCGTGCATCATCTCATTAATAATACATTCTAGAATTTTTCCTGAAATCAAAGTGAAACTCAACATTTATAATTTGCTACTTCCACCCTTTCTCCTCTTTTGAACATAATGACATTTGTGTTCTTCCATTGCTCATACCTCTCATTTTCTAAGATCTCTTCAAATTATCTCAGGAATCTCATCTACCAGTTATTTCAAGGTCTTTAGGAACTGCTAACCAACATGCAAGCATTTAGTAAGCACCTGGTGATCTTTGTACTAAGATATATTTTGGTCTGGTAATTTTGAACTTATTTGGGTATTGCCTTACCTTATATATTTCGAGATTTAATTTCCTGTTAACCATTTTTTTGGTCTAAATATCTTAGAATATATTTCTCTTTGGAACAGAAAACTGGACCACAATTTGAGTTGAATGGCTCTTCTCGTTCAATGTAACCCACACTCAAAGCCCGCATCTACATTAATTAATATTACTAACCCTTCTGTATGATTCCCTTGCTTCCAATATAGCTTAACAATCCACCCCTTTATGTTGTTCTTAGCTTTTCTCACTAAGTTTAGCTGTTTTACAGCTTTATCACTTCTGATACTATTTTGAAGCACCATGCCATGCTTCTTTATTTGTCCTTAGTTACTTGCCCTTCCATCTTCTATACTTATCTTTAAAACACTGGAGTTGGTCGATAAATTCCCAGTGGAGCCACATCAGTCTCTACAGACAGTCCTTTCTTTTCTAACTGATCAGAATCACTTCTGCCCATGTTGATTCATGTGGGCACAACTAATTCTGTACTTTCAGAATTTTATCTATGAGGGCATTCCATCACACTTGAACTTGCTTCTTCCATAGAATTTTAGGCATAATATCATTACCTATCCTTTCCCTGAACCTTTTGAAACTGAAACCCTATGCCCAATACCAGTCTAGGATATGCATCCAACCAAGCTTATATTTCCTTTACTCCATTTCAAATCTACAGTGGATAATAGCTAGGATATGTATCCAACCAAGCTTATATTTCCTTTACTTATATAAGCATCCAAGCTTATATTTCCTTTACTCCATTTCAAACCTACAGTGGATAATAAAATAATGATGTCCTCAAAGGTCCATAAAATACTTGTCAGATTTCACCCTCACTGGTGGTGACCAAACCAGACCCACTGTTCTGATACCTTTACGGCTTATGTCATGACTATAGTATTGAGTAAAGGTCAGAGTAAAAAATAGTGATATTGGTTGTACTACAACATGATTCTCTTTCACTGTTTAGTCTGAGTGTTGAGTGGACAGAATAAGGAAAAAATCTGACTTCTGTAGGCCCCAAGAATATGAAGAGCTCTGAAGAACTTAGAGGTGAGAGGAACATTAAAAAGCATCTAATCCAATTCCTTTATTTTATAGATGAAGAAATTTGTGTCCATAGAAGTTCAGAGACTTACTCAAAAATACCTAGCCAGTAAGTAGCAAGTCCATGATTTAAACTCAAGTCTTTAGAACAGCGCCCCCCCAGGTCAGAACTTCTTTTAAAATAATACCATATTGCCCCAACGAAACATATGGTTATTTCTATGGAAATAGAGAAGGAAGGAAAATAATTCAGCCCAGATCGGAAAAATCATTTAGAAAAGAAATCATATCTTACTGTCAAGAAATGTCTTTAAATTAGTCATGGGGACAACCTGATACTTCCCTTGCTACATTTCTCAGATCTATCAGTCTAGCAACCCTGTTAACTATGAACAAATAAATGGATGGATGGATGAACTAATATACAAATAGACATAAATAAATAAGCAGATGAATGAGTGAATGAACAAACAAATAAATGGCTGATATTAGATGCATAGAAAAGAACCAAGTTAGTCCGGAAATGTTGGGGCAAAACAAAGGATATTCACACCAACCATTATTTCTTTAAGACTATAGAAATGAAAAGTATCATAATGTCATACAAAGAGCATTTGATATGGTATTCAGATCATTCTTGATACTGCTACTGAAGACATCACATTATAGTGAAAAGAGAATTATACTGGGAATAAGGACGCCTAAATTTTCATCCTGATTTCTACCATACACTTTTTCTGTGACCTTGAAAACGTCACTTAACTTGATGAGAGGAACGTTGATCTTGAGATCCAGAGAGTAAGTGTGGCATGGGGGTGAGAAGGTGTTCGTGGACCTAAAATGAAGGGAGAAGCTGCAAGAGTCTTGAAAAAAACTCTTTAAAAAATTTTTTTGCACTTAATAGTATTTTATTACTTTTTAATTACATGAAAAGATAGTTTTCAACATTCACTTTTATAAGATTATGAGTTCTATTTTTTTCTCTCCCCACCTCTTCACTCCTGCTCCTCACTTTCTAAGACAGCAAACAATCTGATATAGGCTATACAAGTACAATCATGTTAAACATGTTTTCCCATTAGTTATGTTGTGAAAGAAGATTCAGAAAAAAAGAGAAAAACCATGAGAAAGAAAAAATAAAAAAAAGTTAAAATAGTATGCTTTGATCTGCATTCAGACTCCATAGTTCTTTCTCTGGATGTGGATAACATTTTCAATCATGGGTCTTTTAAAATTGCCTTAGATCATTGCCTTGCTGAAAAGAGTTAGGTCACCCAAAGCTGATCATCATACAATGTAACTGTTACTGTGTACAATGTTCTTCTGGTTCTGCTCACTTCAGTTAGCATCAGTTCATGTAAATCTTTCGAGGTTTTTCTAAAAATCTGCCTGCTCACCATTTTTTATAGTACAATAGCATTCTATTACATTCATATACCCACAACATGTTCAGCCATACCCCAATTAATGGACATCCCCTCAATTTCCAATTCTCGGCCGCTACAAAAACAGCTACTATAAATATTTTTGTACATGTGGGTCATTTTCCCTTTTTTATCATCTCTTTATAATATAGACCTAGTAGTTGTATTGCTGGATTGATTGCCTTTTGGGCATAGCTCCAAATTGCTCTCAAGAATGGTTGGATCAGTTTGCAACTCCACCAACAATGCATTAGTGTTCAAATTTCCCTACATCTACAACATTTATTATTTTCCTTCTTTTGTTAGACTATAAGCAGGCAGAGGTCATCTGTCCTTTTTATTTTGTATCTGTATTCCTTATACTTAGCACAATGCTTAGCTTATAGTAAGCACTCAATGATTACTCTATCTATCTATCTATTTATCTATCTGTATCTCATAGGTTTATTGTAAGAAAAGTGCTTTGTGAGACTTAGAGAGATAAACATAAATAGCTTACTATTGTTGTAATGATTAATATTATTATTTTGCTTATTTTTGAGCCATTTGCTTCTATGGCGTATCAAAGTATTATGGTGGTGAAATCAACATCTTCTTAACAATAAATCATACTTCTTAGTAGGGTGCTGAGTAAGACAAGTTTTCCTAGAGATGATTTCTGCTCCTGATCCTCTTTTCCCTTGAGTATTCTTTAACCACACTTAGCTCACACTGGTATACCTACTTCTGAAAAAGAAAAAAAAAATCTCTGCATTGGATTCCAATATCTGTCCCTTGACTCACCATTTGGTTATGTCTTGTCCTATCCTGACACCTGTTAATGAGTGATCCCTATATTCCAGAGACATGATGTTACCATAGAGATATATTTGTACCACTCCCTCTGAATTGCACATTCTTGTGTTAAAAACAGCTATTGACTGGCTCCTCCATTTATCCCTCCTTTGAGGAAGAAACCCTGAAAATGTATATAACATGGCACAGATGCCCTTAGGAATGAGGTAAGATAGAAAGCTAAATGGAAAAAGACTACAAGTTCTATTTTTCCCCTAGAACACCAAAAAGATCTTGAAGAAATGACAATTGATTAGAATGGATATCTTCCACATCTTAGAAGAGGGGATTCAGTTGACATTGTCAGTCAGGTATTAAAAATGGAGACTTGGATGAGTAGAGTAAGATAATTTCTCATAGGTATTTAGACAAGGCCTTTGTGTGTACAATAGGGCTTTTGTGTATAGCTATGAAAGAACATAAAATTTCAAATAGCATAGAGACATTCTCACTTCAATGAGGGTTAAATAGTTATAAAATTGTAAATCTATAAAGCTAAGGAACTTATACCATTGGTTCTATGTTTGACATAGTTGGGTCATAAAGGAAATTAGCACCAAATTCCAGAAGCACAGCACAGTGACCACAGAAAAAGGAATTTATAAAACCTTCTGGGAAAGGAGAATAGTGTCAGTACTGAACACAGTATTTCAGAGGTTACTGAAAATGGTGAATTTGACAGAAGTGAAGTTTCAGCAGTGATAAATGGGGAAGAACAAAATATGACCCTCACTCCTCATTAAACGCCATCTCAGACATCACTGATAGTTACAAGGACTACAAAGTCTATGGAGCAGAGAGTAGAAAAATCCAGCAGAAAGGAAGGAAAAGTTTTCATGACTCTTGATGGGTTCAACAATGAAACATTTACTGTGTAAATAAAAACTGTTGCCTTGTAGGCCAAGGTGTATATAAGGGGTAAAGGTGCTACCATTAGATGAATGTCAGATCTAGGAGTTTCCAAGTTCCAGCTAAATGGAAGAGGGACAGATTCACCAATGATATAAATGTACTTATGAGGGGGCAGAGCCAAGACGGTAGAGTAAAAGGACTTGCTAGAGCTCTCCCCCCAAACTCAGCCAAATACCTGTAAAAATGACTCTAAACAAATTCTGGAGCTACAAACCCACAAAAAGATTGCCTGAAGTAAATCCCCAGCCCAAGACAGCCTGAAAGATCAATGGGAAACATTTATCGCACCCAGCTGGGAACAGAACACAGTCCAGTGTGGGCTCATGCCGACACAGACAGAATCTGAGCAGGCTTTGAGGGGACTGAACCTCTGGTGCCAGTGGTAGTTTCCAGACTCCACAATACCAAAACACCTGAGGACAAATTGGAAGATCAGTGAAGAAAAACCTGTAGGACCTGTATAAGAGAGTAGAGTGGTCTGGCCCCAGCCACAGGGTGAGTGAGGAGGTTGGAGGAGTCCTCCACAATGACAGCAGCAGTAGCAGAGGCAGCTGTAGTGTCTGTTTCTATAGGCCAAGGCTCACAGATTGTGGGGGGATTGAGGGGCTGACAGTGCACCCCCCACCCCTCCTGGAAGCAGAGAACTACCTTGACAAAGAACTCAAAAGTCAAGTAAATGACTGGGGAAATGAGTAAAAAACAGGAAAAAGAATCAGACTATAGAATCTTACTTTGGTGACAAGGAAGACCAAAGTATAGAAACAGAAGAAGACAACAAAGTCAAAGCTCCTACATCCAAAGCCTCCAAGAAAATATGAATGAGCCTCAGGCCAAAGAAGAGTTCAAAAAGGATTTTGAAAATCAAGTCAAAGAAGTAGAGCAAAAATTGAGAAATGAGAGTAATGCAAGAAAATCATGAAAATGGAGTCAACTGCTTGCTAAAGGGGATCCCAAAAGTGCTGAAGAAAGCTAAATGGCAAAAGAGATCCAAAAAGTCAATGAGGAGAAGAATTCCTTAAAAAGCAGAATTGAGCAGATAGAAAAGGAGGTCCAACAGCTCACTGAAGAAAAAATTCTTTAAATATTAGAATGTAGCAGATGAAACTAATGACTTTATGAAAAATCATGAAATTATAAAGCAAAAAGAGGAATGAAAAAATAGCAGACAGTATGAAATATCTCATTGGAAAAACAACTGATCAGGAAAATAGATCCAGGAGGGACAATTTAAAACTTATTGGACTACATGAAAGTCATGATAAAAAAAAGAGCCTAGACATCATCATTTTTCAAGAAATCATCAAGGAAAACTGCCCTGATATTCTAGAACCAGAGGGTGAAATAAATATTGAAAGAATCCACCAATTACCTCCTGAAAGAGATCCCCAAAGAAAAATTCCTAGGAATATTGTAGCCAAATTTCAGAGTTCCCAGGTCAAGAAAAGAATATTGCAAGCAGCCAGAAAGAAACAATTCAAGTATTGTGGAAATACAAACAGGATAGCACAAGATCTAGTAGCTTCTACATTAAGGGACTGGAGGGCATGGAATATGATATTCTAGAGGTCAAAGGATCTAGGATTCAAACCAAGCATCACCTATCCAGCAAAACTGAGTGTAATACTTCAGGGAATGGGTGGGGAGAGAAACAGTCATTTAATGAAATAGAGAACTTTCAAGCATTCTTGATGAAAAGACCAGAGTTGAATAGAAAATTTGACTTCCAAACACAAGAATCAAGAGAAGCATGAAAAAGTGAACAAGAAAGAGAAATCATAAGAGACTTATTAAAGTTGATCTGTTTATATTGCTACATATTTGTAGGAATGGATAATATTTGTAACTCTTGAGACTTTTCTCAGTATTAGGATAATTGGAGGGATTATATACATATAGACAGAAAACACAGAGTGAGTTGAATATGAAAGGGTGATATCTAAAGATATAAGTATGCTTGTGTCTATCATGTGTACCTAGGTCCATCATATCAGAAGGTAGCTACTAATATGAAGGTTTCACTTATGTGAACTCCCTTTTATTATGTTAATACAAGCTTCTAGATTAAAACCTAAATGAACTCTATAGATTCTTGACACTGGGTTTTTGACCCCAACCCATTTACTTTTCTATGTATGTTTTGCATTTTTTGCATGTATACAACACTGTGGTATTAAAGAAATGAAGAGTATAATGCTCTCATATGATCCTTACAGCCTCGTGAGATGGAAAATGCAAGATTCATCATTATCATCTTAGAGATGAAGAAATAGACAGAGTTTATATGACATTCACAAGATCAGTAATACTATATAGCAAGTCAAGAGTTAAGGCTAGGTCTTCTGCCTAAGCCTGAAAGTTAAAGAAATCCCAGTAGGAATTAATTTTAAGGCCACAATCCTTCCCACATTTAAGCAAGTCTTTTCTTCTTCAAATGATCATCCAGTATCTCCTTGAAGATGTCTAGTGAATGGGAAAGTGCCACCTCTTGACGCAGCCCATTGAAAATGTAGATAACTAATTACAAGGACATTTTTCTGTACATTGTATCCAAATCTGACCTACTGAAATTTCCATCCAATACTCTCAGTTCTGCTCTCTTGGGTTAAGCAAAACAAACACAATCTGTCTTCCATGTAAAAGCCTTTCAAATACCTAAATGACCATATCATCATGGATCCTGGACTGAAAGGACCACAGAAGTCACCTAGTACAAGTTCTTTTTTTAAAAAAATAAAGAAACCAAAACTGAAGGAGATTAATTGACTTTCTCAAGATCACACAAATAGTAAGTGTCAGAAGTGGGATTTGAACCCAGCTCAGTCAGTCAATCATTCGAACAGCACAATTAGGAGCCCATTATATGCCAGGTACTCTGACAAGTTCTGGTAGTACAAAGAAAGCACACCACCACTCCCAAAATAACAGGATCTGCTCTCAAGGAGTTCACCTAATGGGGGATACAACATGTAAACAAGCATGTAGTAACAAAATATGTACAGGATAAATTGGAAATGATCAACAGAGGGAAGGCCCTAATATTAAAGGGAATCAGGAAAGGACTCTTGGAAAAGTTAGGATTTTAGCTGAGATTCAAAGGAGGCCAGGAGGTAAAAAGGGAGAAGGAAAGAAGGAGAGAAATCTAGGCATGGAGGACAGCCAGTATAAATGCTTAGAGTACCACACCACCTTCTCAAGAGCAGGTATCCTATTCCTCTTTAGTCTTCTCTGAGCTCAAAATATCCAATTTCTTAAATTGATAATCATATGGCATCTAGTTCTCTCACCATCCTGGATGTTCTCCTGTATACCAATTTAAATTTGTGAAATGTTTTTCTTAATACAATATTATAGATGTTATTTAGAAATTATTCTTCAATTAATGCACTCATATCAGGTTTGCTTTGAGGATTGTAATGTCACACTGCTAATTCATGCCAAGTCTAAAATCTACTAAAACCCTCATATCTTTTTCCATGTGAACTGTTGTCTGGATAAGTTTCCCCCATCTCATACTTGTACAATTGAGTTTTTGTTCCCAAGACTGGACTTTAGATTTATCTCTGTGAAATTTCATTTTCTTAGATAGGCTCATTGTTCTAGCCTGTCAAGACCATTTTCGATCCTCATTCTGTAGCCCACCATGTTAGCCACTTCTCACAGTTTTGCAACCTAGTCACTCCATCCATATTGTCTGCAGGAACTACTCAAGGGAGTGTAAGACACCACACCAGCACACAGCTAGAATTTGGGAATACCCTGTCCTGGGATAAGAACCAAACTAACGTACCCTTCCCTTAGAAATACCATCTGCTTATAATTCTCCTTTCCTATTCAAGACTTTGGAGAACGACAAGAGTAGGACCAGGTTGGCTGTTCAGTGAGATATTAACTTTGACCTAGAAGGATGCCCTGGGGGTTAAAATGATTTGGAGGGTAGAGAGTTTTGGTGAAACAGTAGCACTTATACATTGCAAAGTGCCTTACATACACTGTAACATAAGCTTAAAGAACCCTTGCTACAGAGATCATTATGGATCCTGTTACTTTAAAGAAGGACTGAAATCTTGGGGAATTACAGTCTGAACAGTCATTTTGGAGAGAGTTAATTGGCATCGGGAGAGAGTGTGAAAAGCAACAGGGGACTGAGAGAACTTTTCCTGGGGAACTGAGTTAGTTAATGGTTGTGTACATTTTGCAGATAAGGAAACTGAGGCTAAATGAGAAAAAAATATTTGCCTGTGGTCACATGGCTGTTGAATATTGGAAGTAGAATTTAAACCTTGGGCTTCCTAGCAGTAACAAACCAACTCCTTGCAACAGAGTCATACTTGTCCTGCTCTCCTGACTCCTTGACAGATTATTGGGATTTCTGGAACAAGAGGAAGAAAATAAATGCACAATATGACTATCACACACACACGTATGCATATATACATACATATGTACAATACATATATATACAAGCATATATAATGTGTGCATGTGTATAAATAAATATAGATATAGATATATGCTTATGAATATATACTATATAATATTTATATACATATAACATAATGTAATATACATACACATATATGTAATGTGTGTACATGTGTCTGAATATAGATATATGCATATACATATATATGTATCTGTATATATGTATACTATATAATATAATATTATTTATACATATAGTATGCTAAAGTAGTATCCTGAACGTACTATTGGAAAATAGAACTACGAAGGTCAGACACAAAGCAAACAGGTACCAGCTAACATGTTCCAGACCCAGAAAGGCTCCTTTGGAAGAAAAGCAATTGAGGATTATATAATTATTTGTCATTTGAATAATTTCTATTAAGGTTCTTTCCAATCAGGTTGGACAAGTTTTCCTAGAGCCTTGCCAGTAGGTTTGTTTCCCACACCCAATCCTCCACTATATAAAAGAAAAAACCCAAGGCAAAGAAGCTATCCCTAAGACTTAAAGAGTCCAGGGGACTAGGGCTTTAACCATTAAAGCAACTTTATAGTCATATAGGGATAAAAAAGCTCTGGGTGTCCTACTATCATTCTAGTCATCATATCCATTTGACCTAACATATCCTGCTGACCAGAGGCGTTTCTGTATGAAGGCAGAGAGTGAGGGTGGTGCCACACACACAGGAACCTATATTGTATCTTTGCCAAGTATCCTTTCCACCTTACTGCTAAGCAAACTTTTTGGTAAGTGTTAAATGATCCACAAGTGTGCCATTACTTTCCAGTTCTAAGCATGAATAAGACTTGGTCCTCAGCATCATTCACTGGTTAAAGTTGGTGTTGCCCTTCATTCTCGAAGAGGACCAAAATGACATCACCATGGTAAAGTCAAGTTTCAGTGAGTACGGTTGAGGCTGATCAGACCAATATAAGTTTGGAATGTTCTATCACAGACTGGGCACAGATAGTCCATGTGAACATTTGGGGTGGATACTCCAAATTTGTGCATCCTACATTTCCTTTATGATGTTTCAATTCTGCTTTGCTCATAGAGCACAGCACCCTTTCTGATATGGGCACCCCATGCTGAGCGGTCCTGTGCCAATGTCTTCTGCATTGCACAATCAATTCCAAGGTTCTTGAGAGAGACCTTGAGAGAATCCTTGTATCACTTCTTCTGACCACCATGTGATTGCCTACCCCATGCAAGTTCTCCATAAAATAGTCTTTTTGGAAAGTGTGCATTCTGTATTCGAACAACATGACCAATCCATCAGAGTTGTGGTCTCTGAAGCACAGTTTGAATGCTTGGCAGTTTAGTTTGAGCAAGGACCTTAGTGTCTGGTACCTTATCCTGCCAGGTGACCCTCAGAATCTTCCTAAGATCAAATGGAAGTGATTCAGTTTCCTGGCATGGTGCTGGTAGACTGTCCATGTTTCACAGGCATACGGCAATGAGGTCAAAACAATGGCTCTGTAGACCTTCAGTTTGGTAGTCAGTCTAATACCTCTTCTCTCCCATACTTTTCTTTGGAGCCTCCCAAACACTGAGCCAGCTCTGGCAATGTGTGTGTCAACCTCATTGTCAATGTGTACATCCCTGGAAAGTACAATACCAAGGTAAGTGAACTTATCCACAGCATTCAAAACTTCTCCGTTTGTTCTAACCAATGGTTTCATGTAAGGATCATATGGTGGTGACTGATGTAGCACCTATGTTTTCTTGGTCTTAATTGTTAGGTCAAACTTAGCACAGGCAGTAGAGAATTGGTGCATAATTACAAGGGTGATAAAGAAGGGCTACAATGATCATGAGTCATTTATAGGCACTGTCCCATTTGAAGATGTCCATAGTTATATATAAGGGAGATAGTCTGAGGATTTGGTAATTTCTTTCTTTCCCTGATTTCTTAGAAACAATTTCTCACATTTAAAGTTTTCAGATTGTTTCCTTAGGCCGCTGCCAAACAGTGGGAAAAAAGGAAGAGCTGTTTGTTAGTCTCCAGGCTTAACCCTTCCTACTGGCTACTAGAAGTATAAATTAGCATTGACCAGCATTGATTAGTGCTGGTTTTATCTGGTTGCTATATCATACCAAGTTGCCTATTGCTATTTGACAACCCTGGACATGTGGCTGAGCAAGTAATCTCAGAAGGAGCTAAGGATTTTAGTAAGCTGAAAAATCTTTATGAATCCCATGGATGACAAAAAGTCAGCGTAGTTCCAAGTTGCATTAATAGAAATATGTTTCTACCCTTCCCACTTCTCCCCAAAAAGTTCCAGAATATTCTGTCTTAGGCCACAACTGTAGTCTTGTGTTCAGTTCTAGTCAACTTAACTTAGGATAAACTGGGGCAGGTGCATAAGAAGGCAACTGGGATGGTAGAAGGATTGAAAACCATACCCTACTGGTTGAAGGAATTGAATGTATTTATCTCGGAGAAGAGAAGACTTAAGTGGAACATGATAGCTGACTGTAAATATTGAAGAACTGGTACAAAGAAGATGGATTAGACCTACTCTGTCTGACCCAGAAGATAGAAGCAGAAACTGTAGGTAAATTGTAGAAGATCAGATTTCAATTCAACATACAAGAAAAAAAAATTCCTAGCAATTAAAAGTCACTCCAAAGTAGAATGAGTCACTTTATGAGATCTCTCAGTGAATGGAGGTTTTCAGGTAGAGGCAATGATCCTACAATATTGAAGGGCAGAGAGGAATCTCATTCAAATACAGATAGGACCAGATGATTTCTGAGATCCCTAAGATGTTGAAAATTTTAGTACCAGATAATGAATTTATTGTAACTGAACCAACAGAGTTTAATAATAATAATAATAATGTTGATGGTGATGGTGATGGTGTGATGTTTGAGGAGCCTAAAAAGGGAAATGGACAAGTATTTAATGACTAAGATTGAAATGATGTCACTCAGTAAGCTCTGCCATGTTTCCTACACTGGTAATAACTAGATGAGAAATTTTCTCCTTTATTTGATTTGAATTCCACTGTTCTCAGTTTTTAGAATGTGTGAGAGGGGCTGCACCTTCCCCTACTGCATAGAATAAAGCCAACACCATAGATGTTGGCCATTTAATTTAAGTATCTGAACATTCTCTGGACAGAGAGGCCCTTTTGAGAAGAGGGGAGCTATAAAAATGTTATTTGCAACTGTTATATGGACAAAGAAAAGTCTCAGTGCATGAACCAGGAAAATAGTCACATCATTTTGTCCTGTGAAAAGCATTTGGACATAATCATTTATTTACCTTGTGGCTGAAACAAAAGCTGGCATGGCTTTTTGGAGGTGAAGGGCAAGAAACCCCGCTTCTCCAAAATAATAATATGGTTTTCTAATTGCCATCAAGGGGAACGATTAGCAGCCTCAGTCAAGAGGCCAAAGACTTCATATGGACCACAGAGATCTCATGTCTCATCTCCCCTTCAGAGAGAAAGTCATCTCTAGGTCAGGGTTGAGGTGACTGAATGAGATGGACTCTCCCCCTTCCCCAAAGCAGCCTGTGAATCATGGGGATAAATACTATCTCTGCATCAGTATCAATGGCTGCTTAACTATGCCTCTCAGAAATTTTTAAGCTGAAGCCTCTGTTTATGCTAATACTTTGGAAACTTTGGGTAGAGTGCTGGTTTCTAGGACAGCAATTTCCTACTCCATTCCACTTTGCTAATATCCCAAGGGAGTTACTTTCATCTCAAGGAATTCTTCAGAAGAAAAACCAATATTTAAACCAGTTTAATCTATTTTAATGTCATTAGTAGATCTTAATGCCTAGAAAACTATGGTAAAGAGGATAGAGTATTGGACCCAAAGTCAGGAAGAACAGAGTTCAAATCCAGCCTTGGACATTTACTAGCTATGTGAACCTGTGAAGAGGTTTGGGGATGCAGGACCCCCAAGAATGCCAAAGCAGAGTTGCCTGGAATGAATTCAAGTCTTCTCTTAGTCAAGTGGCAAAAAGTTTATTGTAGTGCTTTAAGGAAAGCAGGCAAGGGTCCTTAGGGAACCTGGGAGATAGTGAAGATGGTACTAGAGTTTCTATGGGAAAGGGGCAAGGGAAAGCATACCAAGGATTCTGTGAGAAATGATCCCACAAGCCCCGAGTTGTGAGAAACAGGCTCACCTTAAACAAAGAACAATAGTTGTTGTGAAATCAGGAAAACTTTTATTAATTTTTATGTTCATTCTCCCTGAATGGAAAGCTACAGGAAGACTCCAATTTGTTGAGACCAGTGCAAGCCCTATATACTTTTCCATTTCAAATCTGCCGCCTCATCATCTATTGGCTAGAAGCCTCCTGACTATCTCACTTCATGTTCTCCTTCCCTCAAACAGCAGGTCAAGCCTGCGCACAAATTTCTGATCTTTTACTTGATCATATGAGGTCACAACCTGATTAGCTGCTATCACTCAGAGCTAGGAGGAGTTTTAACCCTGTGAAAACAGAATTCTTTTTTGTTTCCCACAGATTCTGATTAGGTTATCTAGGGGTCCAGGTGTCTTTTGGGAGCTAAGGTGGGAAAATGTAGGCAGTTTTGCAGAGATAACTTTGTTGATACCAGACACTGAAGAAATTATCAGAGACATGCACCTTGGGAATCTGGCATGAGGGAGAGTTGTTGGGCCAGGCAGGGACAAAGATCCTTGGACCAGACAACCCTGTGTCTGTTCTGATAAGAGAATGTAGTCTGTGACAAGAGAAAATTTTCTCACAGGGCAGGGGCCTATTGAGAAATTGGGAGGCTTCCAGAGACATGATCTTAGAGTGGGGGCCCAAATACCCCATCACCTGGACAAGTCAGTTAATCTCTGCCTCCATTTTCTCCTCTGTAAAATGGGATAGTAGTAGCACCTACCTCTTAGTGTAAGGATCAAATGAGATCAAAATTTGTAAAGTACTTATCACAATATCTGGTACATAGTAAGTTCTATATAAATGTTAGTGACCATCTTTACGATTGTTATTCTTACTATTATTTTAAGAGGGGAGAAAAAATCTCAAATGAAATATCAGTTTGTCCAAAAAGATCAGGAACAGCTGTCCTATCAAGTGACTCCAATCAGAGTAAATCTGGAGCAAAAAGAAAACCAGGTAAGAAATATAGACTAAAGGAATCTCCTCACTGTAAGGAACAAAAGATCCCCAAAGAGGGACAGGATAAGTCACTTTGACTACTTCAAGCTAACTTTATTAAAACTATCCTAACTTCTGCTAAGTCCCTTCCTTAGCATCAGAAAACTCACTGATGTCAGTCTTATTTGTTCTCCTTTGGACTCCACGATCTCCATTTCTTTTGCATGATAATATGTAATCTTGATAATACTATAATTTCCCATCTCACCAGAAATGTACCCCTAAAATAGACCAGTGTCATTACTGAGATCTGTGTATTTTGTGCTTTATCCTTTTTGCTCTAACTAGAGAATTCCTTTTCATCCTTATAATAACTGAAACATTCGAACAATCATTGTCCTACACTGGAGCTGCTCTTGGAGCAATTGTGCTTTGTACCACTCCATCCCCTCTGGGAAAAGGATCATTTTTAAAATAATGACTTCTCCAGCAGTTTATTACCAGCCTGGAGTCATTTTCACACCTCAGAAGTGAGGGCTTAATGAGCAGAGAAATTAAAGAGTAAAACTCGGCTTGTGTCTTCTTAAATGGCGAGGGCATCTTGGCAGCTAGGTAGAGAATGTGCTTCCAAGGAAGAGTGTGCATCACATTCATCTTGTTCTCCAAATAACCTTTATGTAATGAATCTCAAAGGTTTTCTCCTTCTCCTTGCTTCCCCCTCTTCTTTTTTCAGATTGTGTGAAATGTCTGTTAGGAAGAGCAGGTGCTGAATAATGAAGTTGTGTGGCAGGAGCTACATACAGTGCTGAGCAGTCTAGTTGGCACTCAGCAAATATTTGTTGGTTTGATTGACTGATATCCTTTGAAATGGTTCAGGTGACTTGGTGTATTTTGTTACCTTGAAGGGAGTATAGAATTTGGGTCTGTAAGTCTTGACTAAGCAATATATGGCCAAGACCACAAGGTTAAGTGAAAGAATTAGTTATATAGTGCCTATGAACATATTTGACAACTTGTAATATGTTGGGTTAAGGAGAATGAATGCTTGAATCCACAGACACATGTTTAGGGTCATTATTGCCAGAATATTTCCTACCTCAAGGGAGTAGGATATTTGTAAACTGGCAAATCCATTAGCCTAAAGAGACCCAGAGAGTTTATGTCTGGAAGTAAATCCATTTCAAATCACCTGAATCTTTTGGGGATCCGTTCATAGCCAAGAAAGCTCAAGGAGGAGTGAGGATGTTTCAAATTATGTTAGGTATGCAGCTCCTTGTGATGGTGCAGTAAAATCAGTCTATATTAACAGCTGTTGAGGCAGCATCCACCTTGTCTGGTTTTGTGTTTTGCTTGGTTGGAACAGAAACTCCTATTGACAATTTGAATGATTCCTCTCTTCCTAATGATCCTCTCTTCCTGAACTCAGGTCTTAAAAGCTTGCATTTTCCTCTTTTCTTCAAAAACAAGACTCATAAGAGGAGTATGTAAAAGAACGAAAGGGCTTAGTTTTGTACCCAGTGGTGGGGGGAGGGTGTTGTGTGTAAACAGAGACAATGCATTAGTGTAACAACTGCATAACCATGAGACCTCTAGCTGGTTGAGATATCTTCATCATCATTAGAGTCTACTCCTGATGCTAATAATAGCAAGCCAGGCCAGTGATGTGTCCAAACTCAGCACTGTGTATAATGTGGAGCCTGATTTATTGCCATTAGAGGCTGAGAAATGCACTGCTCCCCCTTTCTCCTCCCCACTCCCAATACACAAAGTGTATCATAGAAATGAGGCTATTTGCCTTGGAAAAGCAAATGGAATTAAACCAGTGTTTACTGCTTCATAAAGGAGGTGTGGACAAATTACCCAACTAGACCATATTGGTTAGGATTGTTAGTTAAAAGTGACAACCTGGTCTGTAATTTACACAGCACTTTGGAAATTTAAGCTATGAGTCTTCAAGCTCTAAATCTTGCATTGTAAAGTCTCCTTTGTATTTCACACTTTTTGGGGTACTGGGAATCATTTAGCCATTGACTTTAACTGGTAATACAGTTTCATCAAATACCAAGTATAAATCAAAATTACTGGATCATTCAGAATCTGTCATAGAAGTTGTTTATATATTTTTTCTCCCATTATTTCTATACAGTTGCAAGGGAAACTGGTAAATTATGATATATCGTACATGTCTTGTTAAAATCTTTCCAGAGCCTTTTGCAAATAAGATGTAATCCATGACAAATTATTTTCCTAGTTATACAAAACATAAATAATGATAATAAAAAGGAATCAAATTGATGAGAGATGTTGAGGGAAACAGAGAGAAGTTTCAAATAGCTTCTTGTTTCATATTTAGCTGCTCCAAACAAGTCCATAAAACTCAGAAGGTTTTTAAATTAGCCTCCCAGCACTGGTCTGTGAAATCTTAGGATCAAAACTGGCCCTTTTCATCCTGTACTTAGGTACAATGAGATTGTTACTTTGCACTAAATATATTTTGTTTGTGATGAGTTTGGCAGGCATCCCATTCAAAGAACTGCTGTGAATTTTGTAGATCATTTGATGTATATATATACCACATGTGGAATCAACCAACATCAAATAGTATCAGTGCCACTGAAGGAGCTGGTAGGTCCAGACAACTAGAGCTCATGAAGACAGCTATTTATGAACTTGTATTTCCACTGCATATGTCAGATTTAAATATAGGAGGGCTAACTTATCCCAAAGTCCTCATTAAATATATGAGAAAACTAGGAGGCAGAGAGGTTAAATGATATGCCCAAACTACACAACTACAAGCATAGAAGTTGGAGGCAGTATGGCACAGTGAATAGAGTGATGGATTTCAAGTCAGGAAAAACTTAGTTTGAGGCAGGCCTCTGATACTTGCTATCTATAGGGGCAATCACTTAACTTCTCTGAACTCCATCTCTAAAATGATGGTGTTGTTTGCGCTAGCTAGTACATATTGTTGGGGAGGGGCTTAAGCAAGTCAATGCATGTAAACCTTTCATGTGTTATAAAAATGTTAGCTGTTATTTTTAAAGGTCAGATAGGTGGCACAGTACATAGAGAGCTGGGTCTGGAGTCAGGAAGACTCATCTTGAGTTCAAATCTGACTTCAGATACTAACTGTGTGACCCTGGGCAAGTCACTTAATCTTGTTTGCCTCAGTTCCTCATCTGTCAAATGAGCTGGAAAAAGAAATGACAGACCAGTTCTGTATCTTAGTCAAGAAAATCTAAATGAGGTCATGAGGAATCAGACACAAATGAAAATAACTGAACAACAGCAAAATTATTATTAATAAGAAAAAACAATTTCAGATATACAGATTAAGTAGTTATATAAATAAATAGAGTTAGTGTCATAGTGAAAACAGTTAAGCTACAATACTCACGACTAAGCCTTTAGTCATCTCTGGTACCCCGACATTCTTTCCTACCTGTGCCTTCACCTACTAGGTCTCTTTCCAGCTATTACTAAGAATAGTTTTTCTTAAACTAGACTCTATAGAATCTTACAAAGCAGTCCACAGGGTTCTAGTAAGCCAAAAAGAGTTGTCATGGTAGGTAAGTATCCATACCAAAGTTCTGTAGTTTCCTGTGTCAATCAGAGAGAATATGGGCAAAATTTAATCTTGAGACTGACACCTTGGGTTCTTTAGGGTTCAGAAACAGAGAGTTTGGCACATGGATAATTGATTGTTGGTCTCTCTCAGCAGTGTGTAATTTTACCAGTGTCTTCTATTAGTTGTTCTTTTCAGGTGTACATACACATATACATGTATATACATATGTGTGCATGCATACATAGACACACATTTGTGTATATATGTGTGTGTGTATGTTTGTATAACAAGGTCCATGTTGAAAGCTGGCAGAATTAGATCTTAAAGAGAAAAAAAGTATAAGTAATTGAAACTGATCATGAAATATCCATGAAGCTAATTTGAGCAAAAAAACAGAACTATGTGAAAAAGGCAAATATAATGAGTTGTCATCTCCAGTGGAGATCATTTCTGATACTAATGTGTAGAATGCATTATTTCCTTAAAGTTAATTTTAAAAATCACAGAATCACAAAATCTTAGAGTTGAAAGGGACTACAATGGCATCTAGTATAATCCATAATTCACCCAAAATCCCCTTTACAACATCCCCAGGGAGCTTGTCATCCAGCCCTTGTCTGAATATGTCCATTGAAAGGAAATCTACCTGCTCTTAAGGCAACCCCACTCCACTTTTGAATAATTCAAATTGCTAGGGCATTTTTCATGACCTAAAGCCTAAATTTGTCTTGTTGAAAGTTCTATTCTAGGTACTATGCCTGGGGGGAAACAGGAAAAGTTGAATGCCCTTCCAAAAGACAACTTTTGTGTGTTGGAATATGTCTACATTTCCTTCCTGGTCACAGAGAATTGGATATGACCAAATGACTGAAAAAAAATAAATATCTCCCTCTAAGTCTTCCCTCAGCTAAAATCCATTTCTCTTAACCACTTTTCATGTGGTATGAACTTAAAGAACTTCATCATTCTTGTTCTCTTTCTCTGTGTGTCCTCTAGCTTATGAATACTCTTCGTAAAATTTGGTAGCCACAACTGAACACAATATTCCAAAGATGGCCTGACCAGGGATCATAGTGCAACAGAACCAGAAAACACCCTCTCATCCACCTGAAAGAGGGCATGATGGCTCTTTGTATGTAGATAGTCTATATTCACATTAGCTGATTTGTCTGTCACAGTATATTTTTTAGTTATGTTGAGTTTATAGCAGGGGTGCCCTGGAGTCAGCTCTGACTGGCTGGCAAGAACCTATCCTTAAATTGTCAGTATAATTTGCACTTCAGAATTTGACAGCTACAAATTATGGCTTAATTCATTATTTTGTTGATTGTCTAAGAAAGTGATGGATAAAATTTTAATAATGAAAATTAGAAGTTTGTGCATCCTTTCTATTTTTATTTTCTGAGACCTTGATTCATAGACCATTGCTCTATGAACTTCTTTTTTAAGTTAAGTAGGTATGCAGTAGAAGGCTGAGGGAATGAAAACATCAGCATATTGGAGACCAGAGGACTGTAGGGAAGGAAAGAGAGAAGGAGGGAAGATTTCATATAGCATTTAAAGTTTTTAAAAGTATTTTACATTCATTATCTCATTTGAACTGGCCTGCAAATTCCTAAAATTCCCATGTCTTTTTCATATAAATCTACTATTTAGCCATAACTTCCACCACCATTGTACTTATAAAACTGATTTAATAATTCTTAAATAGTTTTTGGTTCCTAAAAAAATTACAAACGCATTTATAATAAAGCAAATAAATAAAAAAAACATTCTAGTGAAAAGACGATTAGGTGAAACAATCTCAAAAACATGTTGGTAAAAGGGATACTAGGATTGTGAAGCATTTCATAAAGTGAGTTATCACAGCCAATATTCTTCAGAATAACAAAACACATTAATAGCAATCAATCATACCTTTCCCATCGAAGAGACTTGGTTGCAACATTGTTAGACTGGCACCTAAATTAAAAATATAAAGTTATTTTAAAATTATATTATTTTAAAATTTATATTAAAATTAATATGTGGCTAGTCTTTTTTAATGTTTATTTATTTAATTTTAGTTTTCAGTATTCATTTCCTCAAAATTTTGAGTTCCAAATTTTTTGTCCCCATCTCTCCCCTCCCCCCACCCCATAGCACCTTGCCTTCTGAATACTCCTTCCATATATATGTATATATATATACATATATATGTATATATATATATATATATTTACAAGATGATTTACAAAGAGTTTTAGGTTTGTTATCTCCTAAATTCCCAAAGAAACTCTAAGTGATGTGATAATAACATTTGTTTACCACTTTAAAATTTGCAAAGCACTTTACAAATATCTCATTTTATCCTCACAACAATCCTAGGAGGCAAATGCTCTTATTATCTTCATTTTACTGATGAGGAAACTGAGGCAGACTAGGCAGTATTTGAACTCATAGTACTGTTTCTAGGTCCAGCCCTCTATCCACTGCAACACAACTCCATTATGATTGGTATTAGCTCACATCTTTATAATACTTTACAGTTTATAAAGAATTTTCCTCATGACTCTGTAAAGGGAGGTAATGGAAGTACAATTATCCCCATTTCAAAGATAAAGAAATAGAGGTTCAGAGAAGTTAAATGCCTTGCCCATGATCATACAGTTAGCAAGTGATAGATCTAAATATATGTGATAATAGGATAGTAAATTTTGAGTGAATTAAGACACTGTTTAATTCAACCTCTTCATTTTATGGATAAGGCAACTAGGATTAAGTGAGCATAAGTGACCACCAGCATTGTACACAAATGAACATCATCAACAAGAATTCATTAGACAGACACATACTGTGTATCAGATACTGTGCTAATTCAAGATATACATAGAATGGGAAAACCATGATCCCTTCCCTAAAAGAAGAAACATTTTAAGGCAGATAGTATATAAATAATATGTATATTTAAGATATATACAAAATAGATGAAAAGTAATCTGAGAGGGAAAGGACTAGGAGGGACCTGGAAAAGTCTGTTTCTAAAAATTTATTTATTTTTAGTTTTCAACATGCACTTCCATAAGATCTTGAGTGTTAAATTTTCTTCCCCTCCTTCACCTCCCATCTCCCCAGGATGGTATGCAATCTGATATAGGCTCTACATATACATACATATCAAACATAGTCATAATGTAAAGAAGAGTTAGAACCAATAGGAGGAACAACAAGAAAGAAGGAATGAAACAATAAAAGAAAAAGATAGCAAATAATATGTTTCCATAGTATACAGACTGCAAAGTCCTTTCTCTGAGTGTGGATGGCATTTTCCACCATGAGTCTTTTGGAGTTGTCTTAGATCCTTGCATTGCCAAGAAGAACTAAGTCTATCAATGTCAGTCATCGCACAACATGACTGTTACTGTGTACAATATTCCCTTGGTTCTGCTCATTTCACTTAGCATCAGTTCAAATAAGTCTTTCTAGGCTTTTATGAAGACCACCTGCCCATCATTTCTTATAGTGCAATAGTATTCCATTACTTTCATATATCATAACTTGCTCAGCCATTTCCTAGTTGATGGACATCTCTTCAATTTCCAATTCTTGGTCTCCACAAAAAGAGTTGCTATAAATATTTTTGTATATGTGGGTCCTTTTCCTGTTTTTAATGATCTCTTTGGGATACAGACCTAGAAGTGGTCTTGGTTGGTTTTATAGTCCTCTGGGCATAATGGTTGGATTAGTCCAGAACTCCACTAACATTACATTACTGTTCAAATTTTCCCACATCTTCTCCAACATTTATCGTTTTCCTGTTTTGTCAAGTGTGACATGCTACCTCAGAGTTGTTTTGATTTGCACTTCTCGAATCAATAGTTAATCGAGCATTATAGGAAAAGTCTCTTGCAAAAGGTGGGATTTTAACTGAGTCTTGAAGAAAGCAAGGAAACTATGAGGTAAAACTGAAGAGGGAGAGCATTCCAGACAATGAAAAGGCATAAAGGTGAGAGATGGTGTGTCCTCAACGATAATAAAAAAGGGAAAAGAGAAGAGTGGGGGTGGTGGGAGGGAGTAGAGGGAATGAATTCCATTTTAAACATGTTGACTTTGAGATGTCTACAGGATATTGAGTTAGACATGTCCTACAGGGAGAAGGTGATTCAAGACTGGAGGTCTGAATAGAGAATAGGACTCTATGGCATAGAGATACTAACTGGAAATCACAGGAACTGAAGAAATTACCAAATGATAAGAGGGAAGGAAAAGAGAAGAAAACCCAGGACACACCCCTAGTTGACATCTATGGTTGTTGGGTGTAATCTGGATAAAGATCCAGTAAAGGAGACTGAGAAGAAATGGACATGTAAAAGGTGAACCAGGAGAGAGCAGTGTCATGAAAACCTAGAGAGAAGAAACTATCAAAGAGAAAAGGAATTTCAGCAGTAGCAGAAACGTCAAGAATGGGAAGAACTGAGAAGAGGCCAGTAGATTTGATGATTTAAGAGAACTTTGGTAATTTTGGAGGGAGCTATTTCAATCTCTTGACAAGAAATCAGTAGATCTGAAATTCCAATCTAAGTACTCTTAAGTGATTCCAGACTTTTATTTTAGAGATTACATAGACATTTGATTAATATTTGTTTATTAAAGACATAAAAACCATATCATCAACTGAATTGAGAGATTCTGTAAACTCCTTTGTTGACACTGATCATGACATGCAGGCAACTCTGAGCTCTTAAAAGCTTTTTCAGTGGAGTTGAAACTCTTCTATGTTATAATATGCTGGAAAACTTTACATATAGTCTCTGTGATAGACTAAGTCAGGGGTGGGGAACCTATGGCCTTGAGGCCACATATGGCCCTCTAGGTCCTCAAGTGTGGTCTTTTGACTGAATCCAACTTCACAGAACAAATACCCTTAATAAAAAAATGTTTTCTATAAAACTTGGACTGTCAAAAGGTCACACCTGAGGACCTAGAAGGCCACATATGGCCTCTAGGCCACAGCTTCCCCACCCCTGGACTGTCTTCATTCAGAGGAACAGATTAGCAAATACAGAGAATGTTGTGGCTAATATTTTGGCCATTATATGATGATTTCTTTGGCCACAGTATGTCATGAAACACAGAAATGCAAAGTGATCTTCAGTCCTGTACAGTCCCTGGTCCCCCTTCTTCTGCAGTGATAATGGAAAGTAGGGGAGATTAAGAGAGCCTTAGGAAGCATATGGATTTTTGACCTTCTATAAACTGTACCTTAACCATTGTTACTCTAAATATCAGATCCTTGTTCAATGTCTAGACCACCAGAGGAATCAACTCATGCTACCCATGAAATAGGAGTGCTATGCAGTTGCATGGAAGAATGATTCCAACGTTCTACCTAGAGAAACAGATAAAGGAACTGGTCTGCCCTGGGACCCTGTTGTCCTGATCAGTGGTTGTTTCATGTGAGCCATTGTATCTAAGTGACTTTAGCCATGCTGTACTTTGCTTCTCAACTCTCTTCTTACTGGTTGCCCTTTACCACATGCATATCTACCCCTCTTCTTTGCAAAATCCTGACCCAGACTTTCACCAACTACCCTGTACCACATGTATACCTACTTCTCCTACAATCAAATCATTTCAGTCCTAGCACTGCAATGGGTCTGTCAATCTATTCCCTTCCCTTGCCATCATTCTTCTATGTGTGTTGTCTTCCTCCACTAGAAGGTAAGCTCCTTGAGGGAAAGGACCATCCCCAGTGAAATCATACCTTAGCCCATAGTAAGCACTTACTAAATGTTTTTTTTCATTCATTCATTCATCCAATCAGTTGACTTTATCAGAGGCAATTTGAAACATCATTTCATGGAACATTTGCTTATCTTTCATACTATATCACTCATTATAACTATTAGCAAAGATTTTACCATGGAAATAATTTCTGATTGTCAAGATTTAGAATAAGATCTTCTGACTCCCAATTCAGTGTTTTTCCCCCATTTTTATCGTAACAGACTAAGATAATGTTTCTAAGGACTTAAGATGTCTTATTAATTTGCCCACCCTCCTCCCAACATTTGCCAATTTTCTCCTGCTTTGACAACATAGTCACAATTTGGAAGATCGTGTGATGTTGGAAGAAGGCATGAAATGGAAGCAAGGAAACAAAACATCCATCTTAAGCCACATTGTTCATTAATCATAAACCAACACACTGAAATAAAAGATTCATAAATGGGCATTCATCAAGTCATGCCTTGGTTTGTACTGATATAAACAAACACACAGCTGATAAATGACACATGCTACAGAATACCATAGCCATCAGTAAGGGCAACTGAAATTATATAATAATAATGGGATATATTCTTACTAAATCTGAATATTTGATCAGAAGCTACTCTTTTGAGAAAGGCTTCTGAGGCCTTTTTGGGTCTCATAATATAGATTATCATCAGTATCCACATAAGTATTATTTAGCAGCAACTGTCAGTGCATGTTAGCTCTCCAAAGCCACAGATTAAATCAGGAAACCAGTTGGGAACTATAAACATTTAGCACATATGCACATGCACGAATACACACACATACAATTCTTAGCAATTAGGAGTCCTTTGCTCATTTATAGCCTCACGTTTTTCAGGAACACAACTTAGTATAAGACATATATCATGAGCATTTCAACAGAACATAATGATCACGGACATTTCAATGGAGCAGATTCGGAGCACTTTGTACTGGCAGATGGTTCACCCTGGGATCACTGCAATTATCTCCTTACTCTATACACAGGGGTAGCCAAAGACACAACAATTGATTATTCAAAATATCCTAGAAATGGCCATGGGTTTCTTAGATACTAAGCCAAACAAAGTTTACATCTTCCCCTATCCATGAAACATGTGAAACAAGTCCTTAAAAATGTAAGGCACGTGGTTAGACCAGAATCCTTCTTCCTGAGGGAAATAAAGTAGAGCGTGTACATAAAATTTGAATGATTGCTGAGTCCACAAGTGTAACCCCTGACATTAGAGGAATTCTACCAATGATTGTGTCCATTCTCAGTACACCTACATGTTATATTTAGAGATACCAGTATCTGCTTACACTTTATTGATACATTTGTAAAATTTGGTTCAATTCAACAAACACTTAAGCTGTGTACTATGTGCCAAATGCTGTGACACAGCCTTTTGTCCATCTTAGTATAAAACTACATACCTCTTAATACCTTGGGGTCAGATCACTCTGACTCAGTTTATACTTCAGGTAGAGTTGATTTCCGTGAGAGCTGTTACAAGTGCAGTTATATCTCCAATAACCACACTAAAATTATCACCCAAAGATGACAATGAAATATGTATGAGTACATATCCCTGCATCCTTTGTGTGTGTGAACATGTATGTGTATGAATATTTTACTGGTGCCTTATAGGGTATTAATAAACCCTATAGTTAGATTATTCCTTCTGGATCACTGTCTTATCATAGTAAAGGGGCTTGTATAGCTAATTGAAATTATGAACTATGTCATGCAGGGTCACCCAAGATGGACAGGTCATACTGGAGAGTTCTGACAAAAGGTGATCCACTGGAGAAGGAAATGGCAAACCATTCTAGTACCTTTGCCCATGAATAGTGTACCTGATATGCTAGGGTCCACAGGGCCATATAATATTGGACATGACTGAATAACTGAACAACATAGTTGGATTGATCCAGAACTCGATTTACTCAGAGTATGAGAAAGGGAGTGAAGTACATTTCCCAAGTAGTTCTGTGTTCACCCCACATAGCCAATCTGTTATCAGGTCCTGTTATTATGACCCCTTCTCTCCACTTATCACTTCACACTTGGACTATTGCAATAGCCTTTTAGTTACTCTCCCTGCATCAAGTGTCTTCCCACACTAGCCCATCCTCCTTCAGCTGTGAAAGTAGTTTTTTACTAAAGTGCTGGTCTGGTCATATCATCACTTTGTTCAGTAATCTCCGGTGGCTCATTATTACTTCCCCAATCAAATAAAAGGTCTTCTGTTTTGTATTTAAAACCTTTCACCTCCTGGTTCCCTATGACCTTTCCAGTCTTCTTATACTTCATTCTATTTCTCTCTGGGTTCCATTTCTGACCATTCGGTCTTCTGTCTCCACCATGACCCAGCAACCTTCTCACTCTGTATGAACATTCCATCCTTTGTTCTGATTAGTCAATTCTATCCAAATCCTCCTTTTCTTAAGGAAAATGCTCAGGTCAATCTATGCTTGCTCTTTCATTCCCTTTTGGGATCTGCTGCTGACTCAAAGGATTTCTTTCCCTACCATTTGTGTAGGCTACTTGAATACCTTCTTCCCTTGCCCCGCTCCATTACAGATTCCTTTTGGGGATATTCTTCTCCCATTAGAATATAAGCTCCTTAGGAGCAAGGACTTTTTGCTTATAGTGTGGTTTCTGGTGCTTAGCAGAGTTCCTGATCTTAAGCACAGTAAGTGCTTAAGAAATGCTATTGACTTAACTTGACTTGACTTGATCTTAGTCTCTTTCACTTGCTGTCCATGGTCTAGCAACTTTGGCCTTCTTTCTATTGTTCAATCCATTATTCCAATGCTGTCCCCCATATTTGAAATGCCCTCACTTCTCAGAGGCACAGAAATGTTGACTCATTTTTGGTCCAGGACTCCCAAAGTGGTTACTCCTCTGCAGAATGGGCAAAATATTGGAAATGAGACCCTGCTTTACTTCTGAGGTCTGAGCCATACCACTGCTGCTGCTGCTGCTTCTCTTGTCTGTACATTCCCCAAGGCCTCCCCAATTAGGAGCATCACTACTATGCAAAGACCCCCTTCTCACTCTTCCCTTGACCTGTAACCTGGGACTAGAAAGTGGGCAACAAAGCTACCAGTTGGCACCTGTACTCATCATATTGTCTGAGTGTCAGTCTATGGCTGCCTCAGTATGGTTTGGAGACCTCTTCTTGCCCAGGTGTACAGGCTCTCCTTAGATACTGGAGCAAGCACTCCTAGCATTCAGTAGGCTTCTGCCCCAATCCCATCTCCAGTTTCCCCCAACTTCCCTATCTGTCTACCTATGCCAAAAGACACATTCTAACTTTTTCTGGATTTCTGCATCAAGATTTAATCTAGTGTACTTTCCAGATCCGTTAGGAGCAGTGCTTGGAGAGGAGCTCACCACATCACTTTCTAGCACTCCACCTTCTTGGCTCTACCTCCTCTGAATTCATTTTCAAGGCATGAATTGTGACTGCCACATAAATAATTTTTATTATGAGTTCACAAATTATATTTAAGTAAATAATTGTGCAAAGAGAGTAGATGTTCAAGTTCAATTTGGACCAGTTTAGGAGACTGGATTTTCTAAGTACCATTAGTTCTGGACCCCATGGATAGCTAAGTGAGTTATAATGAAATCTCCAGATAATATGTGCCTCTACTGAACTAAAACAGGAAGAATACTGCAGTGATCCAAAAAATCTGAACCCTCTGTCCTCTCCAAGACAGGTCAAACTCACTGACTGCAGGCTCTTCTGCTTAGGACACTATTTATCATTACCTCCCTGTCATTTTCCAGAAATTTCTATAACCCATTCATATACTCCCAATTTCTTACAGTTCACTTTCTCACATTAATTATAACCCAGGGCTCAGAACCCTCATATTCTGGGCTCACATGTATAAGTCTATTCCCATGGACTAACCCAAAATATCAATATCTCTTTAACCCATTGTATCCTCAACTAATTTACTCTGGGGAAGCACAAAATAAAGCTTCTGTATAGTCTGTGTTTAAAGTGGCAACAAATGAAGGAAATAGGATTCTCAACTCCCATATAAGCACCCAAAATAACAAATGCCTACTGTATATAGAACATTCTTTTTTATCTCCTATAGAAAAAGTGGATGAAAAGGACTCATAGATCCCATGAACAAATGTGGAAAATATTTAAAGGGACACAAAATATCCCCTAAATAATGAGCGCAATCTTCCTTCCTCTAATGTCCCTTGCATGTTCCATTTCCTATGTAGGCCCCCTGCTCAATTTTAGTCTCACCCTATAGTTGGGATTCTAAATAAAAGGGAGACACATTTTTGGCTTGAAGGACAATCCTTTCCTATACTCTGTTATTATTTCAGTCACATGCTGTCTCTCACTCTTTTGGCCACAAGGGAGATCCTTCTCTCTTCAAAAGGCATGCTGTTCATGAAGTTTCTCTTCTGGGAATAGAAAGCCAGATTCCTCAGACTCTGAAGTCTGTGGTTCTTCAGAAGGCAGTCCCCAAGACTGGAGCTCCACAAGGACTATATTTTCTCTGGCTTGAAGAGTAAATTAAGGATCTAGTTGTCCAGGAAGTTCTTCTCTAAATAGAAAGCAAAGATTCTGGAAGGACATTGTCACTGAACTTTTGTATCAGGCTAAGTGGGAGAATTCCTAAAAACTCCTTTACTGCCATCTCTTAGAATCAAAAAAGTCTACTCTCAAATATCTGGTCTCTCACTTGTGCTCATAAAGAAAAAAAATGTAAAAGGTAGCCTGGAACTTTAAGGTTCAGGTATTCCCTAAATACTCAAGCAAGTGCATACAGTTCACCATGAGCTTCAACTGAAAGACTGTACCATTAGCAGCTCCTAGGGAGGGAGAGGAAGGAAAACATAACTACACACACACACACACACACACACACACAACACCCTTAATGATGGTTACTTTGAAAATAATCTTTCCTGAGTCCCTGTCTCTGAAGTCTATCCACCAGGAGGTACCAAAGGCATGTCCATACCCTCTAAATAAGGAGTTCTCAACTTGGAGTCTATAATTTTAATATATATTTTAATAATTATATTTCCATGTAATTTATTTCTTTTGTAATTGTATTTTATTTTATGCATTTAAAAACATTATCCTGAAAAAAGTTCTCTAGGTTTCTCCAAGTTATCCATGGGGTCCATGATATAAAAAAAAGAACTTTTCCTCCAAAGGAAGACACAATGAAAAGTCTCAAATAAATCTTCATCTTCTGGCAAACTTCTTCAACTGATCAGAGAACTCTTTTAATCAATGTATACTTTATACAATACTGGCATTTCTTTTCTGGATGAGAAATCATCCAGATGTATTATATGAGATGTACCATCCATTGTAAGAGCCTGCCCCATTTTTATAACCCTGTTATCTTTGGTTGCCTTAGAGAACTCCTTTTGCATAACATGATTGCAAATAAGCATACTATACATCCACTAAAAACAGTGGCAAAGACTTTGATGGCAATAGGAATGACAAGTCTGAGGGTGGCCTCTTAGAAGAATCATCATTGACTACCCTTCTTCCTTCAGTGACTGCTTTATGCTTCCCTTTTTTCCCCTACTCTTCCATGCTCTCCTTTAAGGTATTTTGTTTTTGGCTTTGAATTCCTTTTGTGTGAGTTAAAAGATATCCTGATAAAAGACATTTCCTTATTGCATTGCTGATAACTGCTATTAAATTAAATGCTATTATGGGACAGATCTTAATGTAACTGTTGGACTCAGATATTCAGTGTCTGCATTAAGCAAAGATTATTTCAGTATTGTTTTGTAAAAACTTTGGTGCCGGGATGGAGCGGATTGTGGGACTAGGGCTGATGAAGATAGTCAGCAAGCATTAGTTAGGTATCTGATATGTACTAGGCAATGTGAAAAGCTCAGGTAATACAAAGGATGGCAAAAGACAGTCTCTTCTTCAAGAATTCACAGTCTAATGAACAGGGACACATAACTTCACAGATTACACCCTTGTATATCCTCTCCCTTGCTATAGACAAGCAGGGAGGAAGATAAAGAAGAATAGTGCCTAGGTATAAAGGCTGATACTATAAACAAATTAGAGGAGCAAGGGACAGTGTATTTGTCATATTTATGGAGAATGGAGAAATTTATGACCAAACAAGAGATAGAGAACATTATGAAGTACAAAATAGATAATTTTGATCACATGAAATTGAAAAGTTTTTTCACAAAGAAAGCCGGTGGAACCAAGATTAGGAGGGAAGTAGAAAACTAGGAAAGATTTTTTACAACTAATATCTGTGATAAAGGCCTCATTTTTAAAGTATATAGAGAACCGAGTCAAATGTACAAAATACAAGTCATTCCCCAATTGATAAGTGGTCAAAGGATGTGAACAGGCAGTTTTCAGAGGAAGAAATTAAAGTTATCTATAGTCATATGAAAAAATACTTAAATCACTATTGATCAGAGAGATGCAAATCAAAACAACTCTGAGGTATGATATCATGCCTATCAGATTAGCTAACATGACAAAACAGGAAGATGACAAATTTTGGAGAAGATATGGGAGAATTGGAACACTAATTCATTGCTGATGGAGCTGTGAGCTGATCCAGTCATTCTGGAGAGCAATTTGGAACTATGCCCAAAGGGCTATAAAATGCGCATACCCTTTGACTCTGAAATATCACTTCTAGGGTTGTATCCCAAAGAGATCATAAAAATGGGAAAAGGTCCCAAATGTACAAAAATATTTATAGCAGCTCTTTTTGTGCCAAGAACTGGAAATTAAGGGAGTGCTCATCAATGGGGGAATGGCTGAACAAGTTGTGGTGTATAAATGTAAAGGAATACTATTGTGCTATAAGAAATGATGAACAGTCGGACTTCAGAAAAGCCTGGAAAGACTTATATGAACTGATACTGAGTGAAATAAGCAGAACCAGGAGAACATTATGCACAGTAACAGTCACTGTGTGCAGGGACTGTTTCTGAAAGACTAAGCTCTTCACAGCAATGCAAGGACCTAAAACATTCCCAAAGGACTCTTAAGCAAAATGCCATCTGCATCCTGAGAAAGAACTATAGAATCAGAATGCAGAATGAAGCAGACAGTTTTCCCTTGTGTTATGTTTTGGTTTGGTTTGATTTTTCTCATGGTTCTCCCATGTGTTTCAATTCTTCTATGCAACATGACTAATCTGAAAACGTGTTTAATAAGAATGTATGTGTAGAACCCATAGAAGATTGCAAGCCATCTCAGGGAGGGAGGGAAGAGGGGGGAGAAAATTTAAGACTTATGGAAGTGATTGTGGAAAACTGAAAACCAATAAATTAATTAAATTTTTAAAAAAAGAATAGTTCCTGAAAGAGAAGTGTGACTTGAACTAAAAGTAGAAGCAAAGAGGTCAATTAAAAACTGATCTGGAGGAGTAGTTGTGAAGGTCTGAACATCTTGCTAAGTGGAGTGAAGCTCATGTAAATAGACTGGACCTGTAAATCCAGTTTCAATTATAAGGGCCAGATTTCAATTCACATAAATATTGCACACTCTCCAAATTTCCTGGAGCTGGAGTTCTGGGAACATAGTAGATTCCTAATCAATATTGTATTGATTGGTAACAGACCATAGGGGCATACATTCTTAACCTTGACCTTAACCATGACCTTAATGATAGAAATTTTATTTAGATATGTTCTTAGATACCACTAGAGGGCACAGTTCTATTGAAGACATTGAGGACTTTCATGAGGACAACACATCAAGTGGAGCTAACTTGATGTCATTTTGTTGTTCTTTCTATATGTGATCTGTAGTTGAGATCAATGTCACTCTTTGATTCAGGGAATACTTGACTGCTTGTAACCAGTACCTGTTCTCGGAAGTGGTCAGAGCAGAGAATCTACAGCAATTAAAAAAAATTAGAGGAAAAGGTACAAACTTGATAGACTGCTACATGAAAGGTGGCACAGATATAGTCTTCATACCATTAGAGGGCAGAACTGAAACCATTTAGCAGAATTTTCCCAGGTGGTAAATTTCAGCTTAATAAGAATTATAAATTCCTAACAACTAAAGCTTAGTGGGGTAAGCTGCTGTAGTGAGCTCTCCAACACTAAAAGTATACAGTTGAAGGCTGGATGAACACCTGACAGGCTTGAGGATTATGCCATGGAAGTTCTACTTGCTTTAATTCTTGATACTGTTACTGTCACAGCTAAGTGTCCTTAGCGGAAAATTCTCATGCAACAGCTATTTCTGTGTTGCTGTCTTTTGTTTGGGGCAATGGTTTTATTTGAATTACTTGGATGGTTGAAGCTGAGGACTGGCTACAGTGTCTCATTCTATTAGTTTATGTTAGAGATGAAACTAATTCATGGTAGGAGATCTAAAATATACAAATCTGAAGTATGAATCATATTTACAATATGGATTTCCCTTTTGTACATCAGCTGGGAAAATGGGTTTATTTTCACTTTCTGTTTAGATGGAAATGTATGACCTTAGACCTACAGCAAAAATCTTGAATGAGGTCTAGTGAATTGCCCTATTTTCTGCCTTAAAACTCCATTAGTTTGAGGAATTCTCTGGTTCCACTGCAAAATTGCTCAGATGGCTCTGGTACAGGATCACGTAATATTGTGTTATTTAATGACTTCAAAGGCATCCAGGCATTCAGTTTTCTTGCCAACTCACTAACCCTCTTCCTTATAATGATATTGATAAAAGGTATAGCAGATGCACAACAGCTGGCTTGTGAACTTCACCATCTCACCCATTTCTTGGCACTATCATCAAAGTCCTTCCCTGAATACCGATCTTAATTGATGAGAGTTTTACAATCCTAGGATTTTAAAGTGTTCGATACATTGCCCTACTTAGATGATTTCAACTTACACAATTCTACATAAGTCATGGATGGTTAGATACTTATAGTTTAGCATTTTTTTTATTTTTTCATGAGTATAACTTACAGGCTATTCTTTCCTAATTAGTTAGCTTACAAAAAGATATTTCTTCCCAAGTTTTATCCAACAGTATAATTTTTATGGTTGAGTTGTAAAACCTTTGAAAATAGGAGTTTATAATAGAATGTGACAAAACCTAGCTGCAGTTCAACCATCTGCCTTTAATAAATACATGTTCTTTGCTCCCTGCAAACCCTGACATTTCTGTCCATGACCCAAGGTCAATTAAAAAAAATACTGTTTCAAAGAATTCTGGAAAGCAGATATTAATGAGGGGAATGTAACTCTGAGTAACAGTTTTAAAAGTTACTCCTGACTACTAACTAACAAGGTTCCTTAATAATAATGCCAATTATCTTCATTAACAACTCTCACACATCTGAAGCATTAGTTGGTCATTCAAAACCATGGACAGCAATATACAGAGTTCTCCATCAAAAGGTTAACTTTCTTGACTACACATGACAAAATGGGATATTGAGAGTTTCGCATGGCAATCACATACATTTATCTTAATTCCCGGTTGCCATCTGCTTTGTATGTGCCTTCAGGATTTCAAAACTCAATGAAGACTGATGATGACATTATCTAGGAGACAGTAAGCCTTCAGGCAGCTAGGGAACAATGGCATCTCTCAGACAGGTATGGCCTAGCTTTAAAAATCAGTCATATTATTGGTTTCATTGACAATAACTTTCTTTAAGCACTAACTTCTTTCTTTACATTATAAAATAATTATCCAATTATTGGGGTGCCTGGGCAGACAATATTAAGTGAGAGGTTTGTTCTTCTTGGATACAGTAGGGAGAGCTAGTTATCAATTAGTAAAAGTTACAGGGAGAGTAGTAGTCTCTCTTTGTATAGACTGAGACAGACAATTTTTTTGATCCTGAGAGTTCTAAGTAGCAGTATATGAAACTAATAAGTTATCTGCAATGGTTCAGCAATAATATAATGAGCTCCTGGGAATGGGGGAACCACCAGGTTACCTAATCTGGGAATTATAGACAGCCATGCAAAGAGGTGAGAGACAGAGAGGGAAAAGAAAGAGTGGGGAGGGAGGGAGGGAAGGAGGAAAGAAGAGAGAGAGAGGGAGAGAGAGAGAGAGATGGGGGGGAGGGAGGAGAGTTCCATACCAGGTAGGCAGATATGTCAAGATGAAAGGAAATGATCATAAACTCAAATGTAATGATAACAGAATGAGAAGATGATTCAAATGATCAAGATGCCCAATATTGATTATGGTCTAATAAGAAAACAAAACATATACCTTCCAGTTAATTCAGGAAAAATGGAGTTTGTTGTTGTTCTGTTGTTTCAGTTATATCCAATTCTTTGTGCTCTCATTTAGGGGTTTTCTTGGCAAATACACTGAAATGGTTCACCATTTCCTTCTTTAGCTCATTTTACAGATGAGGAAACTGAGATAAACAATGTGACTTGCCCAGGGTCACATAGTTAACAAGGTTCTGAGGCCAAATTTGAACTCAGGTCTTCCTGACTCCAAGCTCAGCACTCTATTTACTATGTCACCCAGGTACCCTAAAAATGAGATGTGTGATGTTAAAGAGCTGGAAGATCTGTTGTGCAACCAATCTTACTATGTGGCTATTACTTACAATTTTTCTTCTAAAAATGGTAAAGTCATGGTGGATTTCAAATGAATATCAATCTCACCAATCCAAAAGCTTGATAGAGGAATGAAAAAGTGAATAAATTATTCTGCAGAATTCTATTTGTATTAGATAAAACTTCAAAATGTCATCAAAAAATGTAATCAGTATAAAGAAATGCTGTGTAAGAGATCAGAACGGGCCTTGCTATAATTGAACTCTTTTTGCCATTAACTTCTCCCAATAAGGCTAAGTGATCCATGAAACAGGTAAGTAGAGTAGTTGAGGACACAATCAATGAATTGCAGATGTGGAAAAGTCCTCCAACATACTCTTGTTCAACCTGAATTTCAACATGGATTCCCTCTACAATGTCCATAACAAGTAGTCATCCTGCTTCCATCTGAAGTAAATGGATGGGGAGTTCACTTCCTCCACAGTTACCTCATTCTACATGTCAAACTAATGTAACTTGTCAGGAGATTATTTCTTACACTGAATTGAAATCCCTTATAATTGGCAGTGATTTCTCCTGGTTCTATTCTCTGGTTCTGCCTTCCATATAATAGACTTTCCGCCACCATTATGGCCCCACCTCAGTATTTTCTTGTCCAAGCTAAATGTGCACAGTTTCTTCAGTTGGCCCTCTGATGGCATGGTTTTCTAATTTCTTCAACATTCTGATTTTTCTCTTCTGAATGCACTAAACTTCTCCTTAAATTATATTTTTCTGAACTAGACACAATACTTCAAAAATGTTCTTACCAGGGCACAGAATTTTAGGATAATCATCTCCACTGCTCCCTACACTATGCCTCTTAATAAAACAGAATAGTATTAGTTTTTTGTCCATCAGTAGGCATTTATTGAGCACTCACTATGTGCCTTAGCACTGTGCTAAGCACAAAGGATACAAACAAAGGCCTACAATCTAATGGGGGAGACAATGAAGAAACAACTGCATATAAACAAGCAATATAGAGGATGAATTGGGATAATCAAACTAAAGGAGATTAGAAAACATTTCCTTTAAAAAGTGAAGTATTAGCTGGGCCTAGGAGGAAGTCAGAGAAAACAGGAAATAGAGATGAGGAAGAAAAGCATCCCAGGAATGGGGGACATCTACTGAAAATGACCAGAGCTGAGAGATGGAGTCTTGTTCAAGGAATAAGAAGGAAACCCAGATTACAGAGTAAAAGGGATAGGGTACAAGATTTAAGAAGACTGGAAATGCATGCATGTGTGGAGCGATTTTTAGTTTGTATAGAGTTTATAAAGCTTCCCAGATCATTTTGAAATTAATTGTTTTTTGCCTGTTTCCAAAATTCTCTACTTTTTGGCTAATTCTTTAAAACCTAAACATAGGACTTTATATTAATCTTTAACAAACAACTTCTTATTAGGCATAAAATGTTATTCTGATTAGCCAAAATCTTTTGGGATCTTGACTATCATCCATTGTGTCAATTATCCCTCCCAGTTCCATGCCATCTGTAAATTTAATATCTGACATCTATTCCTCTATCCAAGACATTGATTAAAAATATTGAAGAGGGCAGGGCTAACAATAGAACCCTGAGACAAGTTGCTATATCTCTCTCTCCAGGTTAGAATAGATATATTAATCACTCTTCTCTGAGTGTAATCATTCAACCAAATTCTGATATACCGTCCTGGGCTATCATCTAGTGTGTACACCTCTATATCTTGACCACAAAAATATTAGGAGAGACTTTGCCAAATGCCTTGCTGAAATTCAGAAATATATGTTGTCTTTCCCTGATGTAACATTCTAGTAACTACATCAATGGACAGTACCTCAAGCTCAGTACATCTAAGATGGAAGCTCCTGGAGTGTAGGAATTGTTTCATTCTTTCAATTTGTATGACAAGGTCTTAGCACACTGCCTAGCATGTAGTAGGTGCTTAATAAACATTTGTTATTGATTGTTGAACTCAATAATACCTGATTTTCCTCTTTACTGTACTATACCTCTTAATAGCACCATTATTCCCCAAGTTTAAAACCACAAAAGTCATTTTGTGGTACAGGCAAATCAAATCAACAAGCATTTATTAATCACCTATAATCAACCTGTGCTAAGAGTTATGACATGGACTTGAGAAACAAGGAAAGGCAAAACACAGTCCCTGATCTCAAGGAATTTGCAATGTAACGGGGAGTGGGTGGGAATGGGAAGACAAAATACAACAATTATATATAAATAAGAAATATAGAGGATATATTGGAGGTAATCTCAAAGGGAAAGCATGAACATTGAGGGGTCCTAGGAAAGACTTCTTGCACAGGTTAGCAGTCATGAAGGAAGTCATAGAAGTTGAAAGGTACAGATTAGGAGGGAGAGTATTCCAGGCATGGGGAAGAGCCAGTGAAATTTTCTGAAGTTTAGGGGGGTGTCTTTTTCAAGAAAGAGGTGGAACTAAGATGGTGGAGTAGAAGCAGAGACTTACTAGAATTCTTCCCCCCAAAACCTAGCCAAATACCTGTAAAAAATGACTAAACAAATTCTGGAGCTACAGAACCAACAAAATGACAGAGTGAAGCAAATTTTCAGCTCAAGACAGCCTGGAAGTGGATGGGAAGTGTCTATCACACTGGGCTTGAAGCAGAGTGCAGTCCACTGAGGGCCATGCAGCACAGATGGGACTTGAGCAGGTCTTGGGTAACCTAATCTCTGGCACTTGTGACTGTTTGCAGACTTCATAGCACCAAAACACTGGAGGACAAATTGAAAGGTCAGTGGAAAAAAACCCTGTCTGACTTATGTGAGGGTGGTCTGGCCTTAGCCCCAGGGTGGCAGAGGGGGTGCAGGAACTAGGACAATCACAGTAGCAGCAGGGGCAGCTACAACCACTGTTTTTGGAGCTCTAGGCCCACAGATTGTAAGGGGATCAAGTGACTGACAGTACACCACCCACTGCCACTGGAAGCAGAAAACTACCTTGACAAACAGTTCAAAAGTCAAGTAAATGACTGGGGAAATGAGCAAAAACCAGAAAAAGAAACCAACTATAGAATCTTACTTTGGTGACAAGGAAGTCCAAAGCATGCAAACAGAAGAAAACAAAATCAAAACTCCTCCATCCAAAGTCTCCAAAAAAAAATATGAATTGGTCTCAAGACTATGAAAGAGCTCAAAAAGGATTTTGAAAATCAAGTAAGAGAAGTAGAGCAAAAATTGGGAAGAGAAAAGAGAGTGATGCAAGAAAACCATGAAAAACGAGTCAACTGCTTACTAAAGGGGACTCAAAATAATGCTAAAGAAATAACACTTTCAAATATAGACTAATCCAAATGGCAAAAGAGATCCAAAATGCCAATGAGGAGAAGAATGCCCTAAAAAGCAGAATTGGCAGAAATAATATAATTTCTTATTGAATTTGATTTAAATAAATTAAAATTCTTTATTTATGTATTTTTAGTTTTCAACATTCACTTCCACAATATTTTGAGTTCCAAAATTTCTTCCCATCTCTCCCCTCCCCTCACCCCAAGACACTGTGCATTCTGATTATCCCAATCTGTCCTCCCTTCTATCACACCCTTGTCTTCCTTTATCCCCTTCCCCTCTATTTTCTTGTAGGGCAAGATAGATTTCTATACCCCATTGCCTATATTTCTTATTTCCCAGTTGCATGTAAAAAAAATTTTTAACATTCATTTCTAAAACTTTGAGTTCCAATTTCTCTCCCTTCCTCCCTCCCACCCATCCCCACTGAGAACACAAGCAATTTGATACAGGTTTTACATGTGTGGTTATGCAAAAGACTTCCATAAGTGTTATATTGTGAAAGACTAATGATATTTCTTTCCATCCTGTCCTGCCCCTCATATGTTCTATTCTCTCTTTTGACCTTGTCACTCCCCTAAAGTATTAACTTCTAATTACCCCCTCCTCCCATTTGCCCTCCCTTCTATCATTCCCTCCTCACCCTACATCTCCTCTTCTCCCCTACTTTCCTGTAGTATAAGATAGATTTTCATACCAAATTGAGTGTCCATGTTATTCCCTCTTTAATCCAAATGTGATGACAGTAAGCTTCACTTCTTCCCTCTCACCCCTCCCCTTTCCCCCTCCATTGAAAAAGGTTTTTCTTGCTTCTTTTATGATAGATAATTTGCCCCATTCCATTTCTCCCTTTCTCCTCCCAATATATTCCTCTTTCACCCCATAATTTTACTTTTTTAAATATCACCCCTTCTTATTCAACTCTCTCTATATATATAATCCTTTCAAATACCCAAATATTGAGAAAAGTATCAAGAGTTACACATATTAGCTTTCCATGTAGGAATGTAAACAGTACAACTTTAGTAAGTCCCTTATGATTTCTCTTTCTCGTTTACCTTTTCATGCTTCTCTTGATTATTGTGTTTGAAAGTCAAATTTTCTATTCAGCTCTTGTCTCTTCATCAAGAATGCAAAAGTCCTCTATTTCACTGAATGACTATTTTTCCCCTGAAGTATTATACTCAGTTTTGCTGAGTAGGTGTTTCTTGGTTTTAATCCTAGCTCCTTTGACTTCTGGAATATCCTGTTCCAAGTCCTTCGATTCTTTAATGGAGAAGCTGCTCAATCTTGTGTTATCCTGATTGTATTTCCACAATACTGGAATTGTTTCTTTCTGACTGCTTGCAATATTTTCTCCTTGACCTAGAAACTCTGGAATTTGGCTACAATATTCCTAGGAGTTTTTCTTTGGTGATCTCTTTCAGGAGGTGATCCGCAGATTCTTTTAATATTTATTTTAGCCTCTGGTTCTAGAATATTAGGGCAGTTTTCCTTGATAATTTCATGAAAGATGATGTCTAGGCTCTTTTTTTTTGATCATGGCTTTCAGGTTGTCCTGTAATTTTAAAATTCTCTCTCTTGGTTCTATTTTCCAGGTCAGTTGTTTTCCAAGATATTTTATATTGTCTGCTATTTTTTCATTCCTTTGTTGTTGTTTTTTTTTAAATAATTTCTTGATTTTTCATAAAGTCATTAGCTTCCATCTGCTCCATTCTAATATTTAAGGAATTGTTTTCTTCAAGGAACTTTTGGACCTCCTTTTCCATCTGGTCAATTCTGCTTTTAAGGGCATTCTTCTCCTCAATGGCTTTTTGGATCTCTTTTGCCATTTGGGTTAGTCTATATTTTAAAGTCTTATTTTCTTCAGCATTTTTTTGGGTCTCCTTTAGCATGAAGTTGATTCATTTTTCATGATTTTCTTGCATCACTATCATTTCTCTTCCCAATTTTTGCTCTACTTCTCTTACTTGATTTCCAAAATACTTTTTGAATTCTTCCATTGCCTGAGACCAATTCATTTTTTTTTTAGAGGCTTTGGATGGAGGAGCTTTGACTTTGTTTTCTTCTGTTTTCATGTTTTGGTCTTCCTTGTCACCAAAGTAAGATTCTATAGTCGGTTTCTTTTTCTGCTTTTTGCTCATTTCCTCAGTCATTTACTTGACTTTTGAACTGTTTGTCAAGGTAGTTTTCTGCTTCCAGTGGCAGTGGGGGGTATACTGTCAGCTGCTCGATTTCCCCATAATCTGTGGGCCTAGAGATCTAGAAACAATGACTGCAGCTGCCCCTGCTGCTGCTGTGGTTGCCCTGGTTCCTCTGCCCCCTCTCCCCTCTGCCTCCCTAAGCTGGGACCAGACCACTCGATTCTCCTGTATTGGTCCCACAGGCTTTTCCCACTGATCTTCCAATTTATACTCAGCATTTTGGGGTCATGAAGACTGGAAACCGCCACAGGTGCAAGAGATTCATTCCTGCTCAGGTCCCTTCTGTGCACTCATGGCCCACACTGGACTGCACTGTGCTCCCAGAATGGCATGCTAGACACTTCCGGGCAACCTTCCAGGCTGTCTTGGGCTGGAGATTTGCTTATTCCATCATTTTATGGGTTCTACATTTCCAGAATTTGTTTAGAGCCATTTTTTACAGTTATTTGGCTGTGCTTGGCTGGAACACTCAAGAGAGTCTGTGTGGTTACTCCACCCCAATAAATAATATTTTTTATAAAGAAACAGCAAGGAAGACAGTATCACTGGATTGCAGAGTATGCGAAGGAAGTAAAGTATAAGACAACTGAATAGACAGGAAGTGGTCAGATTATGAAGGATTTAAAAGCTAAACAAGGAATTTCATATATGATTTTAAAGGTAATTAGGGAGTCAATAGAGTTTATTAAATAGGAAAGTGGATTGTCAGGGAGATTTTAGGAAAATCACCTTAGTAACTGAGTAAAGGATACCTTTAATAAGTAGAGAACAGGAAAGCTTGATGCAAGAAGACCAAACAGAAAATCTTTTGCAATTGCCCAGGCATGGGGTGATGGAGGCTTTCAACAGAGTGATGGGAGTGCCAGAGTAGAGAAGGGAACATATGGAAGATATTTCAGTGGTAAAATTGTCAGGAGTTGACAACAGTTTGCACATGGGGAATGAGAGAAAGTGCTGAGACAAGGATGATACCTAGGTGTAAGCCTCAAAATCCCTGGCTTTAGAAGACCTGGATTCAAATTCTAATTCTAATATGTTCACTACCTATGTGACCTTGGGTAAATCACTTCTTGGGGCAAGACCTGAGTTTCCTTATCTATAAAAGGAAAAGTGTGGATTAGATGGCCTGGTGTCACTTGTAGCTCTCTATCTAAGATCCTGTGATTCAACTTCTCCCTCTCCCTGATACAGAGTAAGTTACTAAGTTCTATCTTATCTCTCTTTACTATGCCCCTTATTTCTGCTTTCTATTTTCATTATTATGAGCCCAGTTCATACCCTCATTAGCTCTCACCTGGGCTATTTCAATAGCATCCTAATTGGTCTGAAAAGCAGCATGGCACAATATAGAAAGAACTGCCTGTGGAGTCCAGGAAGATCTAGGTTTAAATGCTACTTCTGCCATATACTGACTATGTGATCATGAATCAATCACTTCACCTATCAGTAATCCACGCAGCCTTTAAGACTATAATTTGCAAGATAAGGGCTCATATATTTGGAAGAGTTTTTTGTGAAGAATATACCTCTGAAATCACAGTTGTGTTCTACATAAAATCCTAACTGATATTCCTTTCTCCAGGTCTTCCTCCACAACTAGGGAACTTGTAGCCTTGAGGCTACAAAAGGATTTGTTCTGCAAAACTTGGACTGAGTCAAAAGGCATGGGCCCTAGGACCTACAGGGCCACATGTGGCCTTGAGGTCACATGTTTCTCACCCCTGCTCCACATCATAGCCAGAATCATTTTCCTAATGCACAATACTGATCCTACTACTCCCTCATTCCTAAATCTTCAGTGGCTCCCTGTTACCTATTGAATGAGGTCTAAATTTCTTAGCCTAGCCTACTTTGAATTCCTGGATATTTTCTGATATTATTTGGTCTTAATGACATTGGATCTCAAAAAGGTACTTTCTACATTTTGTCACAGAATTAGCAGAACACATTTCCAAAGACTAAGAGATATGAAAGAATGGAAACAAAAAAACCCAAAAACCTAGGTTTTAGAACACCAAGAACTTACAAGACTTGGGCTTCAAAAAAAATAATACCTTCAAGGTACTGCAAGTAAAAGAAACCCAAATTGTGATTTTTAGTAAATTTTAACCAGTTCTGATCATTTTATTACCTAGTATAGTTTCCTGATTCAAAATTATTTTTAGGTTCATCACTTAAGACACTCAGTCTTGAAAAATATCCTGCCTTTCCCTATTGTAACACAAATAATAATCTTTTCCACCCCTGTCCTCTTGAATTTCCAAAGGAATTCACACATCTTTCTGGAATAGAGGGAAGGACCAAGGAGATTACCTTAAACTGTCATTGAAGATGAGACCTTTATTTGCAAAGTTATGTTTGCTTGTAAGTATGGTAGACAGATTTGTATTCAATGTATTTGGAATTTTACATGCATTTTTTTACTCTTGCCTTTGATCCCTCTCCTTTTAAAATATATGCACTTATTCTCTGCTTACCTTAGGATTTCAATTCTGTCTTCCAGATACTGTCCTGATAGTCTGAATCATTGGCTCTGTTCTCAATAAAGTACGGAAGATGGATAGCTTTAGCACTTTGCTTCAGCTCTTATAAATCTAATAAATGGACCCATCCATATCATCTCTCTTGGAATCCTTCACATTGCCCTGGTTGGTTTTTGTTGCAGATAAGAAAAGGGAATGTTTTTCAGGCTTGATATTGATGAGTCTGAAACAGCTACACTAATAATTCTACATCTATACAACTTTATTCTTATTGTTCAACAAGCAATGAGTGGCATTCCCTAAGCGAACAACAATGTGGCTCAAGCAATAAAGAATCAGGTATTGTCAGGTCATTTGGTGTCTAAGTTATGCTGGGCATTGCAACTCCCAAGTGCTGCTGAGCATTGGAAATGTGTTCCTAACAAATGCCACAGAATGTTGGTAGTCACTACTCTCCTCTGACAGGTTGATCTGGAGATTAGATAAACTTCCGGAACTTGTTCAATTTTGGTTTTGAAAAATGGGAAATCTTCTTTATAAGAATGAGCCTCCTGCGAATAATAAGCAAGCTTCTAAAATTGGGAGACACAATATGCTTCACCAGAAGAAAGAAGTCACAAGAATCAGATCCAGAGTAACATACTTATTTGGGGAGGAAAGAAAGGGTGTTTAGACCAAAATTTTGCTTGTTATATTTTTTTAGCATATGTTTTGAAAACAAATTTCAATCCCTCTCCACTTACCCAATCCCATCACCACCTTCATCAGAGGTCTAACTATATGACCTTAGGCAAGTAATTTATTGATTAGTTTATATTTAAGACCTGATCTGGAGGTTAGATGAATTTCGAAGGTATAAGGGACAGGCAGAAAGAGGTAGGGAAGGAGAGAAAATTTTTGGTCTTCAAATATAAAAGTATCATTTAAGATTTGAACCATGTTGAAAAATAATACCCTAAACAGATCATTAATTCATGAGTTCAATTGGAATCTTGTCAATATTGCTGATGGATAGGCCATAGCTCATTGATGTTGACTCTTAATAACCTTCCTCAAAACTTCTAAAATTTCCATTGAAGTCTTTGATCTTCCTTGGTTATCTTTTGTTTAAAAGAGCAAAAACAAGTATTAAAACATGCCTCATCAAGAGAAGGAAAATCTATCTAAGGTCAATCGAACAATTCATCAATGAGCATTTATTAGGTACCAAACACTGTATTAGGTACTGAAAATACAAAAGATACTAAAAGAAAATGATTCTCATTCTAAAGTAATAGATAATAGATTCAATTCTATCCCTGCTAGAATGTAAACTAAAGAAGTGTACATTCTGTCAGGGGAAATATGTACATAATATTAATATGTAGAGAATAATTATGTACATAATAAATACAAAATAAACAAAGTAGTTAAATATAATCCACTGGAGAAGGAAATGGCAAACCACTCCAGTATCTTTATCAAAAAAAATAATAAAAATGAATAGTGCTGGTGTGCTATGGTCCACAGGATCAGGAAGAAATCAGATATCACTGAATGACTGAAAACAACAAGTGAAATATAAAGCTGTTAGAAAGGTAGGTCACTAGTAGCCTGGCAGATCAAGATAGAATTTTGAAGAAAGTGGTGTTCCAGCTATGTCTTAAAGGAAATGAGGGATATCTATGACTCAGAATTGAAGAGACAGTACATTCCAGGTATAAGAGGCAGCCAATGCAGGTATAAGGCACAGAAACAGAGGCTAGAGTCCTGTGAGTGAGGAACAGAGAATGGGCCACAAATGGAGTCCATATCATTGAGTCAAAAAATATCAAGTAATCTAAATCCAGTTAGGAGAGCCCAGTCAGCTTCTGTTTGCCTTCTTGGTTTATCACAGGCAACACTAGGAATATCTCTGATTTTTGTGAAAGTTGCTCACTATAAAATTATGGCAGTTGAGATTTGTCTTGAACAAAAGTGTGTTTCCCAAGTCATTAAACCATTTGGTGGGAGGAGCTGACCCCTAAATGTCCCATTTTTTTTACATGGGACGAGTTCTAAAGAGAGATGGGGTCTAAATGGATATAACTAAACCTCTATCACTTCTCTGACTTTTCTAGGAAGAAAATGGCTTTATAAGCCAGTTCATTCCCAGCCTGCCCTCTCAGGGCCCAAACCTTTATAATAAGCTATACTAGATAGGACAGATTGCATTTTGCTCAAAATGAATTATCATCATAATAGCCATGTAGATCTCCCATCAAGAATCCCAGTTTAGAATAAGAGTTAAAGAAGGAGTGCAAAAGGGGGAGGGGAGAGAGAAATTTACATATAGAGATAAGCATGGACACTCATTAAGGAAACAGGCTTCACTTCAAAAAGACATGAACTCAGCAGAGGTCTCATTCCTGTTAAATATGTAGTGTGTGCTTATTTGATGATGAAAATCAGAGGTTGGCTATTTGAATGGAAATGCATTTTAATAGATGTTTAAGGCAAAAGCAGGCCCTCCATTCTCATCTCTATCACACAGGCACCTTCTTGACCATCATTACCAGGCAGGAAAGAATATAGACCTTGCTAATCACCCTGTAAGGAATGCGGGGAATGGTTCTCCTCCCTCCCCCTCAGTCTTTGTGGATGTTCATTAACCTTGTGGACTTCTCAACCAGGAAAGTACAGCAGTCTTGGGGAAATTTCCATATCTTTTAAGAAATTCTAGCTATATAGCTAGCTAGCCAGGTTCCAGTCTAGAATGGAAACTGGAAGAAAGCATAAGTACAGTTAAAGACTCTCATAGGGATAAAAGCCACAAACTGTTAAAGATAAATAAATAAATAAATGAAATAGCAACTTCTTTAGCTTAACTTCTAGCCACAAATAAAAAATAGCATCTTTTATTTAAAAAAAGCAACACTCCCCCCAAAATGGGCATTTTACCACTTTCCTTGAACATATTTATCTTTTTTTTTCAAATTGTTACATATATTAAGCCAATGCATTTATTTATTTTTTTGGATATAGATAACAGAAGAATCTGTCCTAATTACTTAAGTACCCATCCAGCCATAACATCTAGGATGAGGTTAAATGCTAAAATATTAACTTTCTATATATGTTATTTCCTCGTGCTCCTTTGGTAGTTGATGTAGAACTTGAGAATTCATAAAATCCTAAGTATCCTTGAAAGGTTATTAATATAAAGGAAGAAACCTTCTGGCTGATGAAAAATGCTATTTTCTAAGGAGTTCTAGAGAGGTTTGCGCTTCCCAGATGTCTCTCATCCAAGGACCCATGGGTGCCCAAATGATTATAGCTATTCCAGTCTTCATAGGACTTAGAATTGGAAAGGATTTCATAATAATAAGAAACAGCAGTGACCATAATAATATTAGCTAACATTTTATAGCACTTTAAAATTTACAAAATTATATAGATGAACAATGATTTAATCTTCACAATTCTTTTTGGAGTAGGTGCTATTAGTATCCCCATTTTACAGATATGGAAACTAAGGCTGACAGAGATTAAGTAATTTGCCTAAGGTCACACAGTTAGTAAATGTGTGAGGTAGGATTTAAACTCAAGACTTCCTAACCCTAAATTCAGTATTCTAGGCGCTCCCTAGCAGCCTATATAATAAGATTTATATAGCATTTTAAGGTTGTAAAGCACTGGGCAAACATTATCCCATTTGATCCTCACCCCGGAAGGGAGGTGCCATTGTTATAACACATCCAGTGTGAGCCCTTTATTTCAAGGTTGAGGAACTAAGACCCGGGGAAGGGAAAGGAATTAGCCAAAACTAAACAGGTCCAACACCAATACCACTAGGAAATCTTCTGACTGCAGAGCCCACCTTCTTTCCAAAAAAGCAGGCTACTTTCTTCACTAATTTGTGTTTTGCTCTTTCCAGCTTGCACAAAATCAATGTTTGTAAGGATGCTGACCCTGGGCTAGTATAAACTCATTAACCCTATCTCCACTGACACTATCATCCCATTACTACCTTTTGGCTCCATCCTAGTCATGGATGTTTTTTTTTCTTTTTGATCACTTTCATCTCTAATGGGTCATTAAAGTCAGTAACACTCTTGTAGTTCATTTTATCCTAAGCCAGATAAATTATGCATTTTTAAGTTAGGAAGAAAGCAAACAGTTCCATCCAATCTTAATGGAGTAGCCAATATCTTTAATTTCCAACCATAAATCCTGCTCATCAGCAAGTGAAGCAGCCTGGCCAAACTCCATAGATACTTACTGATATTCAGGTTCTATGTATTCTAAGATGATGTTACTGGCATCGACAACTGTCACTGCACATGTACGCAAGAGAAAAGGCAGGTCCAAAAGATAAATGACCCTTTTTTACTGCTCAGGCAAAATTTCCTACCATCTTAAAAATTAGTATCACAATCTCTAGGGAATGTGGGAATAAATAGCGACATTTATGGGTGTCAATTGCAACCCTGCTTCATATTTGGACTTTTGTCTTATGAGCATTTTGACTTCATCATTGAGATTTCACAATCTTTCCTCAATAATTTTATAATACTTTTGCTAAGTCTCAAAGTGCCACAAAGTCTCTGCTAGGAATTCTGGTGCATGGCACAAATTCATTTGTGTGTCTAATCCCATCATAGGGGCAAAGAAGAAGGCTACCCCTATGAACACCTTGGTAATGGGACCCTGGGGATGCCAACCAAGGGTGCTAACACGGATCTACAGAGTCTAAGATAGGATATCAGGATAGCTACCACCATTTGGATATCAACTATCCAGCAAATATCAGCTACCATGGATATCAACACCCTGCATCCTCATTCACTCGACCAAGGAACTATTCTGAAAATACCATTCAAAGGAAAGCAGGAGACAAAGTTTTACAGGCAACTTCTGTTACAAATAAAAATATTCCTCAAATGTGATGACCTCACCACATTTCTCTGTCTCTCTGTCTCTATCGAACTGCCTTCCCGCTTTGGGTAGCTCTCACAGGGAGACCTGCTTCTGAAGTCCCAGACTATGTAGATTTGACTTTAAAAAAGTGTAAGACGTTTCCCTCCCATTATCACCTAGTTAAGCTACTCAGACTCTGACAGGCTAACAAGTTGCTAATGGCCTTGGCGTTCTAGCCCAGTTCCCAGCAGGTTGTTTCAAATGGGTCGAGGAGATTGATTTGCAAGCAAAATCTCCTCTCTCCCTCATTCTAGTTCTTTGTACTCAGCCCCTTGATTTCTGCTCCCCAGATACCCTCAGAGTCTGCCCAAGAATGGAACAAAATCACATCGGTTCAGAATTTGAATTACCCCCAGTCTGTTTTTTTTTAAATGTGCCCCATTATTTCATCAAGCATGTGTGTTAGGGACTGGGGGAGAGGTGGCAGGGAGGGAAGAAAAAATAGCAAAGAGACTAGAGAAAAGAAAGGGAGAGATGATGACAGATGGATGCAAATGTGCCTTTTAAGTGGAGAAGAGCAGCTGATGTTGGAGCATGAAATTAAATTAGTACATCTGTGGCTGGATGCGTGTCATTCAAATCAGATACTCTAAATGGGCATCTGGCTACCTACTGTTGAACCAAATCCCTTTCACAGAGCAACACTTTCCCAGGCATGAGATGGATATCTACATCATAAAGTGGTATGTGACTCTTATAAAATCTATTTATATAAGGTTTGAACTTTCACAGAGGCTGGGTGCCCCTTAGCAATACTTGAGGCTCAATTGGCCAATTGTTCACCAGGTGGAAAAGAGGTAGTGAAAGACAATAGAAACTTGGGAGTTTCTTTCTCTAGGATAGTGATGTTTGTGGGGCAGCCTACAGGCCTGATGCCTGAATCTATTACTAAAAATCCTTGCCCCAACTCTGAGTGCTGAGAGTTTAAAATGTTAACAACCATATCCATGCAGCAACAAAAACCTGTCTGTTTCTTCTGGACCAGGCTACAAGATGGTGCACCATAAAGAGTTATCCTATGACTCTGTCTTTTCTCCTAAACTCTGAGCAGTTTTCTAGTTTCATAACTCCTTGCCAAGAATGGTTATAATTTAGGATTTCCTAAGAATTCCTAATTCTGTATTCTTCCTCACTCTATTCCCCTTCCATCTATTTCACTCTCAATTCATCTAAAACATTAAAAGAAATCATGGCTCTGTAAAACAAGCATGACTTGGTGATCAAAGGAGTTGGGTTCAAATTCTACTCTGATAGGAACTACTTGTGCAACCTTGGGCAAATAACTTGAATTCCTTGGACCCCAGTCTCTTTTCCTGTAAAAATGAGAAGGTTGGGCAAGGTGGTTTTAAAGGTCCCTTCAGAATCTAGATCTATTATCCTATAAGCCAAATGCCAAGTACCCAGGATTTGGGTCCAAAGCTTAGAGTACAGAAGCAGAGTGGTATAGTGAGTCAAAGAGATATAAGTTCAAATCATGCCTTGGAAACCTGTTAGCTGCAAAGCATTGAACAAGTCACTTAACCTCTCTGTCTCAGTTTCCTCAAATGCAAAATGAAAATAATAATAGCCCTTAGATATTTGGTTGTTGTAAGGATTGAAAGAGATAAATATGTAAAACATATTTGCAAAGCTTAAAGAGCTATATAAATTTTCATTATTTTAACTTTACTTTGATGAGGAGTAAAAAACAAGGCTTGAGGACCAAGGATGCTTAAGAACACAGCTGCTCTAAGAGTCTTCAAAAATCATTCAGAAACAACAGTTATAAGGCAGAAGGGGAGGGAGTTGTTCCTGAAGAGCAACACTGCCACACAGGGATGGCAACTATAGAAGAACACATTCCATAGGGCAATAACGTAGGGAGGGGAGCCCCATTGTCCACAACCCCGTAGACTAGCTAGCTATACACCGCAAGATTGGTACTGCAAGCCCAGGCCCCCAAGCAACTTTTGGTTCACCCTCAGAGGTTTTTGGCTTTCTTTTAAATAGGGGACTGCCTGTCACCCATAAGACAACACTATCAGGGAGTCTGAAGCACTGAAACACAAGTGTTCTCTGAATTATCTAATAAGGAATGAAGGGCAGGAAACCAGAGAACTTAACTATGTGCCCCAGCATAAAAGCACCAGTCAAAGGTGACACCAGATCCCCTGGGGAAGTTAAACTTCAGTCTGTATTCATCCTGGAGGTTAAAACTAGTTAAATCTGGTTTTACCAGCTCACAGCAATGGACTGACAATCTCCATTGTCCTCTACTGTGCTGTTGCTGTAAAGTAATTACGGCCCGTGAGAGTCTTCCAAATGGCTGGTGGGCAAGTCTCACAAACATGTTACAGTAAAAGGATATTCTCCACTGAAAATTAGAATTTGTATTAGAAAGTAATAAAGAATAAATATTTTAAATGAATGACCATAATAGAAAAGAGAGAAAATGGTGGGGTCATGGAGAGAGAGAGAGAGAGAGAGAGAGAGCTAGAGAGCTAGTTGCCCTTAGTACTAGGATGAGATTCAGGTACTTGGTTAAGGTATCTCCTCTCTATTCTTACCATTATTTATTGAGTACATCTTATATATTGGGATATTTCTCTCTTTCTGCTCTTCTTTGAGCTCAACAAATGTGTACAACAGGGTCTCTCCCAAATGATACAAACTAACATGACTCGCTTTTCTTACTTTACTCAGACAAAAATAATTGTACTACAGCCTGGTACTCATGGTCAGACATTTTCTGTACATGACATGACAGTAGGGTCCACAAGTACCTACTGGAACCTTAAAGAAAGGATAGAAGGGAAAAATATCTATTAAGCACCTGTTTTGTCCCAGGAACTGTGCTAAGTGCTTTTTCTAAATATTATCTCATTTGATCCTTACAACAGCACTGGGAGGTAGATGCTATTGTCATCCCCATTTCACAGTCACACACATTGAAGTAAACAGAGATCGAGTGACTTGCCCAGAGTCACTCAGGTAGTTAGCCTCTAAGGCAAGAATTGAGTTCTGGTCTTTCTGACCCTAGGTTAATTGTGACAAGGAGAAAGGGAGTCTATATAGAGAGTGGTTAAGATGGGATGGGACAATGGAGAGAATAATGGATCTGTAAGAAGAGGAGTCAAGTTCATATTTTAGCTCTGCTCCTGGAACACTAAGATGTAAGCTGGATGATTATCCAAATGCATTCCCCAGTTCAGATCACAGTGCCTGTTATCTACCCACCATCAAGATAATCTTTCTCCTTTCTCAGTGAATACAATGCCTAGCTTTTCCCCCTCTAAGTCAACTTCTGCTATGATACTGAGGGATTTAACATGAGTTGATGCCCCCTCAGTGCCCTCATCTCCCAGTTTTTTTAGCTGCTCCCCTCCCAGGACCTACTTCTCCACTCCACTTCAGAAAGATGGTAATAATCTTGATCCTATCATCACCTGCAATTCTCCACTTCCATGATCAAAACTTGAAATCCCTTTATCCGATCACAACTTTCTATCATTCTCTATTTTCCGATGGCTTATTCTTCCCAAATCTATTTTTTGTGCTCATGATGACTTGAAATTGCCCTAACTGTCAGTATTCTGTCAGACTATCAAGCCTTTGACTGTCATTCTCTCCCTTTCTAATTCTGATTTTCCGGTGAATCAGCTCTATACTATATTCAACTTTTTACTATGCTTTCTACTCCTGAATCCATTCCATTGCTCCCTTGTTGAATCACTGCTGTTTTCTTGAAAAACTTGAATCCTGGATTATTCCTGCTTCTCATCTCCTGTTTTGCTGACTGATGCCAGAAGAAGCAATGTGGCTATGCTGATTGGATAACCTTCAAATTTGTTATTTGATCGAACCCGGACTCTCGCTTCACCAGGGCAATTATTTGATTCCTGAAATGACTTTCTATTTCATTCGCCACAGAGGTCATTCCAAATTTTCTCTTCTCTCCTCATGCCTTCCATATCATCTCTTCAGCGGAGAACTCTGTCCTATAATTGCTGAAAACAATAATGAGGTCATTTGCCAAGATCTCTCTGTTCTCCCCTTCTCCTCATTTAATAATACTCCTTTCTTTACTTCCCAACATTTTCTTACCTTTACTTTCCATTTCTTTCCTTATTCAGTTCTCTGATAGAGAAGTAGCTATTTTCCTCGCCAAGTCCAAACACATACTCTTGTTCTCATCATCTCCCATCTTCCCCAACAGATTGTCCCCATTATCATCCCTTATGTCCCTTTGATATTCAATCTCTTGCTATGTATTGGCTCCTTCTCAGGTGCCACTATTAAAAAAGAAAAATGCCATCCTTCCTGAATCCCACTATCCCTGCTAACTATTTTATAAGTCAGTCTGATGGTTGACTAGATTTCTTTCAAAAATTCCTTTCATTTATCTGAATGCTATTTTTCATTCTCTTTTTGATTACAAATACATACACTTGGAAAAGGACTTTTGTGGTCTGGTTCCATGTATAGGGAACAGTATTGTGTGCTGGAAACAGGGCAGTAGGCACAGAGGTCACAGGTACTTTTCTGGAGTCAGATCAAAATCATAGTAATCATAGTAACAAAAATAACTGATACTTAAGTGACTTTTAAAGACTTACAAAGAACTTATATATTACATATATTATTTCATTAGAAACGAGGCAATTGAGGCTCAAAAAAATTTAAGTGATGCAACCATAGTCAACTACATGTTCGTGCATATTTGTTTATCTCCCACATTAGTTGTCAGTTCCTTGAGGCTAGGGGCTGTCTTTTGCCCTTTTTTGTACCCCTAGCACTTAGCACAGTGCCTGGCATATAATAAACATCTGATAAATGCTTACTGACTAATTCAAGAGTCACTCACAAAGTAAGAAATCAGGAACAAGGTATGACTTGAACTTAGTTCTCTCAGAGAGCCCTTCATTCAAGACAAAAGTTCAAGAATAAATATAGTCAAAGTTTCTGAGTCAGTTTAGGAAAAAAAAAACAAAACTTATTGAAGTTGGTACCCAATGAATTTTTATTTGTGGTAGAATGCTTTATATTTAGTTTTCATAAAATACCCCAAAGATAGAGTCTCAGGGTGGTAAATGCTTGCTCTGTGAGTAGCTGTGCTATGAGTCCAATGCTGATAAAATGTACAACTGTTCAGAAAAGAAAGAAAGGAAAAGAATTGAGTGAAGTTTGAAATTCCAGTGCTCCTCCCAATAGTCAGATGAAGACCAAACCTTCTATTGGAGGGGAGAAATAGTAGTCAGCTCTTAAGATGATTCTAATGAGAGGTTCAATGAGCTCAAGACTACATAGGATGATGGGCAGCAGCTCATTGTTTGACTCCCATCCTTACCCTCCCCCCCGAGCCTAATTCACTCCACTCTCCTCCCCCAACTGACGCAGGGACACATACATACATGTTCTATGGATAGTCAAGGAAATTTAGTCCCCATCATCTCCATTAAAGTCACTTGTTAAAAAAGAGAGAGAAAGACACAGAAAAAAAAAAACCTTTCCTGCTATTGTCTCATTAAAATGCCACTTTTGAGTCATTTAAAAAGGGTCAGGTTCGATGTTGGCTCTAAAACCTTTGACAGCTACTATAATTGCCTGGAGGTCGAATACCGGCGATGGCTCTCACAAGTTTAATTTCATAGTTTCTGCCAACCTATTAACATATACACTAGGGCACAAAAATCACAGGAAATTAGAGATGGGGAGAAAACTGGCTCCATTTACCACTGGGAATCTCAACCACTTCCCTGAGTCTGGATACATTTGTTCCCATAAGCAAGAGGCTATTTTCTCAGAAGGGGGATAGCTGCTCAATTTAAGTGAAGATTTCAGTCAAGTTAAAGAGAGTGGCATGGCCCAGTTTTGTGCTTTTTTTCTGTCACTGTGTCACCCCAAATGGCAACTCTATCCATAATTAGATTAGAATTTGATTCAACATACAGAGGTGAAAAGGGATGAATATGGGTGAGAATATCTATTTGACTGACTTACATCTAACAAACACTTGATGTATTTGGGTTTGATTCCACTTTAGTATAGTAAGGGCGCCTTTGAGAGCACAGCCTTGGATATTGCCACCTGCAACTGATTGTCAACGAGGCAGCATGGTGTAGTTAATAGTACTCTAGTTGCAAAGAACTGGTTTTGAAGCTTGTCTAAGTAGCTTTGTGAACCTCATAACCTCTCTGAGACTAATTTTTCTCATCTATGCAATCACAGAATTTGACTAAATTGCCTCTAAGATCCTTTCCAGCTTTAACTCTTATTTGTGACTATATCAACCACTAAGCCAGAAGCTATCACATTTTGGTGGTCAGTTAAAGACTTTATTGATCACTACAGCCACAGCTAATGGACATCAGTTTGCTACCTAACCCATAGAGTCCAAAGATTATGAAATCCATGTAACATCTTCAGCCAAAGCTGACATCCAAGCTTAATGTCCTTTTAATAACAAAGAAAAGATTTTTGATTCCTCATTAACTTTTCCTTCCCTATGATGCACAATCTACTCCTAGCATCCCTTCATCCTTCCCTTAACTTACCCACAGATCCCTTTTACAGAGAAGAGGTAATTTCCCTCTTCACACAGTGAGCTACAGAAGAGCTAGGATTTGAACTCATGCCCTCTGACTCAAAATCCAGCTCTTTCTACTGCACTATATTATCACAAGAGCTATTTTCTAACCACCTCTTCCTAAGCGTATACTTGTTTTGGTGGTTTCCTTGAAATCAAGTTCGGGATTTTATAATTATCCCTATTAAATTTAATTGTAATTTATTTGGACCACTGCTCTAATTGGTTGAGAAATTTGGGGATCTTAATTCTGTTATCCAACATGTTACCCACTCCTCTCAGCTATGATCTGCAAATTTTATTAGCATGCCTTATATATCTTCATCCAAGTCACTGATTAAACATTGAACAATAACAAGGAAAAAAAACTGTAGCCCTCCATTCTAGGCTTCTATCTCAGTTGACAAGAATGAAATTAATATACTAATCAATGCTACTTGACTCTAGTTATTCAACTAATTCTGAATGCAACAAACTGATGGAATCTCTGAGGACTTCTTCTCAGTGGGAGTTGCCTCTTGAGTTAAGAGTCTTGTATCAGTAAGAGTAGAGGGTCTATGAGTTCTTTTCCATATCTGTCATTTTGCGAATCTAAGTCTAGCCATCAGTTTCCATTTGTGCATGCTGACAATATCTATTTGGATTATTTTGGGGGAGGCGAGAAGTACATGAAGGACTATGGATCCAGATTTTCTGTAATAGAGACATAGACTTAATCCTGACTTCAATATTTAGGTTTGGAATCAGCAACATGGTCTTACCTTTTCCTTCACGAAACAAAACAGCAACAAACTCTCACTATTTTCTTTGTAGTCCAAAATTTGTATCTTCTCCCTACTTAGATACAAATGCCTACTTGTTTTTTGTAATTTCTCTTCTCTTCACTCAAGACAACTTAGTAATGGCTAAGGAAATATTGTGTTTTTCTAAACAAGAAATCCATATGCTATATGGACAAGCCCCACTCCCACCACTTACTTATTCACCTAAATATCCAAATATAGGTATAATGACCCTCCCCCCTGTCAGTAAACTACCCCAATGCAGAGCAATACACCTCTTTAAGGCTAAAGTGCCTATTCTCTAGGGTAGATTAGGGAAGTCTCTTCTTGGAGGCAGGGGAATGATTTTTTTTTACTCGAGGTCCAGCGCTCTAGCTGTTGCACCATTCCAGAATTCTTTGGGGTAAAAAGTCAATAGAGCCAACCTCTCTAAATCCTGTAGGCAGTGGAAGTTGGCATTTAGCCCTCACCTTTTTTAAACACTTCTCTCTTTAGTGGCTCATTTTAAACCAGCCAGCCAGCACTGTCACTTGACATTCAGATGGTGTGCTGTTGCCTTCATCCTGTCGACTACAATGATCCTAGATGTTGATTTGGGGTTTTGTATGCGGGTGCTGGATTTTTTTCTTTCCTTTCCTCTTCTCTATTGCCAGGAGGTGATTCTCCTCCTCCACCCTGCCCCCCTCCTGCCAACCTCCTGATTTGATGCTTTATGGTCGTTTCATCAGGGCCATTGTTAGAAGAAGATGGGTCTTCTCACAATGTGCCCTGACAGATGACTTCCTCCATCTACAGACAAATCAGCCCAAGGAAAGATGCTTTATTATTGTGCCCGTACCATTATATTCTAAATGTACCTGCTCAGGGCCAGGTCAATCAGCCCTAGTAGGGCATGGAGGGGGAGGGTGAAGAAGAAAACTACTGATTTTACCACACACACTCACACACACACACACACACACACACACATGAATTTAACATATTCTCTTTTTCTGAAAATAGAATAGAGAAGATCTTAACTTTGAGAATCTATAACCCATTCCCTTACAAAAATCTTTCAAAGAATCAGAGGTTTATGGAGATCTCTGAATATCATTTAATCTTACCTGTGTCTTGCCCCTAGTGAAACATCACCAAAATTATTCCTAGAGAGACGGAGAACTTCTTTCACTTTTAAGCATCCTCAGAGAATAAATTATAAAATTTATTGTTATTCAGTCATTTAGTCATGTATAACACTTCATGACCCCACAGACCATACTTTCCTTGAGGTTTTCTTGGTAAAGATACTGAAGTAGCTTGCCATTCCCTTCTCCAGTGGATTAAGGGAAACAGAGGTTAAGGGATTTGCCCAGGGTCGCGCAGCTAGTAAGAATCTGAGGCCAGATTTGAACGCAGGTCTTCCTGCCTCCAGGTGCAGTGCTCTATCCACTGAACCATCTAGCTGCCCCAAATTATAGAATATTCAATGGAAAAATGAGTTCAGTGGGATACAACACTGGAAATCTGGGGATCCGGAGATCTGGCTTCTAAGCCTGACTTGGGCACTAACCTGCTATTCAACCTTGGAAAAGTAACTCCCCCTTCCAGCTGCGCTTCAATTTGCTCATCTATAAAACTGAGGACATTAGATTAGACTGTCCATTTTGTTTTTTGTCTGGCAGGTACACATTTAACTGGAAAATAATAGGAACTTCATAAGTAATTCTTTTAAGCAAATAAATGTATCTCCAAAAGTCCACTTTCGTCCGTCGCTTTACAGATAAGGACACTGAGGATCAGAAACCTTAGGTGACTTGCCCAGCATCACACAAGCTAGTGGCAGAGCTTGGGATAAAAAATAAAGTCTTTGGAGGCTCAGTACAACTTTATCCCCCCATTATACCAGCCTTCTCAGCAATACCCCCAATTTCATAGGATTATAGATTCAGGACTGAAAGAAATCTAAGAAGTCATGTTGTCCAAACCTACTAATGAACAGCAAGAAAGCAAAGGTTCAAAGAGGTTAATGAATTTGCTCAAAGTTAAACAGGAAATAATTTGTGAAGGTGGATTCAAACTTAGGCTTTTGGACTCCAAATCCAGCCCTCATTCCACTGTCTCACTTGCTCTCTGGTATCCAATATGAGGCACCGAAGTGGCACAGGGCATTAGGAACACCTCCGTTTAAATCTGGCCTCGGATACTTACTAGTTGTGTGACTGCATGGAAGTCACTTTATGCTTCTCAATTTCCTTATTTATAAAATGGGGCTAATAACAGTACTTACTTCTTAGGGTTGTTGGTAATTGAGATCATATTTGTAAAATGTCTGCAAATCTAAAAGGGATATATATATATATATATATATGTATGTGTATGTATTAGTTATTACTATTATACCTAATGATATTTCTCTTTACTATATCCAAGTTTCTTAGAATTGAAAAATTATCCTTCCCAGTTTCATTCTTTTGCTTCAAGTTTCCTTTGCCTTGATCATTTCTGGAAATGCATCATTTATACAAAAATATTTATTAGAATCTTTCTATTTCTGGGACATGGTATTAATCCACAAGGTAAAAATTCATCCTCCCCTCCACCAAGCTTTTCTTTCTTTGAGTCATTCTCCGATAAGCCTTCTATGATATGAAAATCTATTTAAAATGTCTCCTTGAGAGTCCTATGAGCATTTTGCTTGACACTAGCCCCATCAGATTTATTTAACGAGTTTCAGAGACTGTTTGTCTTATGACTATAATAACAGAAGCTCTGCCAGGGAGGCCATTAAACTTAGAGCTACTCGGTGACCCGTGTCTCTCACTGGACTCTATCACCTACCTCCCAGACAAGATAAAATCCAAGGAGCAAAGTCTTTATTCTTTATGTGATTAGTTGCTTCTCTTTACTGATCTAATATAGCAAAGAGAAACAAGCTAGATATGAAAAATTAAATTCTTAAATTATATTAGGAATTGAATTTTCTTCAGATTGGAAAAACATTTCCATTTCACAGATAGGAAAAACTGAGGACTATGCCGTGCAATAGTCACTGTCTGGAGAAGTATATCTGGGTTATATATAACTTTTATTCTCATATGCATTGCTTTTTTTTTAAACAGTGGAGTTTTCCCTAACATCAGCCTCTAACTCAGACTATCCAACAATGACAACTTGGTTTTAAAGGGAAGTGAAAGGCAGTGATCTTAGCCAACCCATGAGAAAACATATCAAAAGTACTGGTTGACCGAAACTTGATGGTAGAGATCTCCTATCAAACAAGCAATCAACAAGGATTTATTAAGCGCCTGGTTAAGTTCTTAAGAAATGTGATACCTCTTTTCTATGTTCCAGGTGCAGTGCTATACAAATACAAACATAAATGTGAAGAATGAAACAACTTTGATTGACAAAATACTTGTATTCAAACATGAACCCTTACAACAATCATCTATCCATCGTTACTATTGCCTCAGGAAATGGACCCTCAACTCTGTATTATAATTCATACGTATAATGCTTTGAGGTTCACAAGGCATTTTCCTCAACATAACTTTGTAAGGTAGGTAGAAGAAACATCCAATTTTACAAATGACAGAATGAAAGATTAGTGACATGCCTATGGTCACTCAGCTAGTAAGTATCAAAGCCACATTTGAAAGCAAAAATCTCTTGTCTAAGACCAGTTCGTTCTCTCTCTCTGTCTCTTGTCTCTGTCTGTCTCTCTGTCTGTCTCTCTCTCACTATTTTCCCTCTATTTTCCTTTCTTGAAGAAAAGAAGTTAGGATGTGGATTATGTAGAGTGGTAGTCATTTTTAAAAAATTATTCATGTTTAGCATTGGAATGAATTATGGCAACACCTCATTTATTTGACACTTCGGAGGAATGAGAGGTTCTGCATAAGTAAATTTCTGAATCTTATAGCTTTAAGCAACAATGTTTTATTGTCCACTTCAGCCCTTTTTTATGGACTTTCTTTTTCTATAAGGCATTAAAGGCTTCCTTCACTTCATAAGAGACTGTCCTGAATAGAATTTAAGCTTTTCTCAACTATTACATAGTTATATATAATTTATGGAACTGTATAGCAGCTTATGTGTATACATGCATATATGCATGTATACACATGCACACACACACACACACACACACACACACACACACAAACACCAGTGGAGGCCTAAAGTTTTCTTGAAGAAAAGAGCCTATTGCCCTTCACTTTAATTGCTATCACAATTTTCTATAGGGAAAATGAACTCTCCAATTCTTCAAACATACTCCAACAGCTCCAGGAAATGTTGCTACATATCTAGTTACAAAATATTTAAATGGTTTTGAGCTCAAATTCTAAGGGTTCTTCTCAGCAAGGGGAAAGAAATGTAAACAAGGGACCCAACATACAGACATTAATCAGGTATGCAAAAGTAGTTTATTCCCATGCAGAAAAGGGAATGCTAAGGAATAAAGAATCATAGAAGGATTTGAACAAAATCTAGAAATACTGCTTCAGTAAATCAGAAGAATGACATTCAAACCTAGTTAGGACATTATAATTTTTGCAAGGCTACTTACTGATTTAGCAGTTCACATTTCACCTTTGCTGAACACAATCTGATGGTCACCAAATGGGTACTTCCTTTTAGGGGCCTCCTTTAATTCTTTATTACAAGCCTCATCCTGCTAAGCCTGATGCAACTATAACTGGTCCAGGACAGGCTGTTTTTGTCAATGGCACTCAAAAGTTTTCTAAGCCCCATTGAAATTCACAGGGTTGAAACTGGACTGAAGGAAGCAAAAAAAAAAAAAAGAGAAGTAAAGGAAGCCCGGGGACCTTTGGTACAAGGCTGTTTAGCTGAAGTCACATTTGCTGTGTGGAGCAGGGCCCTGAAAACCACAGCCTTGCCACAGATCTGGACTAGGGAAGGACATTTCTTTTCTCCATCCCCTTCACCTCCAAACTGGAGTCATATTTTATCTTCTTGAACACCTACTCCAAGTCAACAGCTTTTCTGACTCAACAACCAACTGGGGGCCAAATCCACAGATGAGAAGCAGACAAAAGATGTCTGTATCTGCTCAAGATCAAGATATATACAGAGAGATAGATATGTATGTATGTATAGATATATAGATGTAGATATCGATGTACACACATATATATACATCTATACACATACATATAATATACATTTACATGTCTGTCTACATCTATACACATATACATACATAATACATATACACACATATAAACATACACAATATACATACATATATACATATATACACACACATATATGTGGTTTCCCAGAGGCAGGTAAAGAAGTAGGTAGCTTGTTTGTGTGTATGTATGTATAGACACATAACCTAATACATACATACATGTGTGTAACTATGTCTTCAGTGATTACTGAGGGAGATTTAAGCTACTAGCCTTTTAAAATTTTTATGTCTTTTTTTATTGTACCCCTCCCTTTGTATCCCTATTTTGTCCCCCAATACTAGAGACACTCTCTCTTCTATAAATGCACCTTAGAGAACCTTGAGGGGTTTGAAAGAGCCCCTAATCAAGAGTTCCCCTCCTCCAAAGGAGATAATAGCCAACTTGAGATTAAGTGATACGTTGTTCTCAGGTGCTCCTCCTTGAATTAGGGGGTTGAAGTTCCAGGAAACAGGGCCCCTGCTATACAGGATAACATTCCGATAAAGAGGCCTTGAGGCCTCCTTTCTACTTATTACTATCTGTCCCGTTCTCATGCCCCAATTGCTACCCCTATGGTTTTTTACTATATAAGCATCCCAGCTCCTCTGATTTGTGACTCAGTTTGTCTCGAATAAACTCAGTTTGTTCAGACTGCTGTGTCCCTGCTGTCTTTTCATCCTTGCTCCGTGAGCCCCGTAATCGCCCCGGACCTGCCCTACTGCGCTGGCCGCAGCATATACCCACTCCAGAAAGAAGGAAGAATGTGCAAAAATTGAAGGGAAAATGTCAGAAAAGAACACAGCAGCTCATAACTCTCGAACCATAGTCCCTCAGGGCCCTTTCTCACTCCTCTCACCCACGCATTCATCATAGGACTTGGGGGAAGTGATAGATGAGCTAGTCAATCAAAGCATTTATTAAATGCCTACTATGTGCTAGGCAATTGTGCCAATGTTTTGCTAGTCTAGCTTTTTACAGGGAACAATAGAAATTCTGAGAAAACGAAGGGCATCAACTGGGCTACTCTTCCTGTGGTGTGGCATCTTGACTGCACAGGCCAATACACTGCTTGGCTAAGTCAGACAGGTTCCTTGGTGGCTGTGCTGGCTCTTCACCAGTCTTGGTTACTGCTGGACTTGACCAGACAGTGGGCAGATAAGGCCAAGTAGACAATACAGCTTCTGGCTAGCTGCTCCCAGGCTGAGCAGGGAAGTTGGCTTTGCCACTAGACCTTTCCCATGGTGCCGTATCTTTCTTGGACATGCAAATTCACTGATCTCCTGGATTCAGTTGCTTGTGGATGATCAGTCATAGGCTCTTCCTCCTTCAGCCATGGGCTGGGCTGAGTGTGTTACAGAGCCAGCATAAGGAGAATTAGCTTAGTGGAAATTTTTTTTCCCTTTAAAAGTGAGGTGGCATAGTGAATAGAGAACACTAAGTCTATAATCAGGAAGATCTGTGTTCAAATGTGGACGCAGACAATTAGTATCTGCATGATACCAGGCAAGTCTACTTGACCTTTCTTTGCCTCAGTTTCCTCAATGGCAAAATGGGGATAATAACAGCTCTCACTTTATTGCTATAATAAAGTATAAGATTATCATGAGAATCAGATGAGATTGTATTGGTAGCACTTTGTACAGGGCCTGATATATACTGGGCACACCTGGCACATAGCAGGTGCTGTGTAAATGCTTATTCACCCCATTAGTTCCTCATCTCCAAAGTTGTTCTCTTACCAACCAGAGTTGTGAGAAGTCTTTTCCCTCTTATTTGACAAATCTTTCTGTGTTCAAAAACACTTAAGTAAGATACTTGTTGTAGGTGCTTACTTTCTTTTCAGTCAGTTACAACTCCCATAATCCCTAAGCAATATTATGTAAATGAGGATCTAGGGACAGAGTTGTCAAAGCATTCTTTGCCCTGGAGGCAAGTTCCTATTCTCTGAGGAGTTCTGTTCATAAGTCCTTGAAGGTTCTCACCCTTCTAGGAAAATCTATTTTGTATCTGAAGACTTCCCTTTAAAAGTCTCTGTTTTTCAGCCTCGATTTACACACTTTCAGCTTTTACTTACAGTCTTTCAGAGTGGGAAACTTGCAATTCCTGAAAATAAACTTGAGAGACATCAGGACATCTGTGGGTGTGTCAGAACTTTGCATTTCACATAGTTCACATGGTTAACACAGGTTCAATAAGGAAGGACAATGTATTTTGAATATGGCCTATACTGTATACAGTCTTATAGCACACATGAGCTAATTGCACACAATAGTAAAATGTATAAGTCCCATGAACATGGAGCAATAGTACATTTAGGGAAGTATATATCAGTAATTTATGCCAAATGTCACATATCACCATAAATATCAAAACTGCACTCATGGTAAACATATACACACATTGTATATGTATATATACACTTTCACATATGTGTCATATATATAGTACTATAGCAATAATTCATGGCATAATACAATACAAAATAAAATATATTGCAGTGGCCTGTATTCCATATAATTCATGAATGAATTTCATCCAGCTTTATGAGTAACCATATTTCCCCTATTGTATTTTAAGTAAGCCTGATTACCAGCCAAATAGATTTGGCACTTCTACAGAGACCTCTTGAGTTTCTGGGATGGTTCATGCTAGCTATCACAGTTTCCTATGGATGTACTCTACAACTGGGCTATCGTTTTGACTCTGAGTTGTTTCTGGATTGCATTCTCCCTCTTTAGCTGAAGAAAGGTTCTTATTTAGCTTAGATATACCTGGTTGAATTATAACCCTCCAGTGAGTGCATATTACAAATTTCATTCTCATTAGAATGAAATTCTAATTCTAATTAGTTAGAATAAAATTCTAATTCTAATCTGCTCTTTTAGCATCATCATCATCACTAACATTTGCATAGCACTTACTATGTGCCAGGTACCATGCTAAGTACTTTACAATTATTATCTCAACAGCTGGGTGGGTTCTTTTTAGTGTCAACTGAGCTGGTTATCCATCATTACTGTCCGTTGACTCATTGGGTTCTATCTACCCAGAAATAAAAGCTTCCAAGCATTGCCTTTGTAAGTTCATTCTCTGGAGCTAATTTCAAAAGATTAGCAAGTCACATTTATAAATGCAGGTACATCCTGTTGCATCATTGTTAGTGGCATTGGATGCATGCACTGAAAATGTCTCATGCAAACTACACTGAAATCTGCTCTAATTTCAAGGTCCCTAGTATATTGAGCACTGTGTATTTGAAATGCTCAGGCTGTGGGTCTCCCTGAGGGTGGTAAAGTGTGGTTCTAAACTTTCTGATTCTTGCCAAAGTTAACATTTGCATAAACAGTTTTCTTTCAGTCTTTACCTTGATTAGAGTGAATTCTAGCTGGGAAGTCATATGCTGTGAAGTCTAGTTCTCATAATACCTTAAGACCAATAGTAGATTTCAGGTTCCTGGTTGGGCACGAATATGTGTACCAAGTGAAATGGTCATTCTCCACTAGAATATGGCTCATGTTCTTACTGTTTCCATCCAGAGCCCAAAAGACAATGCTGACAAGTGCCAACAATTATCTAATTAGTACTTTTTTACCTCCAAATTTGCCATGAGAGTTAGTGACACCTTACCAAGGGAAGAAGGAAAAAAAGAGAATGAAGGAAGGAGACATGGAGGGAGAAAAGGACTTATTAAATATTTAACACACACTAGATACTATGCTAAATGTATTATTTAATGCTCGCAGCAACCCTGGGAGGTAAGTGCTATCATTATTCCCATTTTGTAGTTGAGGAAACTGAGGAAGAGATCATTTAAACAACTTGCCAGGGTCATACAGCTCCTAAATATCTGAGATTATTTCAACTCAGAGCTTCCTGACTCCAGGGCCAGATCTCTATCATCTGTGTTCCTTAGTTGTCTTTAGATATATTGAATACTCACAGCACACTTCTGCCATTAAAATATCTCTCTCACTAGTTCAAGGATTATCTCATAACCCAAATGTTGAAATTCAGCATGCAACATCCTCATGGCCACCACACAAAATGCATAAGGCAGCACACTTTAACTGCCTCCTGGTATCATATAAGGGCAATTATGGTCTGCTACAGCACTCCATTGTATAGCTCCAACCTTCACCATTGTCGTAATAGTAAGGGTCCCATTAAGCAACAAAACATGAGCTCCGAAGGTTCAGTCCCTCACCTCGCTACTTGCAGTTCCTGTCATATTCCTTCATTACACATCTGTTTTGGTCATCGACAGACAACCAAGACAGAGAGGATCAGTTTGATTCAAAAAATTCCAGATCGTATACTGGTAGTATGTCTTCAGGGAGAAGTGCCAAGCCTGCAGTGGCATTCCCTTTGATTAATTACTTCTTTCTTCTGCCTGCAGCTAGCCTACATACTTTCTATCAACAGCACCTCACTTCCTCACTTCTCTTTCATTCTCACTCACGTGGGACTTCCTCGACTTCTCCATCATGGCTCCACCCTGGAAACCTTTTCCTCTATCTTTTTGGCTTTCTTTTATGTGTTGTCTAGAACTTTAGATTGTGAGCTCCTTGAGGGCAAGAATTTATACATATATACATACATACATATATATATATAGAGAGAGAGAGAAAGAGAAAGAGAGAGAGAGAGAATATTTATGTTCTTATTGCTTAGCACAGTGCCCGGTACATAGTTAGTACTTAATAAATGTTTATTGACTAAAAAAAGTTATTGCCCTAATTTCAGTGTTACAAAGCCTCACTGTAAACCTAGCATGATTTCCATTATAGCATTCTGCCTCTCCTTATGTGATGTGTGTGTGAATATGCATTTGTATATATACATATATATATGCACATCTAAATATACACATACATATCTATATTTATATATGCATATACACATATATGTGCATATATACACACCTATATATGTACATACATCTATATGTATATATGTGTATATTTATACATGCATGCATACTGTTGTGTGTATGTGCACATATATACACACAAACATATAGTCATATATACATATGTGCATGTGTATATATGTGTATACACACATGTATGTATATGAGCCACAACTGTAGAACATTAAGGGACTTCAGAGATGATCTAATTCCATGAAGAAGCCCATCTAGAAGATACAAGACACCCCACCCCGATAGAAGATCCCCACCAGGAGATTGATTAAATGCTCCATAATGGGTTTTCCAATTTGTGATCTCCCCTGTGCCATATACCACAAGTACAACAGGTCTTATTAAAGCCATCAAGTTTGGCACAGATTTATATGTTCACAACTCCCAAGCCATTTTATGGCTTATTGTGGAAGCATCCCCCATCCTCTGCCTAACAAACCATGACACAATAGCAACTGGTCCACCTACCATAAGGATGGAATTGGGTAGTTAATTCGCCAGCAAGAAAGTTGACAGAAAGGAATTCAGTCTTAAAAAAAAAAAAGAAGAAGGGACTGTCTAATCAGCTGCATCTAATTAGGAGGAGGTAAATTACTAATGAGATTACTCATAGCTCTTTATGTACCTTGGGAAGGGGAAAGGAACAGTCAAAAGGGAAGCTGATTCCACAGACTGACAAAGTAGGAAGGGTAAGAAAATAGTATTTACTTATTGAATTTGAGGGCACTGCTTGACTGAAAATTTTTTCCAGTATTTGAAACCTGAATTTTCCCTCATATGTATAGTCAACTCTCAATATGCCCAGCTAATATAAAAAAAGGGTGCAGTGGTGTATATAATCCCAAAGAATAGATAATCAAAAGGTCATATGTATTTAGCTTTAGGAGTCTCCATTCATTCTTTCAACAAATCCCTTGCTTAATGGTACATAGATGAAACTGCAAAAAAAGCTGGCTCTATAGAAAACTTTGGTTAAATGAATCCCATTTCTTCACTAACTGCTCTTATAAAATCTAAGTTGTGTCTCTCCAGAAGGGGAAAAAATAGTTTCTCTCATTACAAGAGCAAACATAATGTATTAGATAAAAAGCAAGCCTCCAATCCAAGTTTGGGGCTTCAAATCCTGCCTTTAGTTCATTGGTTTTAGGTCTCTGGGCAAGTCCTTTTCACCTTTTAGTGGAAAAAATTCTCCAATCATGAAGTACAGATTAGATACTGACTTGCTTCAAAAGGGGGAGTTCCCTGTACCAACGAAATCCTTATTCTTATCCAGTCCTTATATTTACCTGTCCACTCCTCATACTCATCCCTCCATCTTTTGCCCCATTTCTTACCTAACTTTAAATCACTGAATGGGTGTTGCCTCAGACAATCTGAGAACTGTTAAAGGACTTAGCTTGAAAAGGCCAAGGTCTCCCATTGCATCTGAGGTCATGTCCAGTCATCCTGATCTATGTCACTGGACTCAGATGATCCTGGAGAAGAAAGTAAGGCTAATGACTTTGCACAATTCTACCTCACTTAAATCCAATTCACTTGCAAGTCAAGACATCTCTCTCCTGATGGAATTGGTCCTCTTCAGAAATGAAGGACAAACAACAACTTATCCCTCCAACTGATCATACAAATCATATACTTAGCATAACTCTTGACTCATAGAGCCAATTGTATGGGACTCTTACCTCATTGGTGGAGATTGATTATTCAATGCCCCGCGTCTGTGTGAAGGCCAAGAGGATTTGATAAGAGGTGGAAAGAAGAGAGCACCAAACTCTTCTGGCTTTCCACTTTAAGAAAGAAGGGGCACCATTCTAATTTCTCTTCATGTTCCTGAAAAAAAAGAGAAATTTCTTTTCCCAGAGAAGGACTCTGGGAATAAGCCAACATCTAGAAAAGCCAGCAATCTCTACAATATCCCTATCCTCAACTTAACTTTAGGCAATTCCCCTCTTGGGAAAGCCCTAAGATGCTCTCTTTGTTGAGCTGAGTTATTTCACTCTCTAAGGGAGCTCATTCACTCTGAGTTGTCTAGTATGTATTTTTATATGCATAGTTTCTCTGATCACTATTATCCTATCAACTTGAATAAATGGATTTATTTGCTACATGTGATCATTGTGAAACTGGCATTTGGTGGAAACGAAGTCAAGTCTTGGATATATAGTTGGGGATTCTGATTTCCAATTAAGCAATAATTATCAGAAATACTGTTTGAACCTAAAAATTACTTCCTCTAAATAAATAATATTTAAGCAAATAGATATCATTTAAGCCTGGTGACCCCATGTCTCTATGAAAAGGGTGTAATGGCTGACCTCTGACTTTAGCTTCTTCTTTTCCCTCCCAGCAGGTATTAGTGTCCCTTAGACAAAGAGAGGGGAGAAATTGTTAGACATGTATCCATATTTGCCTCCATGCAAGCCTCATCTGAACAGATTCATGTGGATACACATAACCTATATAGGCAAAAACAACACAACGAATTGCACAGACCACAGATATGCACAGATAAAGTTCACATTTGGAATACAGTGAACTTTATCTAGGGTGGCCATTTGGTGATCATACATATATAAAATATATAATTAATATAATAATATATTATACATTTTAACATGACACCTCACAGGACATAGATAAGTACAAAATTGTCTTCAGTCATATGCAGTCACTTCTGACTCTTCAATGCCAGGGGCAGAGGGCCAACAAAGGTGACAGAGTACTAAGAATCATTTTCTACTCAGACTATAAAGAAATATTTAACTTAAATGTTGATGTTCAGCAGAAGTGTTACAAAGGATACCACCAGAGTAACATAGGATTGGGGGAAAAAAGATAGGTTAGTTGGGTAGTAAGAACAAAGGATAACCACTGGACCACTCATGTGCTACATATAGTGTCAAGAGATCTAGAGCAGAGTTCTTAACCTGGGGTCTATGAAGATCTATGCATAAATACTTACATGCATTCATACACACATATAGATATACACAAAGATATATACACATGTATAAGAATATATGTACTGCATGATCCTCATATGTGTGCACACATAGGTGTATATACATATACACATACCACATGTATGCATATGTATGGATTTGTGTATACAATGTATTACATGAATAGAATAATAGCTAACATTTATGCAGTACCTATTATGCACCAGACTGTGTGTCAGTTACAATTATTATCTCACTTGATGCTTAAAGCAACCCAAGGAATATACTATTATTATCTTGATTAACAGAGTTTATAGGAATTGCCCAGGATCACGGGATGAGAAAGAGGGATGTACTGGGAAAGAGGGAAAGGGAGAGGTAGAATGGGGTTCCTCACATAAAAGAGGCATACAAGAGGAGATTTTTATGATAGAGGGAAAAATAGGGGGAGTGGTGGTAGCATTGCTTGAACTGTCTGTCATCAGAACTGGTTCAGAGAGGGAAGAATCCATACATACATACACATATACTTTCTTTCTCTCTCCCCCCTCCTCTCTCTTCCTCAATTGGGTATAAAAATCTATCTTATCCAACAGGGAAATAGAAAGGGAAAAGGATAAGAGAAATGGGCTAGGGGGAGGTGGATTAAGGGAGGTAGTGGTCAGAAGCAAAATAGACTTTAGAGGAAAAGAGGGAGGGAGGAAGAGAAAGAGAGAAAAGAAAATAGGATAGAGAGAAAGACACAGTAATAAAAACTGTGAATGTGCATGGGTTGAACTCACTCATAAAATGGAAGCAGATAGCAGAATGGATCAGAAACCAGAACACAGTATGTGTAAACACAATATGTCTTTACAAAAAAACACACTTCAAACAGAAAGATACACATAGAGAGTTAAAATAAAAGCAGAATCAAATGTGCTTGAGTGGAAGTAAAAAAAGGCAGAGGTAACAATCATGATCTCAGACAGAGCAAAAGCAAAAAAAATAGACCTAATTAAAAGAGAGAATCAGGGAAACTACCTTTTGCTAAAAGGTACCATAGACAATGAAACCATATTTTTTTTAAATTTACAGCAAGTTTCTCTGATAACGGTCTCATTTCTCAAATATTTAGGGAACTGAGTCAAATCCATAAAAATAAGAGACATTCCCCAATTGATAAATGGTCAAAGGATATGAGCAGAAGAAGATATAAAAGCTATCTATAGTCATATGGAAAAATGCTTTAAATCACTAATGATTGGAAAAATGCAAATTTAGGCAACTCTGAGGTACCACCTCATACCTATCAGAAATGACAAATGCTAGAAGGGATGAGGGAAAATATGTACTCTAATAAACTGTTGGAGTTGCAAACTGGTCCAGTCTTCTAGAGAACAATGTAGAACTATGCCCAAAGAGCTTATAAAACTATGCATTTCCTTTGACCCAGTAACACTAAAATCTATATCATCAAAGAAATCAAAGAGAAAGGAAAAAGATCTATGAGTACAAAAATATTTTAGCAGTTCTTTTTGTGGTGGCAAAGAATTAGCAATTGAACAGATACATAAAAAAAGAAAAAGAAAGAAAAAGCATGGCAAGACCTATATGAACTGATAAAAGTGAATTGAGAAGAACCAGGAGATCATTATGCACAGTCAGAACAATGTTGTAATGACGAGCAACTGTGTAAGACTTAGCTTTTCTGATCAGTATAATGGTCCAAGACAATTCCAAAGGACTCATGATGAAAGAATGCTATTCACCTCCACAGAGAGAACTGATGAACTCTGAATGCAAATTGAAGTATAATTTTCCGTGTTTTTTTCCTATTTTCTGATATGGCTAATTTGGAAATATGTTTTACATTATTTTGCGTGTGTAATTGATATCATTTTACTTGCCTTCAGAGTGGGTGGGAGAGGGGTGGGAGGAAGAGAATTTGGAATTTAAAATTAAAAAGAAAATAATGTTAAAAATAAATAATAAATTTGAAAAAATATTGACAGCAATGATCAGAATATTAATCACCCATTGTACTTTTCTCAGTATGACAAAAAATATTGAATGCCCTAATTATTGTTAGATATTTGGCACCTGCTAAAGTTTTGCAAGGAGGTAGTGCACAAGAGAGAGCCTCTTATTTTAGTGATTGTGGGATCAGTAAGAAAAAGATGCCAGGTACAAGAAGGCATCATTTGATCTCCCAATCCTCAAAGTTTGAAAAGGGCTGTTACTATTAATGAATGAATGTATGTATGGTTTAATTGATTAATTATTCTATTTCAGAACACTAAAAGAATTTGCGTTTCACAAGTGATATGCCTATGTATATCATTTTGTTTGTTTTCCAGCTGATACCTGTATTCTATTTTATGGAAAAGAATATTGCATTGAGTTGGTCTTTCTTAAGCATATTCAATCAGGCAGAGAGGCAGTGTCAGGTAATGCCAGTGGGTAACAGCAAGAAAGTTGGCATAAACACTAGGAAAGGATAAAGTAAGAGTCGACAAATAGAGATTCTTGATCCTAAAGAACCTTTAGCATTTCAAAGCCAAAATCGAACCCCAGCTGCCTCCTAGGGAGTCAGGGAGGGGCAAATGAATTAAAAATTTAAAGCTAAAGTGTTGAGTCACTGCCAATTGAAGATCAATCAGAAAGGAGGAGGAAAAGCATCTCTGAAATTCCAGTAACTAGAAGGCTAAGATTTCATTTAATTTTCTCCCTAGGCATGCTTCTCCTCATTTCATTAATTTCTCTCAGTGGTACCACCATACACCCTGTCTTCCATATTGGAAAGCTTGGGGTTATCTTTGAATCTTTCCACTCCCAAGCTTTCTATCCATATCTAATAAGTTAGTAAGTCCTATCAATTCTGCCTCCATATTATCTGTCAAATCTGACCTCTTCTCTCTTTTCCCTCTGCTATCCCCTTAGTAAGTCCACTCATTTGGAATACTGTAATAGACTCCTGAGAGTTGTTTGTTTTCTTTCTCTACACTCTCCCTTCTTCAAGGCAACCTTTATATGATGCCAGAATAATCTTCCTTTTGTAGAGATTTGGTCATGTTCAAAATTGTTCAGTGGCCTCTGAGTAAAGTTCACATTCATCTGGTGGTCTTTCCCAGCCCTCCACAATCTGCCACATTTCCAGCTTCAGCTCTCAGTACTTCCTTGTGTGTATTACACTCCAGGCAAAATTAGAAATTTTGTCTACCCCACTCCCCAAACATGTCCTGAGCCTTCCAAATTTGGGACCTTTATTTATGCCACTCCCTTTGCCTGGAATGTTCCCCTTCCTTCCTTTTATCAGTTAATGTTGCAGTAGCTAGAACACTAGGCTTGCAGTCACTTAATAGCTGTATGACCTTGGGCAAGTCAGATAATATCTGTTTGCCACAAATTTCTTCATGTTTCCTGTAAAATGGGGGTGATAACAGTACCTACCTCGCAGGGTTGTTGCAAGACTCAAATGAGGTAATACTTGTAAAGACACAGGCTAGCACATAGTAGGTGCTACAAAAAAATGCTTACTCCCTTCTCATGTTTTTCTATGTTAGTATAGCCTATTCTTCATGGCACAATCCTTCCAAAATACATTGCTCTGAACCTCTGATGAACTTCTAATGTAATATGTTTCATTGTAACTGTCTTTGTTTATCTTTTGCTTATCCCTCAGTGAAACTGTAAGCTCTAAGAGAGTGGCAACTGTGTCCTATTAAAATTTTATATTTCCTGCCATAAGTAACATACTGCTCTGTAAACAATAGGTACTTAATAAATGTAATAAATAACTACATAATATTATAGAAAAAAATAGATCTACCACAAAAGGCTAATAACATAAATATCCTTTTTTGTATTTAACCATCCAAAATCCCTTTTCAAGGAAGACTTCATAGAATTAATCAATTATATAATCGCTAAGCATAAGAACTTACAAAGCAATTTCTTCCATCTGTATCAGCCCAAGGCAAATTCTACCTCCTGCTGCCGACCCAGACCCCCAACTGGGATGTGGAAATCCTCAGGTAGAAACAACAACCCTTCCTTGACTTCAGACCTCCCATCTCCTTCTGTACCAGTCTTTGAAGGGTAAAGAAGTGATGTCCTCTACTCAACAATGACATTCTCACACCTGGTTGTATCCTTCACATCCCAGTGTCTCTGAACCTCTGTAAAGCATCATCTAAACCCTGTTCCATATCCCTTTACCATCTAATTCCCCATTTTCATTTTCTCAACCCTCCTACCTTAAAGTTTCAACCTGACCACCAACCAGTCTTTTCACTTATTTTAGTAACCTTCTGGAATTTAGTACCCTCTGGAATGTCTGTTCTCTAGGCAACAAATTTTCCTTCATCTTAAAACATTTCTTCCCCCATTCTTTCCATCTATTAGCATTTACTGAACTTGACTGCTCCTTGGTCACCCTTTCCAGTACTGACTTGACTCATTCTCCTTAGTTTGTTGATCTGGAGAGTTAGGATACTCCATTGCCACTTCTAGATTGTGCCCCTCCTCCTTCCACCATTAATCAGTAACCTCTCTTCCTTTCATGTCCATGACGTTAATATCTACTACCCAATCAAAGTTCTGGTAGATCTTGTCTACAGATTCCCTTCCTTCCTCAATGAGTTTAATAGCACAATTTTTCTCTCCTCCCCAACACTTGCCCTTATACTCAGAGACTTCAACATACATATCAATTATCCATCAAATACCCTAACCATGAATTCTTCATCCTACTCACCTTCCATGAGCTATTCTTCCAGCCCACCTCAGCCATATAGAAAGATGCTCATACCCTTGATATTATCATCACCCACAAATGCACTTATGCCTTTAAGAATTTTGAAATCCCCTTATCTGACCACAGTTTATTGGCTTCTCACCTCTTCTTCTGCCTTTCCTTACAAAACTCTAGTTTTCATCCTCTCTGTGACCTCCAATCCCTTGCCCCTTCATTTCCCTCCCTGGCCATCTGCCCTACACTAACCACTCTCTCTTCTTCTTGCCATCTTGACTCCTTGGTCATCAATTCAACTCAATGCTATCCTCCTCTCTTGAATCCTTAGCCTCCTTATCACATTGCTAATAATACCCAACAAAGCCTTAGCCTTGGATCATTCCCATTGTTTGTTACTTTCATTCTCATGCATGTGTTGCTAAACTAAGTTGGAGAAAATACAACCTTTCTGACTGGGTCTGCTACAAATTTGTGTTACAAAGTCTCAAATGGGCCCTCACTGCTGCTAGAGAATGTGTTTATACCTCTCTTATCAATTCACTATCCCACTCTCCATGATGCCTCTTTCAAACTTTTCTATCCCTCCTCAAACCATCCTATGAGAGCTCCTCCCCCTGTTCTCTCAGCTAAGAACCTTGCTGCATATTTTTACAGAAAAAGTTGAGGTCATTTGCTGTGAGCTCCTTCTTTCCCTGTCTTCATCTCCTACCACTCAGGTGTCTGCTGCCACCATCTCCTCCTTTTTCCCTGTCTCATAGGAAAAGGTGGCCTGACTTACTCTGCCTGAACAAGTGATCTCATTCCATTCTGTCTTCCAGCAGATTGTCCCCTCTATCACCTGTACTTCCTCACTTATGTTCAGTCTCCACCTGTCTACTAGCTCATTCCCTACTACTTACAAATGTGCCTATGTCTCTCCCATTCTGAAAAAGTTTTCCTTTGAACCTTCCTTCGCAACTATCATCTTATATTTCCAGTTAAACTCCTCAAAAAAGAGCATCTACAATAGGTGCCTCTATTTCCCTCTTCTCACTCTCTTCTCAACCCCTTATAATCCCTCTTCTAACCTTATTATTCCACTGAAACTGCTCTCTCCAAAGTTACTGATGATTCCTTCATTACCAAATCCAATGACATTTTCTCAATCTTTATTCTCTTGACATCTCTGCAACCTTTGACAATGCTGACCAGTTTCCTCTGTTAAATGCCATCTTCTCTCTAGATTTTTGAAACACTCCTCTCTCCTGATTCCCTTCCCATCTGACTGTTCCATGACTCCTTGGCTGGACCCTCCTCCAGATCATGCCCTCTAACTGCAAGTGGTCCTCATGGTTCCATCCTGGGGCCTCTTCTCTTCTTTCTCTATGCTATGTCACTCGTGAATTTCACAAGTTCCCATAAATTTAATTGCTATCTCTTTGTTGACAATGCTCAGATCTACCTATCCTGCCCCATATTTGTTGCCTGCAAACTCTCATTTCCAGCTACCTTACAGACATCTCGTACTAGATGTCCAGTATACATCTTAAACTCATATCTAAAACAGAACTCATTATCTTTCCCCCTGAACTCTTCCAATTTCTTGCATTCCCTAATACTGTGCAGTCTCTCAGGCTCACAATCTAGGAGTCATCCTGGATTCCTTATTATCTTTCACCCCAAACCCGTGTCCAATTCGTTGCCAAGGCCTGTCAATTTCACCTTTGAACGTCTCTCATGTACACTACCTTCTCTCTTCTGACATTGCCATCTCTCTCATGTGAGCCTTCATAATCTCACATCTGGATCTTTGTAACAACCTGCTGCTGGGTCTGCCTGCCTCTCTATTCATTCCACATCATCTGAAGTGATTTTTCCTAAATCACAGATCTGATCATTTTGTCCCCCTACTCAATAAACTCCAAGAGTTTCCTATTGTTTCTTGGATCAAACCAAAATGCTCTATTTGATATTCAGAGTCCTTTGTAATTTAGCTCTCTCTACCTTTCCTGTCTTCTTATACCTTACTACCAGACACATTCTCTTAGCTCCAGGAAACGGGCCTTCTGGCCATTCCAGGAACAAGACTCTCCATTTCTTAGAGTTCTTTCCCTCCTCCACCTTGACTACTGACTTCCCTGGATTCCTTTTAAATCCCAACTAAAATCCCACCTTCTACAGGAAGCCTTTCTACAGGAATCCCTCTTAATTCCAATGCCTTCTCTCAGTTAAGTACTTACTATTTATCCTCTGAGTATATAATTCACTTTGTATATATTTGTTTGCATATTACCACCACCACCCCCCATTTGGATTGTAAGTTTCTTGAGGGCAAGGATTGTCTTTTGCCTTTTTTTGTAAACCCAGTGCTTAACACAGTTCCTGGCATGAGGTCAGTGCTTAATAAATGCTTATTGATTGATCAATGATCTAAAATTAGAAAGAACTTTATATGTAATATAGTCCAACACAATCCTCCTCTCTCCCCCTTCATTTACTAATAGGGAAGTAGAAATCTAGAGACATCAAATGATTTGCCCAAAGTGCCAACACTGGCCCTTGAACCTAAATCTTCTGACTATACATTCATTAGTTTTTCCTTTGAGTTATTGCTTCCTACTGTACCTTATGCTTGCCTGTGGACAAGTCTTTATCCTTCTAAATCCTCCCCGCTCCAAAAAAAGATATAAGCTCCTGGAGCCACCCATCCCCCATTCATTTGACTCCTTCCCTTTGCCTCAGGCCACCTAGACCTCCTAAGCAGGAAAGAGATGAGGCTCGAGTCACTCATTCTAATCCTTCCAGTAAGACCTATCAAACTTTAAAGTCTGCCCTTCCCCAGAATCCTAGGGTCATTGTCAATTGCCCCATCTTTCTGCCTTAAAAACCCCTGTTCATTGATCTGCTTATGTATTCAAAAGATCCCTGGGCCTGGCCACCCATCTACCTGCTGAACCCTTAGGATTTCTGGATCCTTCCATCAGTTCTGCAACTGAACTCTCTTCTACATTCTGTCTCTCTCGATTAGAACATGAGCTATTTGAGAGCAGGGACTGTCTAGATCTCTCTTTTTGTATTTCTAGTATTTATCATGGTGCTTGACACAAAATAATTACATTTCCATTTATTCATTCATATTTTATCTTAGTGGTCCCACTGTCTTATATATTACAGTCACTTAATTGACTGGTTGCTGTCCTTAGTCTTCAAAGAGGACCAAAACGACATCACCATTGTAAAGTAAAATTTCAGTGTGTCCGATTGTGACTGATCAGACCAATATGAGCTCAGAATGCTCTACCACAAGTTGGGCACATATGGTCTATGTGAACATTTGGGGTGGATATTCCAAATTTACACATCCTGCATTTACTTTGTGCTGTCTCAATTTTGCTTTTCTCAAAGAGTACTCTTTCTGATGTGGGCATGCCATGCTGAGCAGTCCTGTGCCAGTGTCTCCCATGTTGCACAGTCAAATCCAAAGTTCCTGAGAGAGACCTTGAGAGTGTCCTTGTATTGCTTCTTCTGGCCAACATATGATCACCTGCTCCATGCGAGTGCCCCATAAAATAGTCTTTTTGGCAAGCATACATTTTGCATTCGAACAATGTGGCCAGCCCATTGGAGTTGCACTCTCTGAAGCACAGTTTGAATACTTGGCAGTTCAGCTTGAGCAAGGAGTTCAATGTCTGGCACCTTGTCCTGTCAGGTGATCCTCAGAATCATCCTAAGACCATTCAAATGTAATTGATTCAGTTTTCCGGCATAAGACTGTCCATGTTTCACAAGCATATAACAATGAGGTCAGCACAATGACTCTGTAGACCATCAGTTTGGTAGTCAATCTAATAGCTCTTCTCTCCTAAACTTTTCTTCAGAGCTTACCAAACACTGAGCTAGCTCTGGCAATGTGTGCATCAACCTCATCGTCAATGTGTACATTCCTGGAAAGTACACTACCAAGGTAAGAGAACTTAGTCACTTAGTAAATGTTTATTGAATGAATGAATAAATGCTCTTTATTATCCATATGGTATGGTTTCTCTCCTGGGCAAATGCCTCTCTTAGAATTAGGCAATTTCAGATAATAATTGATTTCAAGTTTTTGGGGACCGTGGAGAACATCTAGTTCAACTATTTTATTTCTCAGATGAGGGAATTGAGGTGAACTTTCCTAAGGTCACACAGGTAGCAGATGGCAAACCCAGATCATCTGATTTCAAATCAAACATTTAGTATCCATTACACCAAACCTTATTCCGTGGTAAAAATATTTTTATGAATTCAGTTCAAATGGGATTTCTACGTCTGGGGGTTGAGGATGTGGATCTATATACATTACAGAACATGAATTGCCAGCAGGCTTTCTGTTTACCTGCTCTTGCACAAGAAATCACCATCCTCTAGCAAGAAGAAATGTGCAAGCTGGTCACATTCATCACCAAGGAATGCACTAGATTTTGTGCTACAGTGGTGGTTGGTGGCTTGTTTTAATTAGGGAGTGGGAAATTGATCAGCCTTCACGGATTGAGCATGTTTTCTGACTCGGGCTTGGATTTCCTTCACCACCATTTTCAGGATTAATTTCTACAATTCTGTAGCTGCATCAGCACTTACTGGCTGTGTTCACATAATGCCAAAACAGCGGGTCGATCCAGTCAATTCAGTCAAACATCCAGTCTGTTCAGTTAAAAGAAAAATCTGTCAAACCTATCAGTCAGTGCTATCAAAGTAGTCAGTCCAGTTGCAACCCTAGAGGTGGACCTTCCAACATTCTACTTCAAGCAGCAAAGGTTTAGAAGCAAAAGTCGGGGGTATTTCACCCAGCCATTATTTTATGAAGGCAAATATTTCATTATCTCAACATCCCCCAAATGCTTCACTGACTTTTCTGTGGGCACTCTCCCTATTTACATAGTCATCTTACATTCCACTGTACGCTGGCCCTGCACCCAACCATGGATGGCATAATTTCATAAATATTTGACATTCCTTTCTAATCTTATTCATAAATATTTGACATAGATAAAGTTCACTAGTTTTAGATGCATAGATTATCGTTTTCTTCCTTGACACAAACATTTCTCATTCAATTAAGTTCATAGTTTTAGAACCAAAACCCTTAACTGTTAAGATTCCAGTACTTATCATGATGCCTGGCTCTTAGAATGTACTTGATAAGTGTTCGTTGATTGATTGAAGATGGTACCAAATCAAATATGGGGTGGCATTCTGGAAAATGCCATTGAAGCTATTGTTAACCCTCAAAAAGAAATGGCCATGAAAATGGGAAAGTTGAATTAGCTGAAAACAATGAGACCTGTTGATAGGACAATGAAATTACCAAGAAAGCATTTCCCTGCCTATAAAACTATAGAATTACTGAGAAAATGTCTCCACCTCTAGTGAAATAAAGCCAAATTCCACATAATATAAGAGGCAATGTAATATAGCTTTGGAGTCAGAGAAAATCAGAGAACCAAGCTTCAAGTTCCTAATCTGGTATTTACTTACCTATGTAATTGTGATCAAGTCACTTAACTTCTGTGGTCTTCAGTTCCTCAACTGCAAATGAAGGAGTTGATTTAGATCATCTCTAAGGTTCCACAAAGTTTCTAATCAGTGATCCCATGAGCTTCTTTTGCCTATAATGAGATATCAACCATTGAATGATTAAGGTAGATATTATCATTAACTACAATGATACATATAATAATATCACATGTTTAAATTTTGCTTTGAGACTTACAAAACTCTCTACATACATTATTTCATCTGATTGCCCAAGAATCCTATAAGGCAAGTACTTGGTTATCCCCAAATGAGGTTACTAATACTTAGAGAGACTAAATTACTTGCTTAGTGTCCCACAGCTATGAATTAATTAATCAGAAGTATATATTAATTACTAGTTGTCAAGTAATGGATGAAACCCTGGGGACTGAAAAAAGGAAAATCAAGATATATAGATATACACACACATTGTATATGTATATGTGTGTGTGTGTTCAGCTATAGGTTAGGTAGAAAGGTCCAGAGTTTCTAAGGGAAAGATAAGAAGACTGAGGAGTCCTTCAGTTATATCAGCACATTGGAAGACAGTGCTAGAATTAGGATGATGTGGAGTCAGGGCAGGTGGCAAGGTCTAAATGATCTTAGGAAGCAGAGGAAGGACAGATAGCAAGTCCTAAGGATCCTCCATTTCACCAGAAGAAATAGAATTGATGACTCCCATCTCATCCAAGCTATCTGAGCAGTCAAGCATCCCAGATGAGTCCTGGGTAGCATAGGACCCAAGGAAAAGGCAAAAAGGTGAGGAAATGAAGGTTTGAGGAAAGATTAAACCCCAGCACTTTATTACAAGTCTTTTCCACTATTCTATGCTGCCATCTTAAAACTCCTGAGTTAGCTCAGAATTGCTCAGCATGACGAAAGGCACTTTAATTTTTGCCCCTTGAATAATTCTTATACACATTCTAGGCATTGTGGGAAACAGAAAAGAGATAGTTTCCTTCAAGGGATTAAGCAAAGTTATGCTAGCGAAAGTACACATGTCACATTTCATGTTTTGAATGAATACTCTATTCCACTTTCTCCACTTACCCACATCTCTACCAAGATGAGGTCTTACTCAAGTGATTTTTCTTCTGTCATGCCTTTTCTGAAAACTCTAACCCCCATCAGCCTTCTCTAAACACTTGGATCCTAAACCATACACTGTGGTACTTGATTATATGCCATGTTATGCTTTCCTAGAGACTACTTAGTTCCCCAGTTCCCAGCCCCACCTACCCACCAGTCTGTGAATGACTGAATCTCCTATATTTATTTTAGAGACTTGTAGGACTTTTCACAATACTGGGTGCATAGTAGGTGCTCATCAAATCAAGTTGATTGATTGACGTTTTCTTGGGCTTTTTTTTTTAGCACAGTTTTTACTTTTAATTTCTGCTATCTCCTCTCCAGCTTCTTGTATTGATTTTCAGGAAATCCATGAAGTCCCTAGATAAGAGACACTACAGAAAGACAAACATCAGGCACAAAATAGCTAAAGGACATTTGCTCTTGGAATAATCTTAGAGCAGCTTCATCTGGTCAGATAAATGTTTTTCCTTTAATGGGAAGCAGTGGACACTAGCTACCCATGGACATTAGCACGCAAATCCTCAGATAATCAGAAATACTTTTCCAGCAAATCACAGGTCAGAAATGGGAGACTGTGTCTTTTTTTTTCTTCTCTCCAGAGAGTGTTGTGTGATGTCACCATAGGAATTCAAGTGCCTCACTCTAGAAGTGCCTTCTTCCCACCACTAGGGATATGAGACTTCTTAGAATGGAAGACAATTTCATCCCCAATCACTCTGTTCTGGTGGCCTATTTCCAGGGTTCCAAGGACACTGTTTACCAGCTACTTTTCCACTTGTTATTCCATTGGAGCAAATCTTTCTCCCCCTACACTGTCTTTATTTTTCTTGACAACTCCAATGTGTATCTGCAAGGCAACACCAGTAAACAGCCATGTAGGATTAGTGAGTGGTTAACAGGTATCGTGATGGGCTGCTGCAGCTGCTTATAACCATCCAAGTGCAACAAAATTAAAAATTAAAACACGAAAATCAGATTGCTTGAAGATTTTGCTTAACTCGGGCCCAAATTGCCTAGATTTGCTTAGGCAGCATGTGGGGGATGAGTAAGGAACTCTCTCCCCACCAACTTCTTCTTGTTTTTATTTTTTTTTTTCAGTTCTTAAAAGCTGATTTTAATGTTCAATGTTCCCTGAAAAGAATAAAGTTGACAGCTTGGAAAACATGGTTCTTTTGCACAACCTTTTGCTTTCCTGAATCTTCCTCTTTCCTGCCTCTGTGTAACTACATACCAGCTCATCTGCTCTGAACTCCCTCTCCATTCTCCTTCCCCCGCCCCCACAGATCCCCTTGCTGGTCAGGATACCAATGATCAGGGGCAGGTTCTATATTTCCTTTGCAACTCCCTAAGCTGCCTTCATACTATGTATGTGTTACTTCATATGTTTACTAAGGTAAAACAGGAATAAGAAACTGAAAAGCAATCTGGTCTATAGGCAAAGACTGGAATAACCGATTATCAGGCAGTGGTATAATAGGAATAAGCATTATCAGATGTGGAGAAGATTCTTTTCCAGGAATGTCAGACCAGAAGGCCTCTGACATCTCATCCATCTCTGAAATTCTGTGATATCAATGTTAGGATCATAATTACTTACTATCATCCACTATCATCATTTTCATCATTGATAAAGTCTTGGAGTCAGAGAGGCCCGGGTTCAAATCTTGAATCTAATATTTACTAGCTTTATAACCACGGATGAGTACTTATATTGCTTTAAGCATCAGTTTCCTCTCCTGCAAAATGGGGATAATATTTATAGCGTATATGCCTCACATTTGAGTGATGTTGTGATGTTGCTGCGATGTTCAAATGAGATAATATAGGTGATATGTGGTCCCTGAGAAAGCTTTTTGCAAACTATTATAATCATCATTATCATTTCTGTTGCCATCCTTACTTAGTGCCAAAAGGCTTCCAGAGCTTGAAAGATTTACACTGAGGAGATGCAGCTAATGCCATGACTGAAAGTGAGTCTGGACACTAATGTAGACTAATGGGGTAAGCAAAAATGATATTCCCTCTTACTGTTTTTCCCACTCCCTCTTCTCCCTTTCTTTCTCTCTCCATTTTTCCTGTATCTCTCCATCTCTCCTGTGTCTCTCCTATGTTTTTCCATCTCTTCTGTGTTTCTCTCCCATGTCTCTGTGTGTGTATCTCTGTCTCTTCCATGTCTGTGTCTCTTTTTCTCTCCTCATCTCTGTCTCACTTCCCTAACACTTCCGCCAAATAACACTTTGTGTTGATAGAAATTCTCAGGGACCATATAGTATGATTTTGTACCTTATGTTTATCTTTGCATCTCTCCTAGCTCTCACGTAGCCTTGCCTATAGTAATATTGTTGGAGCAAATAAAGTTATTCCTCTTTCCCCACATCTGAGGGAATTGTAAAATTATTTTTCCACACTAGGTGGCATCCCAAATGATGTGCTTTCCCAAAATGAGATGTGAAATAAACATAAAATCTCCTCATTTGTCCAGAAGCACCTTCAACTTATTGCTCAATATGTAGTTAATAATTCCTGAGCTTATTCCTTACTTCTAAAATAACTCCCTCTATCAAGGTTTGCTTATATGACGCTGTTTTCTCAGGGTCTTCAGACACTAATTGGTTTGCATATAAAAAAAATCACAGCAATAATGCAAATTAGAACCACAGATTATTAAAGCTGAAAGGAACCACCATAGCGATTAGTCAGCTCAACCTCCTCCTTTTACAAAGAAGAAAACTTGTAAAAAGAGGCCAAGAGAAAGAAGATGGTCATGTTTCTGATATCTCTTATGCCAACCCAGGGCATGGACTCTTCCCTCAGTTAGGGGCAGAATTCAGGCCATAACATATTCGTAACTCTTTGAATTCAGGGTTCTTTTCTACTATACCCATTGCCTTTATTCATATTAATGAACAAATATATATGTATATGTATGTATATATGCATATATATATATTCTTATTCAAGTAAGTAAAGCACATGCATATCTGTTAAGAAGCAGATTGCATTTCCCATGAGACCTTAGGCCCTAAGGTATGGGAGAGAAGGAAGAAAGGAAGGAGTGAGGGAAAGAGGGAGGGAGAAATAAAAAGAGGGAGAAAGTCAGGGAGGGAAGGGAGAGAAGGAAAGGAGAGATGGAAAGAACGGGAAAGGAAAGAGGGAGGGGAGAAGGGAGGGAAGGAAGAAGGGAAGGAAGGAAGAAGGAGGAAAGGAAGGAGGGAGAGAGAGAGAAGGAAATAAGCATTTGTTAAGTTCCTACTATGTGCTCTGCACCATGTTAAGTGCTTTACAAACATTGTCTCACTTGATTATCACAACAATTATAGAAAAGAGGTACTAATTTCTATCCTCATGCTGCAGTTGAGGAAATAGGAGCCAGCAGAAGTTAGGTCACTTGCCCAAAGTAACACACCTACTAAGTATCTGAGGTCAGATTTTAATTTAGGCTTTCTGCCTCTAGGGAGGTCTGGTTCTGATTATACAAAGGACCATAGGATAAAAAAATGGAAGAGGTCTTGGAAGTTCTCATCCAACCCCATTACTTTATCTATGATGAGACCAAGTATGAGAGAGCTTAAGCAAATTGCCTGAGCCTGAGCAGGTAATAAGCAGCTGGGCTGGTGAACTATGAACTGATGGCTTGCAGCTCCAGCTCCTACTGTATATATAGGGCTATGCAGCAGAAACCTGGGAAAAGATACTGAAGCAACTGTAGCAGGACCCATCACAAAAAAAAAATCAAGCCTCCATTATCAACTAGCTGACTCTATCTAGCCAGAACTAAATCACCAATCCAAACTTTGCTTCACATGACATTGAGTCTTCCACCTTGCTCTTCTTGCCACCTGCCCTGTTCCTCACCTCCCTCACCCATTTTCCACCTCTTCCTCTGAGTTTAGTTATTAAAACTACTATGTTGACATTATTCCTGGAAAGGGTGTTCCAATTATCAGGGGCAAGGGTCAACTCAGCATCTTTGTGATTCCACAGTCACCTTCTTTCCTTGGTCACCACTCCACATATATGTTGTTATTTCTATTTTAATGTATCTCCCTGAAGGCAGTGATTGCTTAAATTTTGTATTTGTAGCCTCAGTTTTTAGCACAGTGCCTGACATATGGCACTTTTTAAATTTGTTTTCCATTCATTAAGCTTTGCTGCAGCATTCTTGCCAGTTCAGAAAGCATACTAAAGAGTTTTGGGGAATGGGGGTGGAGATAGGGACAGGGATAGGGAAAAGTAGAGATCTCTCATAGTGATTGAAACTGTGGAGACCAGTGGATGGCACAACAGGCCAACCTTTGTTTCTGGTCATGCCAGGATCTTTAGCATACTTTTCCCATTTAGGTACTTAGAAAGATTTCTTTTACAGGATACAGGAAAAGGTGGAAAGGGCACTTAATCAAGAATAAGTGAAGATTTTGTCTTGACTCTTAGAGATATTAAAAAATGTAATAGATTTTCTCGGGCTATACTGGCTTCTTAAGTGAAGATCTTTAAGCAAAGGTTGGTTGGCTATTTACTGACAATGACAAAGACTAAGAGTTTTTAACCTGAGGTATGTGCATTTGTTTTTTTAAATACCCGCAGTTTGTCTGTCTGTGTTTGTCTTTTGCTTTTGAAGAAGACCATGACATCAGAGAAATGATGACATGACTTGCACTTGACTTTGTTTGAGTGAGGGAGGGCTGGGCAAGGTCACCAGCCTCACTCTCTCTTCCTGAGCCTTCTGGGTCCAGTGACCAGATATTCATTAGGCTGACTGGAGATGGCCCAATTAAATACCTCCATGACTGTTTCTATTCCATTGGTTTGCTTTGTAATCCTATGTATTTTATGCATTTAAAAAACATTATCCTGGGAAAGAGGCTAGATAGGCTTTAGATTGTTACCAGAGGGGTCTGTGACACTAAAAAAATTAACATCTCTTTGTATAGAGGGAACTCTCATTAAGCTATGGATTGAACTGGAATTCTGAATCTGAGATTCTGGGATTGAAAATTTTACTAATTCAGCATCTGTTATTTGCTAGGTATGTAAGCAAGGTGAAAATTGAATTTATTTGACCTTAGAAATTCTCAGGTTTTTTGTTATTATTATATGTTTGTTTGTTTTAAAAGTCAGGAGAGACACAGTGAGCTAAGGCAGATGATGAATTAAATTGTAAATTGAAAATACATCCAAGGTCTGAATACCCTAATCTGAGTATCTGTATATGAGTTGCACATAGGCCATATAAGTTTAAATAAATCAATGAAAAAAACATCATTTATTGCAGCAAGCCTCATCAATATCCTTCAACAGCTGACTAACATCCTAGGAAGTCAACAAAAGGACAGACTCTATTAATAGCCCTGCTAAGTTTCTTCATGACCTTTGGCAGCTTGAAGGGAAAACAGTCTGATTCTGGTCACCAGTAGATTGAGCCCCAAGCCCTCTGTGCTCTGGGCCATGGAGATAGGATCTGTTCCCCCTTCCTAGACAAGAACCTACTAGGATCTTTTTCCTAGAGAGAGAAGGCCCATCAAAGCACATTCAAGGATGAACCAAAGTAAAAGGTTGCAGTCAGATGGGGGTGGGAGATAAGACGGAAGAAGGCCAATACCAGACCAGAAAGGTGGCATCTTTAATTGATCTGTTTGTTTACTGTATATTGTAGAATGACTCGAAATGTTTGGGGGTATTTTCTTACCAGCTGGAGCCGTTGATCCAAGCTTGAGCTTTGGGGTCCTACTAATACTTTACATACAGGTGGTGATGCATGGCATTACAGTGTGGGCTACAAATGATCAGAATTTATATTTCACAAAATCAGCATAAAAAGTCGATTGTAATAGTTTGCAATGATGCACACTAGTTTGACTGGGCCCACATGTTGATAGAAATAGCCAAAGGGATTAATGAACCATAAGGTACAGCCACTAGGCACCCAAGAAATTATCTTGACCTGAGTATACATTATATGGCTTATATCTTATTCATAGGCACATAGGGCTTTTCTTAACCTATTTGTACAATGTATATTGACTTGTTTATTTACGGTGGCTATGTCATATAAGACCATATGTGCTCTCAGTATATTATTAGCTTTGATAGTAAAAAGTTGTTATGAGGCTAGCTTATCTATATCTTCATCTCTTTGAATATAGAAAGTAGGGCACTGGACTAGGAAGACTTGAATTAAAATTTGTTATTATTATATGTTTGTTTTTAAAGTCAGGAGAGATACAGTGAGCTAAGGCATATTAAAATTTATTTTTAAAAAATATATTATTTATATATATATAAAATTTATATATATATATAAAATATGACATATTAAAATTTAACAAAGATGCACACAAGCTATGAGACTCTGGGCAATGACAAACTCTTCGAATCTCAGTTTCTTCATCTGTAAAATGAAGGGCTTGGATTGATGGCCTCAGTGGCTTAGGTCAGCTCTAAATCTATGATCCTATGAATCGTTAGCCAAAATCTACTCTGGTCGCCAGTAAAACATGTCCATTTGTGTGGCTGTCCAAATATGGGAGGGGAGTAGAGGATTAGTACTTCAATTAAATAGAGCAAGAAATTTTTGTAACTCTCATATTAGACATTTTCAAACATGTATAGTATTTATGGATTGCATTTATGATCAAGATGAAGAAGAGATCATGAATAAAATTTGAACTTTTCTATTTGTCTTTTTTGGGAGCAACCATTAGAGAAAGCTAGAGGCAGGTTGCTGGTGGCGCACTAGATTACATTTACCTGGGGCCTGGGGTCTAGGTTCAAATCTTGTCACACACCCTTACTAGTTGTATGACCACAGGCAACGTACTTAATCTCTGCTTGCCTCAGTTTCCTCAACTACAAAAATGGGGATAATAATAGCACTTACTCCCAGGTCTCTTGTGAGGGTCAGTAATTGTAAAGCACTTAGTACAGTTCCTGGCCATAGCAAGCACTATATAAATGCTATCGTTTTTATCGGAACAAGTTTTCCAGATGGTTATTTAATCAATAATAGCTGAAATTTATATAGCACTTACACACATTATTGCATTTGGTCCTCACAAGAGCCCTGTGAAGTAGATATTGGGCATTATTTCTATATTATAGATGGGGAAACTGAGGGTTAGAGAGATTAAAATTCTGGTCAGTTATGACAGAGCCAGGACTACAACCCAGGTCTCCTGCACCCCCTAAGCCAATGCTCACTCCACTCCACCATGATTTTCTCTATTAAAGACCCTTTCCCTTCCACCACAGTCAAAGGATTCATAAGAACATGGAAACACCTTAGATGTCATTTAGCCCCACATCCTCCTTTGGGATATAAAGCTGAAACTCATTAAATGAATTTCTGAAGATCATACAGTTAGTAAGAAACAAAGCTGGGATTGAGATATGGGTCTTCCATTTCTGATTGCAGCACCCACAACATCTCCACTGTATCCAATGACCCTCAGCCTCACTCACTCTCATGGTCTGCCCTCTATGTAGTTCCTTCAGAATGCTGGCTGAATAACAGGTCTAGCCTCCATGCTGAGAGAGAATTTGCTGAATGGACAGGGAGAACTCTCACCAGGTTCACTTCATTTACACCCTGAGCAGACTTTATAAACCAATAAAGACTGGCTGTCTGAGGACTTAAAAGAAATGTGCTTGGTTATCATCATCAATTTATGAAATTCCCATAAGGAAGCAAGGATGATGCAAAACCTACAGATTGTGTGATTTTTGCCTCCAGAAGTTTAAATGGCAAAGAACAAAATGATGGGAAGCACATCTTTTTTTTTTTCTTTCCCCCTTCTCTCTCTCTTTTCCCTCCTTGCTTTTAAAATTAATGGTTTTTTTCTTTCAGTCTTCAGTGGAGGGAGGGGGAGCCGTACTGCCAACTGAGTTTTCTGAAGAAAGTGAAATTGAAGGTGTTTTTTTGTTACTTTTTAGTTAGGGAGAAGCTGAAGTCTGGAGCTCCTCTAAGCTTCTCCCCTCCTGCCTCTCCATATACAGCCACCCAGTGACACTGGTCTCTCACAAGACACTCCATCTCTCTCCAAACTCCAGGCGTTTTCTCTGGCTGTCTCCCAAGCCTAGAAAGCTCTTCCTGCTCATCTCTGCCTCCTGGCTTTCTTGGCTTCTTTCAAGTTGCAGATAAAATTTCGGCTTCTACAAGAAGACTTTTCTGATTCCCCTTAATACTAGTGCCTTCCCTCTGTTCATTGCTTCCAATTTATCCTGCATATATCTTGTTTTTGAGTTGTATCCCCCTATTATTAAACTGTGAGTTTCTTAAGAACTGAGCATAGTGCCTGGCACATAGTAGGCATTTAATAAATACTTATTGACTGATAGACTAAACATTAAGAATTGATAAATAGAAGTATTTTTACATGTGTCTGTATATATATAAATATGTGTGTGTGTATGTGTGTGTGTGTGTGTGTGTGTGTGTGTGTATAATGGTAGCCATTTCTATGGAAGAAGAAATAAATAAAGGAAAAAAACAAGAGAAAGTTACATAACTTTATCATATATTTAAAAGAAAGAGCAAATTGTACATTATATATTTACAGTTGTGTGTACAATCATCTTTGTTTTATTTTACTATGTTTTGGAAATGCTTGCTTTATGTCATAAATTAAAAATAAAATAAATAAAATTTAACAAATTGAAAGTTTAGGAAAAAAAGAATGATATGAAGAATAGTCAGGAGAGAAATGGAAAGTGATAGAGGAAGACCAAGGTAGGAAGGGGGAGGTTGGAATGTATCTGAGATACATACTCATCATTGCTCTAATTACTCTTATTATCCCCCTGGAAACACTAAGCCTTTAGGCACCAAAGAAAATAGGGATTCAACAAACCTCCAAGGGTCGTTTCAGTCATTCTACTGTTTCCATGTAGAATTGTGTATTGGGAGTGTGTGGGAACCAGCTCATACAGGCTCATGAGAGTCAACTGCTAAATTTTCAGTATAATCATTTGCACCTCAGAAATCACCAATGCTAGAAATCTCCTCATTTATTGTATAACTGATTTTCTAGAATTAAGAAATTATAAAGAATGCAGATTAAACTTTAGTGTGTTATGCATACGTTATTTTCCAGAAATCTGGTTGTTAACATTTACCAGGATACCACAGTGTATAACCCACTTCTAAAAGATAGATGCCCATAGGGCAGAGAAATGCATAATCTCTGGTTCACCCATATCCTAATTTGTAATGTGAATCGGAGAAGGTAATAACAAACCATTCCAGTATCTCTGCCAAGAAAATGGAGACGCAAAGAGTTAGTCATGACCAAAAAGGACCAAACAACAAATGAGATAATGATAAACGGTATGGTAGAGTGGACAGAACCCTAGTCTTAGAGTGAGGAGGACCTGGGTTCAACTACAGCCTCTGATGCATGGTGACCCCTTAAATGACTGGCCCCAAGCAACTCTCTAAATTTATAAATTACAGAGCAATTGCTGATCGCCACTGATAAAGAAAGTTTTCCCACTAGCAGCTCCCCATGCCATTAATGAGCTTCCAGACCAGGAATGCACATACACACACATGCACACGCACATACATGCATGCACACATGTACACATGCACACATACACACGCACATACATGTACACACACTCTTTGCTGTATAGGAGCTTACACTCTTCTTGGGACTATACAAACAAAGGTCATTAATCCAAAGGGATCAGCAAATTTAGTATTGAAAAGGAAATTAGAGCTTATCTGATCCTCTCTTTTTACAAATGAAGAAACAGAGGCTCAGAGAGAGAAGAAGTGACTGAAAACCCTACAAAGAGGAATTCGCGAATCAAAATCTGAACCCTCACCCAATATTTCTTATATTCAGTACACTGAATTATATTTATTATAAATTTTTATACATAAATTATTATATTTATATATTCATAATATAATATATATTTATATATAAATTATATACATATATAACATAATAATATATATTATAAAAGAAAATGCTATCTATTCACCTTACTGAGTACTTATCATTTCTCACTTTAGGTAAGCAAAAGTCTCTTTCAAAGACCTATGTAAGTCAAAATTCAAAAGTCTGACATCACTGTTGTGATCTCTTATGAGATCACTCTTTGAATCATAGGTTCTTAGACCCTTAGCAAGGGGATTAATTAGATCCCAGGAATCTTCTCTCTTACTGGAACTTGGACAATTACTATCCAAAATTCCTAACTTTCCCTGATAAAAGGATAGAATCTTTCATATGTGCCCTTCGAGGCCTCAGAAAGGGAAAGAGACAGAGAAGTCTCCTGGGGACAGAGGGCCATGAACTGAAATCCCCTGTGTCACCAGGAGCTGAATCTGAGGAGGTTCAGAGAAACAATAGCCCAGGAGGAAGAAGGCATTCTACTTGAAGCCCCAACAGTGTAACTCAATGAGATTTCATCAGTTCCCAGGTTTATGTATTCATCAGCAACCTGCTCCCCTCCAAAGGTCTTGTGAGGGTTATCAGTGCTGCATGGGGACTCTGGAAATCAGGGCTATGCAGAGGTTGTGGGTTTCTTCCCAGGGAGATCCTCTGAGTTTGGGAGAAGTGGCATCAGGTCACTATTTTAACCTTTCATCTATCTTGCTGGGTGGAAACTCAGACTGGGGAGAAGAGACACAAACTATCCCAGATCAGGCTGGACACTGGTCTGCTGGGTGGCTTATGTTGATTTTGCTTTGCATTCCCCACTGTTTCATCCTCCCTACTTTCCCAGTTCAAGCGTAGGGCCACAGAGCTAGGGTGCCCCTGGCTGAAGGGGTGAGTTGGGTCATAGCAAGACTTCTGCTCAGCCCTGAGGAGTTCTAGACAATGAAACAGTGAGATGCCCTGTGACCTCTGGGGATAGAAACTGACTCAGGGGGGCAGAGTCAAGGATGAAAAGATTATCTGTGGACATGTATATATATATATATATATACATATATATGTATATATATACACACACACACATACACACATATATATGGCATATGTGTGCATGTTTAATATTGTATATCTAAAATAAGGATGATAATATTTTGCTACTTATTTCAAAGGGATAGAATGGAACAAAACACTACACTGTGTTATTGTTATTTACTCTTGATTACCCATGCTACACACCCACACATACATGCACACACACACGCACGCACATGCACACACACGGACATGCAAGCACATACACACACGCAAACACATACACACACGTACCCACACATCCACATCCACACACACTTACATACACACATGCGCACACACGCATGCACACACATGCACATACACACAGACAGACAGACACACACACACACACACACACACACCCCTAGACGAGAAAAGGCATGTGGGTGTGCATTTTCTCCCCCTTATTAATCCCCTCCATGAGTGTGACTTTGAAAGCGCTGCCCAAGGCAGGTTGCCTGTGTGTGATGGGCATGGCGGGGAGAGGGCAGTGTCTGCACAAACTGAGCTCTGAGCACCCTCTTGTGGTCAATGGCGGTTCCTGAAGCGGCTGGCCAGCCCATACAAATGGATTCTGCGTAGTTAAGCTGTCAAGTCTAATGTATTTATTTGACTCTCTGCTGTTAAAATGATTTCTCTACAGCACCACAGTTATTTACGACCATTGTCAGGACAAGGCGATGAGAAGGCCACAACACAACACAGCAACATCTGAAGGAAGGACTCCGGGAGGGCTTGGTGGCGGGGATCCTTCAGCAGGAAGGCAGCAGGGGTCTCCCTGATCCCACAACCCACACCCCTAAATGACATCACACATGGAGCGGCTCGGGCCCCTGAGAAGAGGGAGAGAGGATCCACTCTCCCTTCCTCTGTCCCAGTGTTTGAGCCTTTCTGAGGAGTCTTAATAAACCTTCAGGTCTGTAAAGCACTTTGCACATATGATCCCATAACAACCTCGTGAAGCAGCTGTTATTATCCATATTTATAGATGGTAAACTGAGTCTGGCAGGGTCACACAGCTGTGAAGTGTCCAAGTCAAAATCAGGTCTTCCTGACCACAAATCCAAGCTTCTCTCCATTGTACTTCATGGCTGCCATTATTATTGAGCAAGGAAATATTTCCCTGTCCAGATTTCCTCTCTAGGATTAGGGGAGGCAGGTGTGGTTCAGCTCTAAAAAATAACGAACTGCCTAGGAGTCAGAAAACATGTGTTCTAGCCCTGACTCTGTCTTGCCTCTGAGATTTCCTTCTATCTACTTTCTATATTTCGTGGTAAATGTTTGTTTCCTTCCTTCCTTCCCTTGTACACAGGTAATTATTTGCATGTTTTCCCCCCATCAGAATGTGAGCACCTTAAGCACAGGCCTGTAATTTTGCCTTTCTCTGTATCTTTGATGTTTCAAGCAGTGCCTTGCACACAGTAGGGTATTTTTTGTTGTTCATTCATTCAGTCATATCTGACTCTTCCTAACCCCTTGAACCATAGTACACCACCGTCTCCCAGAGTCTGTCCAAACTCACATCCATTGCTTCCTCTCATCCTCTGCCATGCCCTTCTTTTTTCCCAATGTCAAGGTCTTTTCCAGTGAGTCCCGTCTTCTCATTATGTGACCAAGGCATTTAAGGCTTTTATGATAGCTTGTCCTTGTGTTTGTCCTTCATTACCAAAGAAGACCGTGCCATCAGAGAAATGATGACATGACTTGCACTTGAATTTGTTTTGAGTGAGGAAGGGCTGTGCAGGTCACCAGCCTCACTCCTCCTGCAAACAGCTTAGGAGTGATTATCAATAGTCACTGTTGCTGTTTCCTCCCAGTCTGATGTCTTTCTGTTTCTTGGCCTCATTAGAGAGGCCATGCCCTGGTTACTTTTTAAACAGGTCTATTCAATGAATGGGTGTTGCCTCACCCTAAGTGAATATCTGCAAAGACCTTGGCCTAAAGGGCTCAAGGTCTCCCAGTGCCTCCTGGGTCATCTCCAGTCATCCTGATGAATCTCTGGTCACTGGATTCAGATGGCTCTGGAGGAGAAGTGAGGCTGGTGAAGATAGCTTAGTGCTATAGTGATGGAAATGTTGGACTTGGACTTAGAAAAACCTGAGCTTAGATTCCCTCCTCAGATACTGTAAGCTGTATGACCTTAAGCAAGTGACTGTATCATCATCACCTGCCTCAGTGTCCACATCTGTAAAATGAGTATAACAATAGTACCTTCATCCTAGGGTTGTTAAGAGGATGAAATGAGACATTTGTGAAGCACTTTTTATTATTATTATTAATAAATGCTTACTGCCTAACTGTTGTTATCCTACTTTGAATTTTACCAGTGTGAGGAAGCCCACCCTATAGTTTCAGATATCAACTTGTTTGCAATTTATCACCTTACAGATGTCTACAATAGAGGGGAAGGTTAAATCATTTTTCCATGGTTCTAGTCCCTTAAGTGACAAAGGCAACCCTTGAACAAAGGCTCTCCTGATTCTAAGGCCAGTCCTCTTCTCAGTTCCCCACACTCCCTTTCAACACCAACTTGTGAGGATCCCAGGATCATAGATTGAGAGGTGAAAGTGACCTTAGGGGTCAACAGATAGAGCTTCCTCATTTAACAGTTAGGAAAGACCCAAAGAGAAGTTAAGTGACATGTTCAGACCACAGAGATAGGAAATACTTAAGTAATATCTTTGGACTCCAAAGGGCTCAAGGTCTGCAAAGTGCTTTATTCACAAACATTACCTCATTTGAATCTCACAACTTCATAACCCTGAAAAACTAGGACTGAAGGGATGATGATGATGATGATTCCTCCCATTTAGCAGAAAAAGAAACTAAGTTTTAGAGAGTTTAGTTCACTTGCCCGTGATCACCCAACCATTAGGATTTGAAACCAAGTCCTCTAAACTCAAGTTCTAAGCTACCTCTCACTATGTCAACCCTTTTGACTAACTAGCTCTTTCCCTTACTGGGTTTCAGTTTCCTCATGTGTAAAATGAAGGTTTTGACTAGAGGATCTCTAGGGTCCTTTCCTGGGGAGTCTGGGGTTCCTCTTTCCCCTCACAATCATGATGGGAAAGGATTGGTACTCTAGAGAAGCTGGTATATTGACCTTCATTATCTTTTTGGTGTGTTGATTTTCATTTACAGTGGAAGTTGCTTTCATGTATGTGGGATTTATCTTCTTCACTAAACAATCCATGTTGGTGGGGACTGTTGCCTCTCAAACTGAAAGATCTTCAGAACAGAGACTGTGTTTCTTCAGTATGACACACCCCCTCCCGCCAGCCTCATATCCATTCTCCACATGTGTGTAGAGACACACAAGGACTTTAATACATGTTGTTACCTAGTTAACAAGTCAGTCAACTTGCGTTTATCAAAAGTCTACGGGCCAAACACTGTGCTAAGTGCTACAAATGAGAAAAAAGGCAAAAATCAAGGAATTTGCTCTCAAAGACCATATTCTGATGTAGGAAACAACATGCAAAAAAATGTAAATACAAAGCACATAAATATATGTGTTCATACACACTATGTATATACCTCTAAGCATATATATATATATATATATATATATATATATATATATATATATATATATATATATACATGTTATACACATTATACACATACAGAGCTTATATGAAAGGCAATCTGGACTTATCCAAAGGCCAAAGTGCTCTCTCTTTTTGTTTAGTCATTTCACTTGTATCAGACTCTTTGTGACCCCATTTGGGGTTTTCTTGGCAAAGACTCTAGAGTGGTTTGCCATTTGCTTTTCCAGCCCATTTTATAGATGAGGAAACTGAGACAAACAGGGTGAAGTGACTTGCCCAGGGTAACACAGATAGTGTCTAAGCTCAGATTTTAACTCAGGAAGATGAGTCTTCCTGACTGCAGGCCCAACAGTCTACGGTACCACCTAGCAGTCAAAAAAAGCACCCTCTAACTTGATCCTATCTCTGAACTGAGATGACATCTGGGTCTACTCTAGTCACAGTCCTAGGTTAGTCCTAGAACCAGTCAATCTTCCCAGGATTTCTCAGATTGTGAATGCCGTGGTTCAGTCCATGGGAACAAACCACCCACCTTCTCTTCCTATCCTCAATCTCCTCTTCCCCAAGTCTGGGCCTTCTTGTGGGATTGGGAAAAGAGATCTTCATGTTGTTCAATTATGTCAGAGTGTCTGGTTATTAAAATTAAAACCCTGAATGATATATAGTCAGATAGTAGACTTGGGAGGAAGCAGATCGCATGTAAAATATTATAGAAAGAAAGTCCTTTAGAAGAAAAGAAGCTAACCTTCCTCAGATGGAGGGATGCAAATCAAAATGCTTTAAAAAAAAGTTCTGTAGAATACACACACACATACACATACACACATACAACTCTACAAACACTATGGAGAGTGAAACGCTAAATTGAATGGAGAGAAGACACTGACATTTTCTCCCTTCCCTCTGAGAAGTGCCGATGCTCATGAAAGGTACCAGATTGACAGTGCAAGCTGACGTTCTATTTATCCCCAAGACAGACTGGGCATATTCTGTTTAGCATTTATATAGTGCCTGTCTTCTCTGCAGCACCATGGGGCTGGGAAAGTACTTGTAGCCACTGTGCGTCATCCTTTAAGAAGAGAGAGATGGAGGAGAAAAGGGAATGAAGAGGAAAAGGGAAGAAATGCTCACTAGGTGGGGAACTGAAGTCCATAGAAGGAGTGTGACCCTCCAAGGGAATTAGAACCTGAATAAGGAGGTCTTGGTTTTATTTGCTATCCATGGGGAGCTATACCTTGGAGATTTTAGCAGTAATCTATTTCAACCCCCTTGTTTTATAGATCAGCTAACTGAAGTCTAAAGAGATTGAAATAACTTTTCTAAGGTCACAGAGATAAGTAGGCAACAAACACAATTGGAACCCAGGTCCTTGGTCTCAGGAACCAAGGTTCTTTCCACTGTACTATGCAAGGTCAGTGTGGTGGAGGGGAGGGGGTCCCCAGGATCTCCTGTTGTATTACATAGCTTCCAGTTAGGGATATCAGGATGACATCATTCTGCTTATCATCATGAAACAAGCTTTTTGACTATGTCATGCTGTGTCTGCACAGAACTTTCTATGGATCCAGATTGCTTACTACTTCAGACTTGAATTCATAGGACCTTAGAGTCTGAAGGAACGTCAGAGGTTATTCAGTCCAACCTTCATTCCAGCATAGGAATCTCATCTATGAGATTGATTCCTGACAGATCATCATCCGGCCTCTCCTTGAACATTTCCATCGACTGGGAAATCTGCCTGGTTTTCAAGACTCCCTAAAACCTGTCTACACTGGCTTTTTAGTTAGGAAGCTCTCTGAATCCTGCTTTTGATTCAAACCCATTGTGTGACCTTGGACAAAGCACTTAACCTCCTAGTCACCTGAGCATCCTTTTAGGTCAATTGACAAGTATTGACTAAGTGCTTCCTGTTTCCAGTGGCATCATGCTAAAGTCTGGGGAAAAAAGCAAAGAGAGGCAAAAACACTATCTCTGCCCTTAAAGGGTTCATATTCTAATGGAAGGAAGAAAATAAGCATTTATTAAGTGTTTTGTAAATATTACTTCTTTTCACCCTCATAACAACCCTGCTGGTTGGGATGGACGAAGGGGTATGGTAGCGGTTGTTGCTGCTTCGTTTTAATTGCGTCTGACTCTTCATTATCCCATTTGGGTTTTTATTGGGGTGATTTGTCATTTGCTTCTCCAACTCTTTTTACTGGATGAAATGACTTGCCCAGGATCACACAGCTGGTAAGTGTCTGAGGCCAGATTAGACACTCTGAGCCACCCAACTGTCCCTGCAAATCTCTTTACATTATGGTAAGGAGGCCTTTCTTAGGGTCATAGAGTCATAGAGTAAGAGCTTGAAAAGACCTCAGAGAGACTAAAGGCCAAGCTCTTTGTTGTACTAATGAACAAAGTGAAACCAGAGGAGTTAATTGACCTGCCCAAGGTCACACAGTAAACAAGAATGGGAGTCAGACTTCCAACCCAGGACGTGTTGTTCCAAATCCAGGGCTTTTTCCATTACACCACCCTGTGGCTGTCTCAGAGTCAGCTCCAGGGCTAGACCACTTCCAGAACAGTCAGGGATAGCTTGTACTTTGAAGGAGGGGTGGAAGGAAAGGCCAGACAGAAGTAGCTGCATCCAGAAACTCTGCTCTGTGAGTTGGCCTTACAGGTACTTGTCTGCCTACTGGAGGTAGGAGAAGGCAGGGTCTCCTTTTGTCTCTCCCCCCCTCCCCAACACACATGCACTCCAACCAAGTTCTATTCTCTCAAGCATCAAAACTAAGCAGTAGGTTCATCCCCAAAGTTACCAATATCAAACTTAAAAAAAAATACTAAGACATGACATATGTAAGACACGACACATCTAAGGAGCAGCCAGCGATTTAAAAAGAAAAGCAATCTCTACATAATAGAGTTTCACAGTTTTATTTACAATCCCCTGCCCTTCTAAAATACATAGTAAAATGCTTGTTTTATTTGAAATCTGCTCAGAATAAAGTTCAGAATAAAAAGCAAAAGCAACTAGTGCCAGTGATAAAATATCAGCCACCCTGGTCAGATCAGAGACAACACCCACCCATCTGACGGAGATGCCCTCCCCTGAGCAGAGCAGAGCAGAGGAGAGCATCTAAATAGGCTCTCTGATTTCTATTTTGCTGGGTGCCACTAAGTGAACACCTATGAGGACTCTCTGTCCCTGCTTCCCCATGTTACAGCATGTTGTTTTGCTGGAAGCTACTGGAGCATATAATAACAGTTTCAATGGTTTGGAACCTCTCATTTCTGGCTGGGAAATCATTTTCTCACTGAGAGCTCAGCTCAGAGAGATGGTTGGTCTCTAGGAAAAAGCCATAGTTTCAGCATGACCCCTCCCTCCCTTCACCTTCTGTCTTGACAATTTGTCCCCAAGATTACTCCATTTTTCCTTTGGAAATGCCACTTCCATTCATTTCTCCTCCAAACACACTATCAGCACCCCAGTTTTGGCCTTAATCAATTGTGGTATTTGTCAAGTTTTTAGTACAGTGCCTTACACGTAGTAGGAACTTTATATATTCTTATTCCCTGTTTCTTCTCATATTCCTCTTGATCACCTTGTGCCTGTACTATTTATGACAATAGCCTCCTAAGTTGGTCCTCCTAACCTCAGTCTGTCCCCCTTCAGTTCATATTGTATCCTACATCTTGGTATGTTAGCACTTCGTTCAGTTGTTTTGTTTTTCAGTCATGTTCAGACCCCATTTGGGGTTTTCTTGACAAAGATTCTGGAGTGGTTTGCCATTTCCTTCATTAACTCATTTCACAGATGAGGCAATGGAGGCAAACAGAATTAAGTGACTTGCCCAGGATCACACAACTAGTAAGTGTCTGAGGTCAGATTTGAACTCAGAAAGATGAGCCTTCCAGACTCTGGGTCTGGCACTCTATCTACTGTATCACCTATATTTAGCACAGTGCCTAGCAAATGGTAATCAGTCTGTTCACAAGCATTTTTAAGTGCTATCTATATGCCAGAACTAGCACTAAGTGCTAGAAATACAAAGAAACATCCAAACATAACTGAATCTTGATATAGGTCATTCATCTTTGCCAACTTCATCAAAGTTAACTTCTTCTGCCTTCCTTTTTTCATCTTTTTGAAACTTCATACCCCACCCCCTACTAGTTAATATAAAGTTTTCATTAGTGAATTTCTTTGTACATTATGGTCATTTTTCATAATTTCCCCTACCCCACTCACTCATCAACAAACACCTCCTTTATAGCCTAGAAGTGAAGTTAAGTAATTGATTTGATTTATCAATCAATGTCCTATCTACACCTAACTTCATACACCTTCTTCTAAACCCACAAACCTCCACCATGGAAAGTGTGCTTCTATATACACTTGACATCATACACCACCTTCTAAGCCCGTAATGTTCCACCTTGAGAGGAAGCGTACTTTATCATCAGTCAAGTTGCAATTAGACAATTGGTTGCTGTGTTGATTGGCATTCTATTATATTTCAGTCATGTTTTCCCCCTTACATTATCAGTCATTGGGTACAATTATTCTCTTGTTTCTTCTTTTTCCTTCTTTGGTTCAATTCATATGAGTATTCCCAAATGAATTCTTCATGCTCTTTATTGCTTATGGCATAATATTTCCATCATGTTCATGTACCATACATTGCTTAGAACTTCCCCAGTTGATAGGCAACCATTTTGTTTCCAGTTCATTTCTACCACAAAAAGTCCTGCTATAAATATTTTGTGTCTGTGTCTTTGACCTCCTTGGGCTTAATACTATGCCCTTAGCAGCCCTGCCTTATTAACTAACTTTGGACTATATGTCCATTGTTTGAGAACCAGCCCATTCGAGTAGAAAGGGCTCCTCACCAGATGGGCCCCTAAGTGATCTCTTCCCAAAAAAATAACTTTCAAAGACCATTTATCAAGTCATAGGAGACAACAGTGGATACCTAGAGAGAATATAGTCTGATGGTGTAAATCTTTCAAATTCTTCACCTTGAATTGTTTCCTGTGGGATATTTGTAAATTCCCAAGTATAAAAGCCCTTTGAAGGCGGTCACTGTGTCTTGGACTTCTCTTGTGTAATACCTCTACTTCATCTATGACTGTGCCAAACAAAAGATATTCGTTTGATGTTTATGGATTCAATGATTTCACTGCTTTTCAAGATTTTATCGATTTTCATGATTTCATCTTTATCATGCCTTTTTCCCTTAAAACAAATTTGCTGATGAATTTCCAAAGCACTAAGGCATTTATGAATGCTGGAACTTGAGGCAATTAGGAAAACTGTGGACAGGGGACTGATTTGGGAAAGGCAACCATTCAGGGAGAGCTGAAATCACTTAACCTTTGGGAAAGATTTAAGAAGAAATATTCATCTTTCTCTTTTTTTAATTTTCCCTTGGTCTGACCTAACCAACTTTGCTTAGAATCTCTGGTGTAATAGGAGAGCTCAGTCACAATTTGGAGTTTCTGTGAACCCCTCTGGGGAGGATAACATTGCAGATAAGGGGGAAAAACCCACTGATTTGGGAGTCAGGAGACCTAACTTCTCATACCTAACTTCTCATAGCTCTATTGTTATAACTAGTGCAATCATGAGCAAGTTGCTTTAATTTCTTTGAAAGCCTCAGGTTCTTCATCTGTAAAATCAGGGGATTGTACTTGACAGTCTCTAAGGTCCCTTCCAGCTCCATGAGCCTATGATCCTATGATCTCATTCAAGTTACTTCTTCTTTCCCTCAGTTGCTCATCATACCAGAAGGGGTACCATTAACAAGTCAATTTCAATATATGTAATTGGAATGAGGAGGTGTGGAATCCAAAACTGTAACTCAGAGGGAGAGAATGATGTGCTTCTTGTAGAGGCAAATATTTTGAGAGGATGGAGGTGAAAAAGCTAAAATCCAGGTCTTGTCATAGGTTGTCAGATCAGGACAGTACCTTAAAAGATCACAGTGTTAAGGATTTAGAGCTGGAGAAAAAAATCCTAGAAGCCACTGAGTACAATCCTCTCATTCAACAAAGAAAGTGAGGTTCAAGGCAGTTAAGTTAACTTGTCCAGAGTCACAGAGTTGATATCTACACAGGATTCAAAGTCAAGTCTTTATGCTTTCAAGTTCAACATTCTATGTAATTACAACACCCAACCTTCTCATATTTAGTTCCAACCTCCTTATTTTATAGATGAAGAAACTAAGGCTCGGAGACCAAGTACCTTGCCCAAGGTCACACATAGTAAATGACAGAGATGAGACCAGAACTGTAAGGATGGTGAGTCTTTGACTAAGAGAGAAAATTTCAGGTTCAGACTGAACCAGGTATCCATTTGGCCACATAGAATCAACAAAGTTCGGTGCCTTGTCAGCAATAATAACTTAATAGAAAGCTATAGAGTAAAAGGAGCATGAGCTTTTCCCCCACTGTCCTCTGGTCCCATGCTCACCCCTCTCCCTGATTTATTTGGGGATGCATGTCATCCTGTTTGCCTCTAGTATGGTTTACAATGCTTGTTCCCAAGAGGAAAAAATTGCTAGCTTATGGGTCCAAAGGGATAAGACAGTGCATGCTTTAGGCACTGAGGTTCTCCACTTCCTTTCCAGTCTTCTCTTCAAAGCCAGAGGCCATGGAATGCATGGACAGCCAAGCTGTGCACAGGAGAACATTGGCAATGTTGGCTTTTGATTTAAAGTGCATGTATATTTTAGGAAATGTTCCAGAGTATAAGGTATATAAAAGACTGGGTCAGACACAGCCTGGGGTAGTGGGTGGAGAGGAACACTGACACTCCAAAGGAAGCTTGCCATACCAACTTCAAAAAGTGGTTTGATTTCCCCTCCCCCCCATTTTGATCTTAAAAATGTCTGGAGCCCCAGGCAGCAGAAGCTGCGGATGGGGAAGGGGGGTGGCCCCCACCATATGACCTTACTCCCCTACTGCCAAAAGCTTCTAGTTAACAAACATTCTTTGTGTGATGGGAAGACAGAGAGACATGGGGTGGATCCTCCCAGTGGCAGAGACAGCTAGTAGCTCTGGAGAAGCAGAATTGTCGAGCAGCAAAGGCAGAGAAATGCCAGAGGAATCTGTGTGATCCAGGAAGGCACATTCCTTTTGCCTGCATTGACACCTCGGGGACTCTGTTATGATGCCTGAGCTTGCTACCTTCCTGCCTGGGCTGAGAAATAGAAAGGAACAGCTCCAGCCCCTAATCTCTCAATAGTGACCTCTTTGACCAGTGACAAAATGACATTGATAAGTTCCCAGGGGAGGCTGCCGGTCTCAGGCTATTTTTTTTTCCTCTTTCCCAGGCAATTCTTTAAGAGTAAAGACAATTGAAATAACCATCTGGGTCCCCTAGTCAATGTTCTATCACTCTGTACAATCCCCAATGACATGCTGAGGACACTAAAGCTCCCCTGTGCCTTCTGGTCGCACCAAGAATGAGACGCAGCAGGTCTAGCCTGAGGAATAGGTAGGACAAGAAGAGGTAGCTATTCTCCTTTACTTCTGTGTGATCTGAAGAAAATTAAAGCAAACCTCCTAGCCTCCCAGTATCTCCCCCAGACAATCGACAAGCATGGCAGCTGTCATGAACCAGGCTCATTTCTGTCTAAAAAACTAAAAGGCCTAAGACAGTGCCTTGGCATCATCCCTTTCCCTCCTAAACTAGTTGGAAGAAGATCTCAAGGAAGCTACTTTATGGCCCCCTTGGGAAACATTGGGGCGTGGGAGCGGAAAAGAGACAGAGGGGTTGAAGGAGAGACAGAAGAAAGGGGTCCAGAGGAGAGACAGAGATGAAGAGGGGGTTTTAAAGAGCCCATTTATTTAAATTTACTACTTGTCAGGTACTGAATATAAGCATCATCTGAGCTCCAGATACTTGCATCCTGAAAGGGAAAGATGACACGTAAAAGAATACAGGAAAGGGGGGGAGTTGTTCTGTGGGGTCAAGGCTGCCAGCAGGTAACTGAAGTCCAGAGAGTAGAGCCAAAAGTAAAGTACATGTAGCTTCTTCCCCTTTCCTTCCTCTTTCATCTCCCTTTTTCTCTTCCCTCTTTCTCTTTTTCACCTTCCCCCTTTTTTCCTTGTCTCCTTTCTGTTACCCTTTCCTTCTCACTCATCTCTTTCTCTATTTCCTTTCCCCTTTCTCCTTCCCTCTTCTCATCCAGCCTTTTCTTTTTCCCTTCCACCTCCCCCTTTTCCCCTTCCCCTTTTCTTTTCCCTCTCTCTTCCCTTCATTCCCTTCTTCCTTCTCCTTCTTTCTCTTTCCTTCACCACTCTTAATCAAACTCTCTCCTTTTCCCCTTTCTGTTTCCTCTCTTCCATGTTTCCCTGTTCTCTTCTTTGTTTTCCTTACCCTCCTCCCCCTTCCTTTTGCTTTTCTCTTTCTGTTTTCTTCTTTCTCCTCCTTTTTTCAATCTCTTCCTCTCCCCCCTTCTCCCTGTCTGTCACCAGTTTCTGACTAAATGTCTACAGAAGCTCCACCCTGACCTTTCATCACTAGCTAAGTGTCTTCAGCTATTTCCACATTGATTATTAGCCCTGTCTTCTCTTCCAATTACCACTGATGGCCGCCATATGTGACACATTAAAGACATAATGCATTTTGACTTGCATCTTGGTAATATTATCTGGCATTGGGAGGTTATGAGGAGCATGCCGCTGCTCTTTTTTATTATTCAATTATTCACATTCAATTTATTCTCTCCTTGTTTCAATTCTCCACCCCCCTCATTTCCTCCTTAATTTGAGTAAGCTGGTGAAAGTCCCCAGATTGCCTCAGCAGTAGAGATGAAATCCTCCTCTTACCTGGAGAATTCAATTCAATTATTCAATTCAGTTAAACAAATATTTCCTGTGTTTAGGGCCTGCTATTTGACAAAAGAGGTTCAATTCAATAAACATTTATTAAGGACTACTATGTTCAAGGAACTGTGCAGAGCACTGTATGTGAGGACACTTGACTGAGCAAATTGATGAGTTCCCTCTTCTCCCATCCTCTCCATTTCCCTGAATATCATCTCCCCTTCTCTCTCCCTCTCTCCAAGGCTCTACATGTGCACTTGATCCCATCCCTTCCTCTCTTCCCCAGAAGATTGCATCTTCAATTATCTACTTTTTCAGATTTTCAACCTCTCCCTATCAACTGTTCCATCCTAATCATACTTTCAAACATGCACATCTCATTGGACCATACCATTCCTCATGTTCTCATCCTATATCTTCTCTTGCTCAAACTCCTTTGGAAAAAAAATCTATCGATACTTGACTCTACTTCCTCTCCTCAAAACTTTGCAATCTGATTTGCTGGCTCATTATCTATATAGTGCCCCAACTATACAAGTGTTCTCCAAAGTTCTTTCCTATGCCCACTTCTCTTTTCCCTCTACAATCCCTCTCTTGACAATCTCATACGTTCCCACGAATTTAACTATCACCTCTGCGCAGATGATTCACATCTATAAATTCATTATTAGTCTCTCTCTTGAGTCTCCATCTTGTACTATCATCTGCCTATTGAACATTTTGAAGCAGATAGAAATTAAATTCAAATTCCAAAACTGAATTCATTGTCATACCCCTACTCCAAATCTTCCCCACTTCTAAACTACCTAGGAGTGTTGATGGCACTCACAGGTTGCGGTTTGTCCTTCATTCTCGAAGAGGACCATAACATCAGGGAGAGGATGACATGACTTGCAATTGACTTTGATTTGAGTAAGGGAGGTCTATGGAAAGTCACTAGCCTCACTTTCTCTTCCAGGGCTATCTGGGTCCAGTGGCCAGATAATGATCAGGATGACTGGAGATGGCCCAAGATGCAAGGCCAAGAGGCCCTTTTAAGCTAAGGTCTTTTCAAGTTCTCACTTTGAGTGAGGCAATGTTCCCACTGAATAGGCCTCTTTAAGAAGTAAATCAAAGGATAGACACTTTAATCAAAAAAGAAAAAAATTTCTAGACTTCCAATCATTATCTTGAACTGTATCCCAGCATTATCTTGAACTCTTCACTTTCCTCTAACCTATATATCCAATCAGTTGACAAATCTTGACATTTCTACATCCATAACATTTCTCCTAGCTGACCCCTTTCTTCACTTATCCATTGCTAACACCTTAGCTCAGGTCCTCAAGATTTCTAACCTAGATTTTTGCAACAGCCTCCAAATTGGTCTCCCTGGTTCAAGTCTTTTCCCACTATAATTCACCCTTCACACTGCTGCCAAAATAATTTTCCTTAAACAAAGATCTAATCCTGTGACTACCCTATTTGATGAATTTCAGGGGCTTCTTATTGCCTCTGAAATAAAACATATCTTCTTTTTGACTTTAAAGTTCTTCACAATCTGGCCCCAACCTATATTGCCAGTCTCATTGGACATTCTCTCACACTGCAAAATCCATCCAGCCAAACTGTCTTTCTCAGGTATGCTTCACATATGTCATTCTATCTCTCTGCTCCCAGTTTCTTTTCATTGACTATCCCCAATACCTGGAATTCACTCTCCTTTAAGCAATACCCTTTGCATCAACTCTTTTCTGATATCTCTTGCTGATATCCTCCCTCCCAAACTACCTTGTATTTAACTACTATATGTGTGTATATTGATCTTATTTTATGCTATAAATACTTATGTATGCACGGATTTCTCCAATTAGAATATAAGCCCCTTGCAAGTAGGAGTTGTTTCATTCTTCATAGTTGCATCTTCAGCATCAAGGACAGTACCCCAAACATAAGATGTGTGTAATAAATATTTGCTTGATTGATTTGCAGAGAGTAGTGCCAGGTACTATGGAAGAGACAAGAATCTCATGGTGGAAAGAAGCATTAGAGGTCACCTAATCCAGTTCATACCTGACAAATAATCTTTTCTTCAGAATATCTGGCAAATGATTATCCAGGCTTTTCTTAACTATATTTGTAGATAAGATCTTTGTTACTTTTCAAGGCAGCCCATCACACTTTTGGACAATTCCAATTACTGGAGTGTATTTATTAAAATATTGAGCAAAGATGTGCCCCTGTGTAACAGACATTCTTTTATTATGATTCTGTCCCCTGAAAGAAGCAGGATTTGTCCCTTTTATGTATGACAGTCCTTCAATCACTTTAAGACAATTATCATGTTGTTTAAGTCATTACTTCTCCAGATGACTAGTGAATAGAGTTCAAGATTGGAAGCAGCAAGACCTAAGTTCAAATCTTCCCTTAGATGCTTATTAGCTGTGTATTCCTTGGCAACTCATTTAACATCAGTTTGACTCCGCTTCCTCAATTGCAAAATAAGGAAAGTAATAACACCTCCCTCCCAAGGTCTCTGTGAAAATAAAATGAGATGATATTTTTAAATTACTTTGCAAAGCTTCAGGTACCTTATAAATGCTAAAAGTAAAGAAGATTCAACCATTCTCTCTTCCTCAAATCAAATCCTTCAACCAATATTGGTGCCATGGTTTTTTCTTCATCCTTTCTCTAGATTTACTCCAACTTCTCAATAACTCTTCTAAGATGTGGTAACCAGTACATAACAGATGTGGAATGACAAGGGACTCTTTCCTCTCTTGTTCTGAACATTAAGTTCCTAAGATTACAACTAAGATCACATTGGCATTTTTCTTGAGATTGTAGTTCACAAAAAATTATTAGGCCCTTTCTCATGAGCTATTATCCAATTGCTTTTCTACTACCCTGTTTGTAAAATACAATCCCCTCCTCAAGGAATTTAAAATCAATGCCTGAGGTATAAAGAAGAGGGGCAAGGAAAAAGACATGTGAAATAGCAGTCCAATTTGGCAGAAGCATGAAGTATGTGATGGGGAAAGATAAAGTTGAAAATGTAGGTTAAGATATTTATTAATGGGACATGAGGCTCCTTCCCAACTATCCGAAGAATACTACTCAGAGCTTGTGAGAGTTTCCCTGAATCAATGAGCAACTTTCTGATATCCCTTCTACCAGATTCTTACTTTAATCCACCAAGGGACTATGATTTTATCAATATAGATAGTCCTTCCACAGGTTCAGTGTAATGAGTGAGCCTAACTCAGAGTAGCACCCTGTTAGTACAGATTCTGTGTTGGAATGAAATGAGGCCCTTGTAGGTCATGTAACAGTTAACAAAATGAGGTTTACTTGGACATAGCACCAAAAGAATATTCAACAAGGAGACTCTAGCATTTCCAACCTCCTTATGGGAACTCATCTGGTCAGCAGGAAGTGATGGAGTGACTCACTTACCTTGGGACATCTACCAGAAAGGGGCCACCTGAGTGGACCTTCTTATTCTCTTAGGCAACTAGACAGTCACATCAATACAGCTCATGGATATCAGGAAGCTATATCAAGGGAGGTACAACTGGAACCCTAGTGTCCTACCAGTCAAATCCCTGAGACAACTTTGCTGCCTTGGGGTAAGGGCAGAGGCAGATAAAAATTAGCCCAAACCATGTTGCTGAGGTAGGGAAGTCAGGAAACCAGGTACCCAGTGGTCCTATCATATGTAGTTTGCAACCCTTGTAAAAGAGTATATGGACTGGGTTTCATAGTCACATAACCAGCACAATGGAGCTATTCTCTCCAATTCTCATAACTTTCAAACCTCATTAGAATAAGAATTATGTACAAGCGATAAAGCAAATACCTCAGTCTCCACCGGACAAGAGCTTTAATAAGGTAACACCCAATGAATTAGCAACATAGAATTTGATTCCTAATTTGCTGACTCAATACCCACTTTTCCACCAATCCTATGCTGATAGCATGGCACAGCCTGACCCCATGGGTTTATGCTCTGACATGCACTTAGTAATTTCCTTCCTGCTGCTACAGTGTCTGCCAGTCACCTCCCAACCCTCCCCTCATTCCATTATTCTATGGCAACAAACAACAGAACTCAACTTGCTCTGCCTGGTTTGACAGTGTAGTAGCATTCTGTGTTACCATAGTGCTTAATCAGAAAATTAAGTAACAGAAGGAATTGAAGAAGGGTACCACTGCTGGGGTCAGGGCGGGAGAGGAGGGAAAGGAGTTTCTATCAGCCCAGATGGAAATTGCTATCCAGCTGAAGTCATTTCTGAACCACCATGCCCAGAAGTCTGAGACTGAGACAGAGAAGTAGACTGAAATTGATGAAAAATTAATTCCCTAGTGTGAGAGGAGACTGAGACAGCTTTGGGTCTTTTGGAAAACCACTATCAAAAGGAAGGATTCAGAGAGTGAGCAACAGGGCAATAAAAAGGGGAAGGAAGACTAAAATTGTTAAAAAATAACAGGACCAAAAAAATTCAGTTAAAAATCTTGAGTACAGGCAGATAAACCTACAGAGAGTATGTTAGTAACAGAAGGGAATATGACCTCCAGATCATCTATATGAATCCAAACATCTCTAAATAAACATTTCAAGGTAAAGGAAAATGAATCAACAACTAGATGAGGCAGAGGACACTGGAGATTCCCAAGTGATTATACATCACAGTCTCAAAGACAATAAATTCTGCAAGTAATCAAGATAAAGAACTTCAAATACAAAGGAAAATAAATTCAAATAACACAAAACTTCTGTTCCTACCAGAAACTACAGAAAGCGATGGAATAATGTGTTCAGAAAAGCAAAGGAGCTCAAAATTAAATCCAAAGTGACAGAATCTGCAAATCTGGACTTGGGTAATAAAAATGAAGTCCATCAAAATTACTTTCAACCTTAGGAGAACCAGACAAAGTGTGTCTTGCCTAGCATAGCATCTGAAAAATCGAGGTCATTGCCATACCGTGAGGAACTCAAAGAAGCACATCAGTGGAGTAACAACAGGTATTCATTCCCAATACTGACTTAGGGAACCAAGATTTTTCCCCAAGAATCAGCCTTAAAACTTACCACCAGCCTTGTTGGCGAGACAAAAGTAATTAACAATCACTTATTAAGGGCTTACTATGTTCTAAGAGTTAAGGCTACCCAAGGAGATTTGTCTTTAAGTTTGGGGTGACCCATCACCATGTTGCTCACAATGTAAAATATATATATATATATATATAAAACACATTAAAGGTAATCTGATTGGTTCAGTCTAGTTTGTTTTGATGGGAACACTCACTTTCCTGTAATTGAGATCCAAAGAGTAGGTTCATCTAAGTCAGGCTTCATGACTATCATTCATTTTGTCTATATATCTCTAGGACTTAGTGTGGCATTTTAAATACCACAGGGTCATAATAAATGCTTATTGGATTATTCTTCACCATAATCTCCATTCTATACCTTCCTGTTCTTCCAGTTCCTTATCTAAGCTCCAAATTTCCTTCCTTCTCCCTCAGAGTCCTGTCCCTATGGTTGGCCAGCTTAGTCACATACTATTAATTATCCTGGAATTAATTGACCCCTTTGTTTTATTGCCAATCACATCTTGACAAAGTCCAACCTTGGGTCATTCAACTTCTCTATACTATTCACAGTCTCTAAATATTTTTTTGGTGGGGGAGAGTCACGTAATCATTATCATGCTGACTGGGTTCACTACAAATTTAATTTTTTATTTTAGTTTTCATCTCAGCTACAGAGCAAATGCTTTTGTTCTTCCCTGACTGACTCTCTACCCCACTCTCAAAATCTATTCTAAATGTTCTCTTTTCTTGGACTCCTTTTTTCCCCAATACATGCCTCAGAACCCTTCTTCATCATTCCTCTTTTTATATAGTCTTTGATAAAGATGCAAAGGTGAAGAGGGGGTAATTGAGCAAATCAATCACGTGTCCTGCCCCACTTACAGCAACTGATAATATGTTAAGCCCAAATATATTTAGTAGGTGAAAATATATCAATTGTGTGTGAACAAAGCCTTGATACTTTCATGAATCAATCAAAAACATTTCAACTAATTGTGAGAGGAAGTCTGTTCTAACTGGGTGAGATATTTGATATTGCATTGTGGGGCTTGAATAAAATTAAGAAGGTTAAAGCAAGTGGAGAAGAGAAATCATTCCAACTAATCTCTTGAGAAAGAATTGACTGGAGGAGGAGGTGCCTCAGGCCTCAGTCTCTGCTATCTCCTTCCGCTTCTTCCCTTGATCACAAGAAGGTACTTCCTTCTCCAAGTGGACCAAAATGACATCACTATACTCATCAAGTTTCAGTGTGTCCAACTGTGGCTGATCAGACCAATACGTCATGACCCTAAGAGGTCTGGAGGACTTCCCATCTTCCCTTTATCATCCTCACAGCAACTGGATCAGATAACAGCAGTTTCTACATTGGGGAGCCAAGAAGAAAACTGATACAGATTCAAGACTTTTACAAACAGCACATCAGAAAAACCAAAACGAAAAATTGTGCCATACCTAAAGGAAAGTGAGAACTTCCCAAAAGGACTTCAGAAGTTTTTAGTCAGAAACCTGACTATGTCCAGAGATTAATGCAAAGAGTCTTCTCACAATTGTACATCTCAAGCAACCCATATGTGTTCTCTGAAAACTGGCCCTATCAGTTACTATTTCCCTTGGTTATTGATTGTTCTCATATACCTGGGCAGTGGAACACTTCCTTTTCTAAATTCAGGGAATTGCACCTGTTGGCTCTTCCCTTCCCAACTTGGAAAGTCCCTAATTTTTCATCCAATTAGAAACCCAACTACTTATGTTGCATTGTTTCCTTTTAATTAATTGGCTTTATTTGATTGTTTTTGATGTATAAAAGTCAGTCTTCCCCTGTATTGGAGTCCATCCCTAAGCTGAGGAAGGAACCTGGTCCCAATTTGTTAGACAGTTGCCATGCATTGTTTAATAAATTGATAAACTCAGTAGATTGAACCTTTGTTTCTTCACTCATTTCATCTTTCGCCCACCACTGGAAAGATGACCAGAATGATGAGGGATCTTAAAAGATAAAGCGTAGGTGAAGGACATTGGAATGTTTACCCAGGAGAGGAAAGGACATAGGGAAAAGATGACAGGTGCATTCAAATATGTGATGATCTGTGGTGAGGAAAAGAAATTTGATTTGCTCAGTTTGCTGTTGAGAGGCAGGACTAGAGATAATCAGACACTACAGGGAGGAAATTTTTGACTAAATGCAATAAAAAAAATTATAATCTTTAGAGCCATTCAAATACTAAACAGCTATTATGGCTGACCAGGGAGGCATTGAATTCCCTATCAGTAAGGTTCCTCAAGCAATCTGGAGGGGGATTAACGTGTTGGTAGGGAATAAACTACCTTCCCTCCCCAGGACCTTCTAACTAGAGGAGTGCTAAATTCAACTCTAATGGTGCCCGTTGTTCAATTTTCTGAGTGAGCCTTTACAAATACAGAAGGAGAATATAAGTCATAGATCTATGACACATGCACATCACAGTACATGACCTCAGAGATGAAGGGTGTGGGTTTAGAAGCTAAATGGCTGTCAATAAGCTTGTCATTCCAATGTATTGGACTGACTGGTCCAATGTAACAGGTTGCTGGAGAGCAGGAAATGTTTCTGCTTGCTTGTTTTGTATTGTCATTGCAACCCTAACATCTAGCACAATGCCTAGAACATAGTAGGGATGTAATAAGTGCTTACTGATTGAGTAAATGAATGAAATGAATTACTGCCAAACACTTTGGTGCTCCCTGTGCCTATGATTTCTGGTGCTTCACAGCACACAAGTCTTCTCAGGATATCACCCAACAAAACGGAACACGGACATAATGAGGGGGCCATCTAGTAGCAACAAGGCCTCTGTACTTGCCTCTATCATGCTCCCCAGCTTCCTCCTTCAGAGTTAGAGTCACAGTACAAGTCAACACCTTAGGAAGACCATCCCAAAGTTTCTGGCTCTCCCAGATTTTATCTGCTGCCTAAAAGTGACTTCAGGAAGGAACCTGGTCCTATATTAGGGGATATTGACAACAGCTACTGGTTTCTTTCTTCTACACTCAACTACTGTTTCCCTGATGTGCTAATACTGAACCTCAGTTTCCTCACCTGTGAAATAACAGGCTTGGATCAAATTATCTGAAAGGTCTTTTGTAGCCGTAAACATTTTATGACTCTGTGAAGTAAAGAATAAAGCACTATGTAATGAGATACTAAATTATGTCTAACTAAATAATAATAATAATAATAGTAAATCCTGATTACAATTTCCTCTGGAGTAAGCAGTTAGTAGCACTGATTCAGATGCATTGACCTGTTCTATAGGCCTACCTGTCTAATATCATTAATTAATTCTGCACAAACACTACATTAAGAAAAATAGTTATTGGGGACAATTAACTCCATAAAAAACAATGCTATAAAAATAACTGTATTAAAGCAGGGTTTTAACATTCAAAATGTAGCAAGGCAACTGTGGTATAGTAGATAGAATTGGCCTTCAGGAACACCTAATTCAAATGCTTCTTCTGACACAGACTGGTTGTGTGACCCTAGGCAACCCCCACACATATATATTACACACACACACACACACACACACACACACACACACACACATACACCTCTAGGACTATCAATAATGAATTGGCAGGTGCCAATCTGCATTAGTAGAAGGAATGGGAGCTTCCCTCAGTGGACAATCAATGAAATCAGAGGTCAGGTGTCAATAAAATGATAGGGTTTGGTTATAAACACTATTGATAAATTTATTAAAATGTAATGTTAAGCCTTTATTTCATATACAGCACTATGAGGGGTACAAATTTACACATGTTAATGTCAAAACACTATTGATCTGGAAATCTTAGGTAGGGTAAATCTATAGAATTAACTCAGAGAAAAATGTGGGGGCCTGTTATCATTTTTAGTCTTTTCTCTAGCATCGGATTAAGAGAACCATGAATGTGGACCTCATAGGTGAAAGCCAATTCTACTTTTGCTTTCAGAAATTCATTCCCCCCCACCCCTCCCCAACCCCACCAGAAGTGAATAAGACAGTTCCAGATGGTAAAAGTGCTTTGTTGTCACTTGAAATGGCTTCATCTATTGTAGGGGAGGTTTCAGTGCTCAAGAATTGTGTCACCTTCTAGTCTTTGCCAATAATGTCATCATTTGATATGGAAACGATGCATACTATTAAAATGGTAATTTGATTTTTAAATATGTTTGAGCAGGCAGGCTGTTCTAGTATTTATCTTGCTTTCTCATACCCTTTATTCCTGAACCATATGAAAGAGATATCAACGTGTGTGTTGGAACCCTGAGTTCAAGTGTACCAGCCGAAAATGATTTTCTTTTTCTTGTTTTAGGATGGGTTGAGTTTGGCAAATATTATAGGTCAGAAAGAAGTCAGTAAGTATACTTTGATTCTTCAGAGAGTGGTCTGGTTTAGTTGCATCTCTCTCAAAGGTTTTCGTCTCATAGTCTTAGATTATGACATGTGGCCCTTACGTCTCAATGGAACAGGTTGCTACCTATAGAATCAAAAGGTGCTTCCTTCCTTTCCCTCTTCAATTTCCTCCACCCACTGAAGGTATTTCCTTTGGGTTAAAGGATCCTAGAAATCCCCATTTGAAATGTTAACAACCTCAAGAAGGGAACCTTTAACTGGTCATTAACCCTTTAGCCCACATTAGCTTCTAAGATAATTAGCTGTGATTTAAAAAAGAGGAAGGCCTCAAGGAAACAGGAATTTGACTGGTAAAAAGTAGAAGAGATTATTGTATCCTGAGGGAGGGTTGGGAAGAAAGAGAAGGCCAGATCTAGTTTTCTAGTAAGGGTTTTCGAAGTGCCAGGCTACAGCATTAGAGAAACTGGTTCCCTAAAAAGGTAAGCAGTATACAGCGAAGAGACCTATTGAGGAGGAAAGAAAGGGAAGTTAGATAGGACATTAACCTTTATCCTACTTCATAATTCCATGAAGCCAACCTGAATTTCTACTTCTTCCTTCCTGGTATTACCCTATACACTTGACAAATTCTCTTTGGCCTATTAGCAATATTGGTGTTGCTAATTCCAAAGTCTTACACAACTCATCCTATCTTGACTCAGTGAGTAGTGTCCAGGGGTGAGGACATTTTCAACGAAACTGAATTTTGTCAGGAAATTGACTTAGAACCCAGAAACAGAGCCTAGGTCACTATCCCAATCATTAAAAGGTGTGGGGGTAAGGGGAATGAATTGTCTGTATTTTCTTCCATGGGGAAGCAGAAAGAAATAGGATGGGATGGGATAGACAGAATAAAATTCAGTAAGTTTATTAAGAGTCTACTATTTGCAAGGTGCTATTATATGTGCTATGCAAAGTGCTAGGGATAAAAAGACAAAAATCAGATGGCCTCGGATCTCAAGAAGTTCTCATTTTACTAGGTGTGGGGGTGAAGGGATAAATCCTGAACTCAGATGATAAATACAAAATAGAGTCAAATAATTTCAAAAAGAAAGAGACACTTAACAACTGAGAGAAATATGGTTTGAGCCTTACCGTGTGTCTATGGGAAAATCCCTCAATCCCCCTCCAAATGTCACTTTTCTTAGATATAAAATGAGGATAATGATACTTGCACAACCAACTTTATGGGGTCGTTATAAGGCAGGATTGCTATCGTTAAAACATAAATTACTATTATGGATTAGGATGAAGTCTGGTCCCTCTACCAATGCAGGCTAACTATAGTCTTAGTTGCCTAGAGTTCTGAAGAGTCATCAGTCAGTCCATAAACAGGTAGTCTATTAAGGACTTGCTAAGTGTTAAGCAGTGTGCTAAATGCTAAGGATACAAAGAAAGGAAAAGGACCGTCCCTGTTATCAAGGATCTCACAGTCTAATGGGAGAGACAGCCTGCAAACAACTGTGTATGAACAAGCTTTATACAGGATAAACTGGGATTAATTAACAAAGGGAAGACACCAGAATGGAGGTGGATTGGGAAAGGCTTCCTATACATAATGTGGGGTTTTAGCCAGGATGAGACAGAAACCAGAGAAGCCAGGAGGCAGAAATGAGGAGAGAGAGAATTTGGTGATGGGGCACAGCCAGTAGAAATGCCCAGAGGTAAGAGACAGAATCTCTTGAGTGAGAAATAGCAAAAAGGTTAGTGTCATTACGTCACAGAGTAGGTGTGGGCGTAGGGGAGAGAAGGCATAATATGTAAGAAGACTGGAAAGATTTGGTGGAGAAGCAGGATATGAAGGGCTTTGAATGTCAAAGTAGGATTTGGCTTGACCACTGCCAAATAACTAGTATGCATCAGAGATGGAACTTGAACTCATGTCTTTCTGGGTCCAAAGTCAGTCAATCAATAAGAATTTTTCTACTACATACCAGGAACTCTACTAAACTCTGGGGATACAAAAAGAAACAAAAGACATCCCTACCCTCAAGAAGATTACAATATAATGGGAGAGACAGCATGCAAACATATATATATATATATATATATATATATATATATATATACATATATATACAGGATAAATAAGAGACAGTTAAAAGAGGGAAGGCACTAGAATTGAGAGGCTGGGAAAGGCTTCCTGTGGTGGGATTTTAGTTGTAACTTAAAGGAAGCCAAGGAAGGCAGTGAAGTTGAGAAGAGAGAGCATTCCAGGCATGGAGAACAGAAAGAGAAAATTCCTGGAGTGGAGAGATGGTGTGTCTCGTTCAAGGAACAACTAAGTTATGTCACTGGATGAAAGAGTGGGTGATGGGGAGCAAGGGATAAGAAGACTGGAAGGGCTGGAGGGGATGAGGTTCTGAAGGACTTTAATGCAAAACAGAGAACTTTGTATTTGATCCTGGAGGTGACAGGCACTACTTGGGGTTTTTTGAGTGGGTGAGTGGGGAGTGGCAGGGGTGACATAGTCAGACCTGCATTTTTGGAAAATCACTCTAGCAGCTGAATGGAGGATGAATTTGAGTGGGGAGAGACTTGGGGAAGATGGACACATCAGAAGATATAGTCCAAGCCCAAAGTATAGACCTGGGTGTTTAGGAGTATCAGAGGAAGTGGGGGGGTCAGTATTTGAGAGATATGGAAAAGGTGAAATTGATAGACCTTGACAACAGATTGGATAGTCGCTCCATGTTCATGGTGCCATGCTGCCTTTCAAACTATGGTTACCATTTTGACTCATGACCATCTTCTTTAGTTTACTTCACACTTCAATGATGTGCTATAGGTGTTGGTAGTCCTTCCATAAATGCAAACAGAGCACTATACCTCAGTACCTTTCCAGGCTCTGGTCATCATATGGTGTGACTGGAGTGGGGAAAATAAAACAATCCTACCCAGTAGCCAATTTCTTAGTATTAAGTATCTTCAAACTTAGCTATCTTTGTCTTTGGGCAGCCTTTCCAACTCAGGGAGTCCTTCCTCTCAAGAAATGGTTATACTCTTTTGGCAGAGCCTTCCAGAATCTAAGGTCATCTCTATTCCAAAATGAAACATCAGAACAGAAGTTTGGTGAAAGAATAATTTGAAGGAGTGAAACAAAAAATTTGTAGTATTCTGATTGGGCAAGTAGGTGGCTCTGATGTCAGAAGGCAACATAGATATTTAGGTCATTCTGACACTGTAAGTGGTGGCATCTAGGTAGCACAGTGAAGACTGATCTTCCTGAGTTCAAATCTGGCCTCTGACTCTTATTAGCTGTGTGATCTTGGGCAACACATAACCCTGTTTGCCTCTATTTCCTCATCTATAAAATGAACTGGAGAAAGAAATGGCAAACCACTCTAGCATCTTTGCCAGGAAAACCCCAAAATGGGGTCATAAAAAGTCAACCATGACTGAAAAATGACTGAACATAAATTCTGGTTATGGCAAGAGAAGGAACAGGATGGAGTAAAGTGTGAAAAGGTGGAATAGGAAGGAACAGAAATGAATGAGATTAGATCAAAATCAGATTGGAAAAGATAGAATAGGTTAGGAAAAGAAAAGAATGAGTGATTATCAATTCCTTTACAAGGTGATTCATTGTCTCGATCATGTCAACAGCTGAAGTTATTAGTTGAATGAGAGAATGAAGTACCTCTGCTTTGATAACCAAAATTAAAGGAAATTCAAACACCTAAAGAAAGTAAAATTAAAAACTCACTGTAACTTTTAATGTTTTTGAGCATAGTTTTATGGAAAGAGAATTCTATAAGTCAGAAGACCCATTTTTTTGAACCTCACCTCTACCTCTTACTAATCCTGTGGCCTTGCGCAATTCACCTCTCTGGCCCACAGTTTCCTGTTCTGAAACAATGAGGAAGCTAGCCTTGATGATCTCTAAAGTTTCCTTCCATCTCTAAAAGTATATATTTTCACATTATTAAAGGACAACTGCCATATGGAGATCAAAGTCTCTTCTACTTTCATTTGGGTTTGTTTAATGTAGAGCTGGAACTGACAGAAGTACTAAGACATTATGATGCCAAGAAACAGATCAGCCTCTCCACCCCCAATCCAGATCCCTGCCAAGCCCAGCTCTGCATTCCAAGTAGTGAGAGAAGAAAAAAAAACCAAGATACAATTTTCTTTCGTGTTTAATCATGAAAAGGTTGTTTTACTATCCATCCTTCCCACATTGTGGGCCTTCAGGGAGGAGTAAGGAATTTTCAACCTGCTTACCCAAGTCATTATCAGAGTAGATTAGAGTGAGGTGCCTTGCATACGAATGGACCACCTTGACAAAAAATAAATTGGAATTTAGATAGCAACAAGTAAACTGCATTGAAGGCTAATTTTAGTGACTTGCCCTTAACAGTGGAACTAAAACTGAGACAGTTATTGAAATTCTCAACTGCTCCTTCTCTTCCAGGACTGATCATCCACTATTCCTTTATCCTTGCCTCCCCCTCTCACCCAGATTGCCTAAGTCAAGTTTACCATTAACATTATCCTTACCGGTATCATTATTAACCATGATAGCTGAGACTGATTTATTATTTTTTTTACTATATTTTTCCCTGTTTTACTGCTACTGTAGGATGTTATAACACATCAATGAACTGAATGACTGCTGTCCAAAGAAAATAATCACTCTAAGCTATGTGCTTCTCATTGTCCAGGTTGCTGTTCATCCTTCATTTTTAAAGGGGATCAATGACATTACAGGGGGCGTCTTGCCTCATCCAGGAATAGGATTTAAGTGAGGCAGAGTTGCACAAAGCAACGTTCAAGTACCCAAATATAATAGTGATAGGTGCTCTGGAGTTACTCAATGGAGCATTCCCTTCTTAATGTTCATCATCTACCCCCACCCCCAAAGTCATGCAGCCTACCAATCCTCCATAAAATCATAAAGCACACAAAGTGCATCTTTGGTGGTCTCACACCTTATCATCATGCCAGACCCAGGACTCCCATGTCTCTTTCCTGTCAAAACCTGCTTTCAAGAAAGGATCTGCTCTCAGTCACTTGCATTTAGGGTCAATTTAGTAAGTCACAGTGTGTGTGTGTGTTCATCCTTTGTTGCCAAAGAATACCATGCCGTCAGAGAAATGATGATATGACTTACATTTGACTTTGTTTTGAGTGAGGGAGGATTGTGCAGGTCACCAGCCTCACTTCTCCTCCAGAGTCATCTGAATCCAGTGACCAGATATTCATCAGGATGACTGGGGATGACCCAGGATGAGGCAATTGGGGTAAAGTGATTTGCCCAAAGTCACACAGCTAGTGAGTGTCAAGTGTCTGAGGTGAGATTTGAACTCAGGTCCTCCTGACTCCTGAACTAGTGCTCTATCTACTGCACCACCTATCTGCCCCAAGTTCACAATACAAGGAACTTTCTTCACAACAATCCTGTGATGCAGGGGATATAGGTATTGTCCCAATTTTATGAACAAAATAGCTATACTGTTCCATTCTCCATCAGCAGTTCTACTTGGCTTCTTCTCCATGGAACAACATGCCCCTCACACCAGACACTCCCTTTTCAGCTTCTTTTTACATGTTGTCTTTTCCCAATATTTTGTAAGCTCCTTGAGGGCAGTGACTGTCTCTTTTTCTTATTTGTACCCCCGGCATTTAACACACTGCCTGGTAAATAGTAGGCCTTTACTAAACGTTTATTAAATTGATTGACTTGAACCAAGATTCAGTGAGAGGAGAAATGATTTGCCCAATGTCACCCAGCCAGAAAGTGACAGAACCAGGATTCTAAATTCCAGGTTTTTTCACTCTAAGTTCAATGTGCTCTCCATTACACCAGGCTGCCAGTTTAAACAATAATAGCTCACATCTATATAATGCTTCTGGGTTGCAAAACACTTTACATACATTAGCTCATCCTTTAAGTCAATTCAGTTACCTCTCCTGAGTACATTTGCCTTTTTTAGCTTCATCTCTAATTATGCAATGAATGGTTTTGTGAAAAGAATATCAAGTGTGGTTGGCAAAGGTATTTGAGAAACCAGGAAATTCCTTATCTGTTACTGAAATCCCACGATCAAAAGGTTGGGGCCTAATGCGCCCACAATGTTGTTTTTAAGTCACTTTCAGTCATGTCCAACACTTTGTTATCCCATTTGGGGTTTTCTTAGTAAAGATACTACATTTGTTTGTTATGTTCTTTTCCAGTTCATTTTACAGATGAAAAAAACTCAAGCAAACAGAGTTAAGTGATTTGCCCAGGGTCACACACCTAGAAAGGGTCTGAAGCTTGATTTGAACATGAGTCTTACTGACTCCAGAACTGGCATTCTATCCAATAAGCCACCTCATTGCCCCAGTTTATAGCATTAGCATGACCTAAATATCAATGCTGCCATCTGACACCACAGCTCACTACCTCAGTTGGACCCTGTCCACCAATCTATGAAACTGAGCAAAGGAACAGGGTGTGATGGTATTATGTTCTTGGCCACACTGGAAACAGGAACTGAAGATTTCTGAGAATATAGAATGATTGTGGCAGGCTTGTCTGTCAAGCCTGGGAATGGAATCCTATGCTCCCTAAGCAGTCAACCTGCTGAGCTGAGATGCATTGGTAGGCACATGAGGACCACAGGACATTGATTAGAAAAATACTGGGGCTTCTATCTGCACCTAGTCTGTGACTTTACCCTGGAAGGAGCAGCTGAATCAGGTATCCAGAGTTCCCAAAACTTCCATCCAGTGATTAGCCCTGATGGATCCCATGAGTTGAATATCAATTGGGAATTGTTTTGTTTGCTTGCAGGTTTAGCCATGGGGGCAGGTCCACATAAACAGGATTGTATCTCTGCTGAAGACATTTCCTAAATTCAAAGTGGTGTTCATGATGTTTGAGGCAGCTGAGACCTAGCAAAAGTCATGTGCCACTGAGCATGTAGAATGTATTCTATTACTTACTGTTCATTCGTTATATTGATTCTATGAAAAAAAAGATACTACATACAGTATCTGAGCATGAATATCTGTTCCATTAGAGATATATAAGGGTGAATGGAGAGTCTGGGCTGGATGATGTTTGGCTTACCTTGCGGGGATGCAGTAAATATGCAGAGAGGAGTGGGGTTGTAAGCAAATGGGGGCTCAGAGTTATGCTGACTGGATAAAATCACACTGACCACATCTCATAGGCAAATAACATTAGCAAGATAGCTGAATCTGGGGAAACAGAGGGTCATTTACTCTCTAAGAACCATAGGAATCTTTATACTTCCCAAATAGGCCCTCTTTAGAGTAGCAGGGTGGGTAAGCACAAGGACAACATGGCATGTGACCCTTCCTTGATCCAGTTTGTTGAAATGAATCATGATAGTGACTAACACCAGTCAGTACTTAAAATATTTGTATGGCTTATCCTTTCATGTCATCTAGTCATGCAGGTAATAGGAAGGAAGGAAACAAGCATTGATTAAGCACCTATGTGCTAGTAACTAAGTGCTTTACAAATATTAGTACTAAGTACATATTTACCAATATTATCAGTTATATTAAAGTACAGACATGTATTTTATGAATATCTCATTTGATCCTCACGACAATCCTTTAGATAGACAATCCTATTATTATTATTCCCATTTTTCAGTTAAGGAAACTGAGGTAAACAGAGGCCTTTTTTTCATTTTATTGTTTTTCTTTTTCTTTGGCTGACTTTCCTAGGTTCATGTAGTTCGTAAGTGTCTGTGGCCAGATGTGAACTCATGTCTTCCTGATTCCAGTTCTAGGCTCAAGAGTAGGGTCTGAATCATAGCACTTTAGATCTAGGAGGGTCCTAAATGATTATTTTATCCAGCTGTGGTTTTTCATTTCCCTTCATAGATGACTTACCTAGGAAATTGGTTAACCCAGTGGTAAAGCTAGGACTATAAGCCAGTTCTTCTAATTTCCAACCTTGTTCTCCTTCTCCTAAATAACACAAGAAGGCTAGGAATAGTAATCTCCAAGGGTTGTTGTGAAAATCAAATGAGATAATATTTGTAAAATGCTTAGCACAGAGACTGGCACATAGTAGATATTTAATAAATGCTTGTTTCCTTCCTTCTGCATGACCATGACATGAAAGGGTCAACTATACAAGCATTACTTTAATTACTGGCTGGTTTCCTCAGTCACTTATTCTAGCCCATTTCAACAAAATGGATCAGGAAATGGTCACATCTAATGCTGCCCTCCATGATTTGAGGTCTTAACTTGAAAACTGTCTGAAAGAGGAGCTGCAGCTCTTGGATATACCAATGTTATGAAAGTTATTCACTGTCACATGCCAATGAACTTGAGGCTCTAAAAAAGTTTGATCAGAAACCTTGCCATTAGATTCAGTGTCTCCTACAAAGTTTCCTTCCATTCCTCCCCTCCCGTCATCACTTTCGTTACCTCAGATTAAATCTCTGGGGAATCTTGACTTTAGAAATTCCTTCACCTTCCACTAGGAGAGAGATGTTTAGCCAGAAAAGAGGAAGATGACTGCCTGAACACAATCAATGCTGAGAATTAAAAGTGGCATGAGCTGTCCAGGAAAAGGGAGAAAGCAGTGAGGATCCCAGGGCTTTTGACCCCTGAAGAGAGAGGTTCTTCCAAGCAAATCAGACAGGGGAGATGTCAGCAACCTTGGGATGTAAGGAAGGGCAGGGGTGGGGAAAGGTGCAGGATGGTTGGATGGTGAGAAGAGGATTAAAGCATTCCCACTGAATTCAAGAAATATTAAGGCTTGCCCTGCTCAAGCCTATGCTAGGTTATTGGGGCACACTTAGAGGAAGCAGACCCTGTCTCAGCCTTGCAGGAGCCTAAAAACTAGAGGACTAATAAGATAAGAAGACAAGGTAATCGAGGGCAGGCTGTGAAACTGCAAGACGGCAGGAAAAGCATGAATAAAGTGTTGTGAGAATTCCAAGGAGGAAAGGATCAAGTGTGTCTGAGGGAGTGAGGGGAAGCTGCATGGGAGAGGACAGGGGATAAACACAGAGCTTGGAGTCAGATGTCAGCTGGCAGAAATCTGGAGAGACAGCATTTAAGGAATAGGGAAGGGGGACAGTCAAAGACAAAGAAATAGGATACACCTCTATACATGTAAGTTATTAATGTACTGTTATGTTTAGGGAACATTCAAGTGTCCAATTTGCCTGGAGCATGTATTGCATAGAGTAAAAAAGAGGAGATGAAAATAAATAGAAAGAAATTAATAATAGTAATAAAACAAATCTATAAAAAGGAAGTAATAAAATAAATCTAAACTATAAAATTACAAAATAAATAAATACAAACAAATTAAATCGATAAAATATACGTAATGAATAAGTAAATAAAAAGGAGAGGAAAATAAGACTGGAAAGGTAGGTAGAAGGTAGGTTATAAAAGATCTTGAGTGCAAAGAAATTTGGATCTCATTTGGTAAAAAATAGAGGATAATCTAATTCTCTACCTGTTCTCTGGACCACTGTAGGGACAGAACAACAATGCTGTACCAGATGAATTGATGGGTATGAGAGATTGGGGGTGGGAAAGCAGATAATAACCATAATTATTGCCCTAAATACAGAGTTAAGGTCTTCAAGATGCTTTACATATATTTTTAGCTACATGCCAAGCGCCATATCCCTATCTCTGCTGAATATGTTTCAAAGCATGCCCCCTCCCTCCTCTCTGACCCTTGGACCCACTATCCTCTTGGTAGGGTACCATCTGCCCTGCCATTGCTCCTCAAGGTCCTGAGGGCCTTGCCATCTGCCCTGACAGCTTCTTTGTCTAAGTATAATCTGGACTTGCTGTCTGCTATGAACACAAACGTGAGTCCTCCTTTATATGTTGTGTCTTCCAAATAGAAAGTGAACTGCTGGGTTTTCTATTTGTATTCATAGCATTTAGCCCAGTGCTTGACACACAGTAAGCACTTAATTAAAAGTTTTTTTCCATTCCATTCCATACATTATCTCATATTAGCCCCACAACAACCCTGAGATCTATAGGCATTATTCTCCCCACTTTCTAGAAGAGGAAACTGTGGCCCAGAGCGCTTCAGGGAGCTGTCCATCATCTCACAACTAGTAAATGCTGAGAGTGAGATATAATGTAGCTTGGTAATACCGAATGGCATTCAGAGTGGAGGAGAGGGATGGAAGAAATAGCATGGCTCACAATCATCCCCAGGATTTGGCAACTGATAGGAAATGAAAACCACTTTAACACAGATGACAAAGGGAAGGATGGTGTTTATTTTTTAAATTTAGCTTAGTTGTTTAGTTTTCACATATCCAAGTCATCTACAGAGGAAAGAGAGTGAGAAAACAACAGCTGGGATGAAACCTACATAAAACTTGCAGTAGGGCATTTGGAAAGAACAGAAAAAGACCGTTGTGGTTACAAATGGGAACAGGGTCCCATGTGGCATGTTTGTGGCTTGGGTTTTGTTTTCACCAGAAAAAAAGAATGTTTCTTAGCCCCAGAAGACCCTTTTCCCCTTCCTCCAATTCTTGCAGTTCCCTGAAGAGTAATTTCCTTTGACTAGATGAAGCTTTTCAGTTGAAATGAACTGTAAAAGAGACTTACAGGATCTTCCCCAGTTACAAAACCATTAGTGTTGAAAGGCAATTGGGAGCATGCTTTTTCTGTCCCCCAAAATATCACCTCTCTCTAGTGACAGCAAAACTAGGTATGTGAGGGTAACACTCTAAAAATGGACTTCTTTACTTTTCCAGGTTTTCTGAAAGTCAGTAGCAGAAATACATAAACTCCCGAGGATAACCTCCCAAGCTATAAGGGTGGTGATGGTCATTCAAGAAGCATTTAAACATATAGAAGCATTAAATGTGCAGGGCACTTTATTAAGCTTTAGAGATACAAAAGACAGAAAAAAACAGTCCCTGTTCTCAAGAAGCTTATGTTCTAATAAGGAAATATGTAAAAAAAGTACTGAAAAACATATGTATAGAGCAGAGTAAGAAGAGAGGAGAAGGCACTAATAGCCAAGAGTACTGGGAATATCCTCTTGCCATTGAGGAATTGAGTCTTAAAGGAAGTCAGAGATTCTAAGAGGCAATAAAGGGATAGAGCATGCTAGGGTTGGGGGAGAGCCCGGGTAAAGGCATAGAGATGGGAGATGGACTGGAGTGTGGAAGAGTTAGCAAGTATAGCAGTTTGGCTGAATTGTAGAGTATGAGATGGGGCTTAAAGTATTAGAAGGTAGGAAAGTTAGGATGACATGGGTATGAAGAGTTTTGAAATTTGTATCTGGTCTTCAGTCAACTCCTGTGATATGTTGTAACAAGGCAACTATCTCACAAAAAGTAGCTTCCATTGAATAAAGTTATGCTTTGTTCCAGTATTTCAACAGGAAAAAAGCATGGCCAATTGTGAACTGGCTGCCTCAGGCAGGACTAGAAGGCCTTCAGAGTTATCTGTCAGATGATAAATCCTTTGACTTAGGCTCCTTTTTTTTCAGGCAAACCATACAGTCATTACTCTTGATCAAATCTTCCAACTGGAAAATGTACCTCTGCTCCATAACCCCCCCTCCCCATACTCTAGTGAAACTGCTCTCTCCAAGGTCATTGCTAAGCTTGAAATTTTCAAATCCAAAGATTTCTTCCTTTGAATCTTCTTTGACTTTTCTGTAGCATCTGATCATCTCTGTAGCATCACCATTTTCTAGTAACAATGAAGCTAAGCAGATGTGCAGTGGGGATGGAGGGGAGGGATCAGTAATATGGACCATACTCTTCTGGATACTCTACGAAAGAACATTTTTTCTCAAGTATTCATTCTTGTGTCTTCAGATTCTTCTTCCTCCAGACACTAGTGCTGATGCTCCTCAAGGATTTCATGTCCCAGGCCTTGTATTTTCTTTCACTATACTCTCTTAATGAGAACACTCATTCCCTTGGATTCAACTATTATGTTTATGACAAAGATTCCCAAATAGATATCTTTAGTTGTGACTTTTGGGGACTCTAAAGCCCCAAATACACATTGCCAATAGGACATACCTAGATGTCACACCAGTACATCAAACCTAACATGGCCCCAAACCAACTGATTACTTTCTCCCCGCAAAACTTGCTCATTCTTTTAGACTTGCTGTTTACACATGAGACACTCATGTTTAAAACCCTGATCTTAACTCTACCCTTTCCTCACATCCCTCATTCACTTGGTTGTTAAGTTCTAAAGATTCAGTCTCCACAAATCCTTTGAATCTGTTTACTCTCTCCCCAATACTGCAACTCTAGTAGAGATCTCATTCCCATCCACTTAGATAAATCTAATAGGGGATAAGGACTGGACCAGTGATTTTACTGATCTAGAGAGCTCCCATGGAAGAAAAGACCCTCTATCAATGCAAGATGGTACCTTCTCTGAAACTCACAGAGTATCATATAGAGCACTGAGAAGTTAGTGACTTACCTAGAGTCATGAGGACAGTATGTGTCAGAGGCAGAACTTAAACCTAGGTCTTTGTAGCTCTGAGGTCAATTCTTTGTCCTCTAGGCATGACCTCCCAATATGCCGCCTACATAAGTCTTCTCACACCTACTCTCTGTTGCTGCTGTTTAATTGTGTACAACTCTTCATGACCCCATTTTGGGTTTTCTTGGCAGAGATACTACAGTGGTTTGCTATTTCCATCTCCAGCTCATTTTGCACATGAGGAAATTGAGGCAAACAGGGTTAAGTGACTTGCCCAGGGTTATACAGCTATTAATTATCTGAGGCCAGATTTGAACCTGGGAAGATGAATTATTCAATTCAAAATAATTTCACACCTTTGCCAGATTAATTATTTTTATACCCAGATCGAATCATTTTATCTTTCATCTCAGAATCCTTTAATGATTTTGATTATAACCTTCCAAATAAAGTTCACATTCCCTAGCCTATGCAACATGACGTCAGTCTACCTTTTTAGCCCTCTTTCTTACTTCATGACATGATGGATAAGGTGCTGGACTTGAGGTGCAAGAGACCTATATTTGATTTCTGCCTCCCACATTCATTAGCTGTGTGTCACCTAAACTCTCTGAACCACAGTTTCCTCATCTGAAGAAATAAACAAATATTAACAAAAGTCCCTGTCACACAAGATGCTTGTGAGACTTGAATAAGGTAACAAATGCAGAGCGTTGAGTAACCTTTGAAACATTATATTTCTATTACTACCTATAACTATCTTTCACTATCTTAATATATTTATTACATGTAATATTAATATAGTGTTATAAATTGCAATTAATATAAATGGTGCTAATATTATTTTAATATATATTTAATATTACAGTAGTTTGTTTTTTTTTTTACTATTACTATCATCATCATCGTCTCATTTGTCTCATTTAAAAAGAAATTAAATTCAGGGAAAAATGACCCCCAGGTAAGTCTCTATCCTATCATTATTCTTTCACATTTGATGTTCCCTGGACTATCTCAGTGGTGGATAGAATAACCACTTTTTGTACATGAATAAAAGCATGAGAATATAAACTGATTCTTGGTAGACTCAGTGAAAACATCTTTGAAATAAGGATATAATAAAACAAAAGAGATATGTAACTCATCCTGTTTCTATATGATTCTGATTTCCTCTGCTTGGTCTATATAGTTCAAAAGCTTGTCTTTGCACATAGATTGGAGATCATGAGTATTTAGTATAAAAACATCCATTAAAAATTCTTAAATGTTTATGAGTCATTGTTAAGTCTAGGCCATTATAGAACAGTAGACTGGTCTATGATGGTGTACCAGTTACAGTACAAATTATTGGTTGGCTTCTTCAGGATATTTTGAGGGTCTATATTTATAATATAGTGGTTCATTGTTTGCCCAAAAAAGGCAGCAAGCTTTAAACATATAATCTCAACCATCAGGACATATCTTACTAAGAATTTGGTAGGTTCTAAATTTTTACAGCTTCCAAGGGTTGTGTTGCAGTTTCTACTGTTTCCTTACATGATCTACATTCTATTACAAATGTAAGCTTCTTAAGGATAATCAATCATGTTGTGCTATGGATATAACACTGAACCTGGAGTCAGGAAGACCTAAGTTCCAAATCAACCTATGTGACCCTGGGCAAGTCACTTAACTTCTGTTTGCTTCAGTTTCCTCAGCTGTAAATTGAGGATGATAATAGCTCCTTCCTCCCAGAGTTGTTATGAGAATCAAATGAGGTAATATTTGCAGAATTTAGCCTAGGGCCTGCCAAATGGTCAATACTTAATAAATGTCTATATCCTTCCCTTCCCCTGTCTGTAATTTCCAGTGGTAATGATTTGGTTCCAAATTGTCATCACAAACCACTTCCTTTCTACAAACAAATCTAGACGATGATGACTACGATGAGGATGATGATGATGTTTCCCTCCATATGTTCCATACTTCATCCAAACCAGGCTTTTGTTCCCTATAAATAGTTTTACTCATGCTATAATCCCTACCTGGGATTCCCTTCCCTCATCTCTGCTTTTAAGGCCCAGATCAAATACCATCTCGTCCAGGAAGGCTTCCTTGACTTTCTTATTTAATAATAATCTTCCTTTCCTCCCCACCCTTAACCTCATATACCTCTTGATTTGCCAGTCCCTTATGCACTCATACTATACTATTTTGTATTATGATCATTTATGCATACCCTACCACTGTAAGCTTCATGATTGCAAGGATAATAACATTTAATTTTCATATCTCCCCATTCCTTAGTGCATAAAAGGTGCTAAATATTTGCAGAATTGCTGAAGAATACAGTGGGTCCTAGAACTCTTATTAAATCAATCCCTGAGGTATAAGACTTGTCCTGTGTATAGCTCTGGGTACATACTATGAATACATATCAGCCTCTTTGAAAAAACGGTTGGGGAATTTCCAGTGAATTGACTTGTCTCCTTAGGCTTTAGGAACATTTGGCTGTCCCTGGAAGTAGGGAACAGACCAATCTAAGGATGCATTCAGGAACAGATTACACGCATCAAGCTTCCAATTATTGTATACAATGTGAACAACCCACCCCAGAATCATCTGCCCATTTTGATTTTAAAAGATAACAAAGCAACTTGCTGTGTCTTTACAGTGGCACTCAAACATTGGGCAATCAGTTTTCATGATGTCAACAATCTATATATTTGCAGTCACTTGGAAGGCTAGATAAATTTTCCTGTTCAGCACTAATGTTTAAAATAGTTTAAATACAAGGCCAATGTCCTGTCCTCCTAAATTGGAAGGCATAAAGGTAAAATCGTTTTTTAGAAACTCACCTGCAATGATTTGCTACGAATCAATAAGGCTGTTCCTAGACTCCTCAGAGTCCTCTGGAACAGTTTAGGAAAACAAAATATAATAATAAAAAAATAATGATAAATGCTCTTATGATGTTACATTGAGATGCTGATTGGTAGTATGGGGCAGGGGGAGAAACAGATGGGAAAGGAACTTACCCAGACAGAATGATTCTTGTTTCAATAAGTTCATAATATGTGAAATGCAAGATGGAAACTGACAGGGGAAGGGAAAGATCATTGTTTGAATAACATCAGTGTAAACACAGATGCAAAAGAAATTGGCCAGGGAGTTGGAGGAGCCTGGCTTGAATAATGTTGCTTTACCAATAAAAACCATAAAAGAGGGAAAGTAGAGAGTAGTTGATTATTTCTGCAATTCTGGGAGATACATATAACCTGCTGTTATCAGAACAGGAAGGAAGGGAAATAGCCTTCTCACCTCTTAGTTGCTGGATTGGTTTTTATTGTGCTTGTTTTTAATTGTCCATAACTTGTTGGGATTTTGCCAATTCACTCCTTACATTTTTTAGATCTGGGAAAGAGTATTATAACTGAAATTGTTAAATCACTGGATTCAGTGTCCAGCTCTGCCATTTCTTAGCTGCTGCCTTTGGGGCACAATGCAAGTTTTCTACCCTGTAGTGAGAGGAATCACAATCAGTTTCTGCCTCTAATACAACCCTGTTACCTTGAACAAGTCACTTAACCTCCCTCAGCTTTTTCATAGGTATGTGGTTCAGTTTAGACGATGCACTCTGAGGTCCCTTTTAGTTCTAAATCTATGATCTTGTGAATTCTCTCCCCCTTATTACCTAAACATTTTTAAAGGAACTAAAATACAACCCTCTAACATACCTACTGTACTTTGTAATTTACTTTGTCATATATCTGCCTTTGTAATATGCCATACTTTGTAATGCACTTCATAGTATACTTGACTATGGGGATTTGAGACATCTCCTTACTGAGAAGTAGCATTGTATAGTGGTAGACAGCTAGCCTTGGAGTCAAGAAAACCCAGGTTCAGATTTTAACACCAAGCCATATTGGTTGTGTGGCCCTAATCTTGTCACCTAATTTCTTAATTTTTCTGACAGCTCATTTAGACCATAAGTTAGGAGTAGTTGTCATCTGCATTGGTGGAGGGTGTTTCCTCACTGGGAAGTTCCCTACACAAATAAACTCATGGATCAAGGCCAAAAAAAGAGGGAAACAAAACCAAAAAGCAATCATCTTACTGGACTATAGACTTCATGGAGACAGGAACATGTTTTACTTAGATTTTGTATCTCCTCCATCATCTGTATAGTGTTCTATATACTACAAGAACTTAATGCATGTTTATTAAGTGAATGATTATTAATATAATTAATATCGTATTATTATTAATAGTAATGGTTATGTTTGCCATCATAAATTATACTTAATGTAACATAATTAATTGTGTTAGATAATAATTACTATTATGTAGTCATCATCATATACTTGATTTTATTAACACAACTAATATTATTATTAATAGCATTTACATAGCATTTTAAGGTTTGCAAAATGCTTTACATACAGGATATTCCAAAATTCATAATGCAGTTTTATAGTAAACTTTAATAGCTTTTAAACTGCACTAAGACTAAGTGACACAGTGGATAGTGTGTCAGGCCTGGAATCAGGAAGACGCATCTTCCTGAGTTCAAATCTGACCTCAGACACTTACTAGACATGTTACCCTCAGAAAGTCATTTAGCCCTGTTTGCCTCAGTTTCCTCATCTGTAAAATGAGCTGGAGAAGGAAATGGCAAACCACTCTAGGATCTTTGTAAAAAAAAAAAAACCAAACCACCAAATGCAGTCATGAAGAATTGAATGTGAATCATTGACAACAGCATAGGCTATTGGGAATGTTAACTCATTTGAAAAGGAAGGGAAAGGGTACCACAGATTACGTGACTTCACAACTTTGCCTAGTGCCAGCCCTTTCTGCTGTTTCTGTGAGGAGATTGAAAGCAAAAGGAGTTTGTGCCTCTACCAGAAAGATAAGGGTTAAATAGAGGAGAGACTTCCTCCCCACTGGAGCAACAAGGCTGTACAATGGGTGATTAGAGGGAGGCTGTTGACTCTCCATCCCCATGGATTGCTTTGCACAAGAAAGGACAACCTGGGATGAGTCAGTGTCCTGCCTGAAGGCAACACTAAAGAAAGACTTTGGGGAAGCAATAGCTGTCTTCAAATATTTGAAGGGCTGTCATGTAGAAAAGAGATGAGTTTTGTTCTCCGTGGTCCCAGAAAGCACAACCAGGAACTCTGAGAAGTTTCAAAAGGGCAAATTTGGCCTTGATGTCAGCAAAAAGCTTCCTAACAGAGCTGTCCAAAAATGGAAGGGGCTGCTCAGAGGGATCATGGGTTCCCTGGCACTGAAAGTCTTCAATCAGAGGCTAGATGGTTTCTTGTGAGGGAGATTATATTGTGGATTCCTATTCAAGTACACAGGGAAGTTAGATAACACTGGGGAATCACTAAGTTCATGGTAAAGGGGTAGAAAATATCATACGATCATAAATTTAGAGCTGGAAGAGATCCCAACAGACCTTTCATTTTAGAGATGAAGAAATGGAGGCATACAGTAATTCAATGACTTACCAGAGGCCATAAAACTAGTAGGTTTCTGAGGTAGGATTTGAACCCCAGTTTTCTTGACTAAGTCCAGTGCCCTATCCACTACATCACATTCACAGCAGTCTCTTTTTACCTTAGTATTTCACATACTAGAGCTGAACAGGTTGGCATTTCAATCACAATTCTGTAAGATATGTGTTTCATCTTATTCCTGTTATCATAAACTGAAGGAGCAGCAATTCTCAGTGAGAAGACATGCTATAGAAAGGAAATTCCCTTGTGATAAACCTCAGGAGCTAGAATAAGAGTGAGAGAGAGAGGGAGAAATCCTTCTTGAAATGGGGCAGCTGCTTCACAAAAAAGTGACAAGTAATCATCTTTTCAGTGGGGTGATAATAATTTTGGATGAGCTGATGTGGGCCTACTTGGGCAGGGTTTTATGACAAGAAGTAACTGTGTTAACAGCTTCCCTGGTAACATTCAAGAGCTGGGGAATTGTCTATTTCTAAATTGAAATATGGTTTCCTTCATGCCCCCTGCCCTAGTTAAATGCTGTAGAGCAACTAGCAACTAAATGAAATCCTGATTTTATTTAATACCATTCATGATGTTTGTTGCTTTGAAAATCCTATAAATGAACAGATCTCAGCCCCAGGGCTAGACATGCTCTGAACTATTGAGTGGAGGGAAAAGATGCATTCCTGTATGTAATTTAAATTTTACACATCTAGTTTCTCTGAGAAGCCAATTTGTCCCTCCCTCCATCTATGTTCGTTGAATAGGGCATTGCCTCAGGCAAATTGAGACCTGGGAAAGACCTTAATTTAGAAAGATCAAGGTCTACTGCATCCCTGACCATCATCAGCCATCTTGACTTTTCTCTTGCCCCTGAACTTCAAATGATTCTGGAGGAGAAAGTGGAACTGACAACTTTGTGCAAACCTGCATCACTCAAATCCAACTCAGGTGAAAGTCAAGACATCACTCTCATAGTGTCATTGGTTCTCTTTGAGAATGATGAACAAAAACAGTTTCTGTGCAGGACTACATTTATGCTAGGTCAACATACCAGACAGAATCTCTCCAGAAGACCTTGTCCTTTCTAAGTGTCCTTTCTCTAGGCTTCTGTGGTGTTGGGACTGGCTGGTTCAGTATGGAAAAGCAATCAGCTGAGCTCTACATGCCTCACTCAAAACAAAATCAAGTACAAGTCATGTCATTATTTTTCTGATGGCATGGTCTTCTTTGGCAATGAAGCATGAACACACAACGCACATAGCTCAGGGTATCCAGTCTTGTCTTCATCATAGCTCTTCAGATGGGGTGGTTTAGGAAGGGACAACATGTTCTACAAATCCAACAACCCTCAAGAGGTCAAGCTGTTCTCCCATAAAACATTTCCAATCCTTTTCAGTCTTCATCTGTGCTATATCTCTTTGGAGTTCCTGGAATAAACCAATATATTTCAATCTCAAATGAACACTATTTTTAGTGTTCATATTTAATTATTAGGCCTTTGTTAAGTTCTAATTCTGTGCCAAGCACTGTGCTAAGTGCTGAGAATATTAAGAATGGCAACACATGTTCCTTGATATTAAGAACTCACATTCTAAGGTGGGAAAGGGAAGGTAGATATTCAAATAATTGTGTACATACAAGATATAAACAGTGTAAAAGAGAGGTAATTTAAGAAGGAAAGGAAGAAGAGGGAACACTGCAGGAATATTGTAAATTATAGCTATATAGGTGTGTGTCTCATCTCCCTACTAGACTGTAATTTCCACTAAGGCAATAACAGTGCACATCAAATTTTATATCTTATCCATCACCTAGTACAGTACTCTAAACACAATAGGCAATAACCAAGTACCAACTTGAATTGAACTAACTTGTGTGGAGGACCATGCTATAATTAGTTTCTGGTACTGTTGCATTCAGGGACATTGGGTCCAAGAAAGACTACTGTTATAAGGATTTCCACAGTCAAAGAAACTCAGAATTGAAAGGTACCTCAGAAACCACCTATTCTAACTGAAAATTGAACAAGAATTCCTTCTGTAATAATCCTGAGAACTAGCCCACTAACCTCTATGTGAAGACTTCAAGTAATGGGGACCTCACCAATTTTCTTCATTTTTTTTCAGCAAATTTAATGTTATCCTTATGTTCAGCTAAAATCTGACTCTTCAGAATATATAGTAGGGCTGAAGATCTGATGCAACTCTTGATTAGAGAAATACAAATTAAAACTACCTCACACCTATCAGCTTGGCTAATATGACAGAAAAGGAAAATCATCAATGTCTGAGAGGATGTGGGAAAATCAGGGCACTAACATACTGTGGGTGGAGCTGTGAACTGATCCTGGAGCCACTTTGGAACTATGCCCAAAGGGCAACCAAACTATACATACCCTTTGATCCAGCAATACCACTACTAGGTATGTATCCCCAAAGAGATCATTAAAAAGGGGAAATGACATACAAGTACAAAAATATTTATAGCAGCTCTTTTTGTGGTGGTAAAATAAATTAGAAGCTGAGGGAATGCCCATCAATTGAGGAATGGCTGAACAAATTGTGTATATAAATGTAGGTATATTATTGTGCATTAACAAATGATGAGCAGGATGACTTCAGAAAAACCTGGAAAGACTTGTATGAACTGATGCAAGTGAAATGAGCAGAACCAGGAGAACATTATACTCAATAACGGCAACATTACAATGATCCAAGACAATTACAAAGGCTCATGATGGAAAATGCTATCCACATCCAGAGAAAGAACTGATGGATTCTGAATGCAGATCAAAACATACTGTTTTCATTTGCTTTATTTTCATGTTATTTTTCCTTTTAATCTATTGCTTCTTTAACAACTGTGACTAATATGGAAATGCATTTTATATAATTGCATATGTGTAACCTATACCAAATTTCTTATTGTTTTAGGAAGAAGGGAGTGGAAGCAGAGAGATAAATTTAGAATTCACAATTTGAATGCTAAAAATTGTCTTTATGTAAAACTGGAACAGAGAAAATGCTATTAAAAAAAGAAAATCTGTCATATTAAAGATTTTTCCCTTCTAGTCATATGATAGATATAGGGTATTCAAAACCAGCCCAATAAGCAAGACTCCTACGTGTAAGGCAACATGCTAGGTAGTAGGGCTTCAGGTCTAGCATTCTCATTAACCCCTCCCCACCAAAAAAAAAGACTGGGCTGCTAAATACTTTGACATTGTGATGGGATTTCTTCTAGAGATGGAAGTTTTAGCCAAAACTTAGCTAGCTGCAAGGCACTAGCTCATTAGGATGCCTTTTCCAATTAATTATGTAAATATGATATTGATTATTAATTAGTGCATTTAAGGATGTGTAATAAGAAGTTGGAAGATAAATCTTTTTGACTTGTATTTAACCATAGATTATATAAGCAATAAAGATGACATAAGCAATAGCTGTACAATTGCATTTTGTGAATAGAGGAAACCTATAAAGGATACTGAGAGATTTAATTGACATTTAACAAGATAACTACAGAAAATTAATTAGAAATTATCTGCAAAAATATGAATTGCCTTCTAATAATAGTTTGTCTACACTACAATGCCGATGTCTTCTTCCTGCTGTTGATATGTCTAAATACAATCTGTCTCTAGTTGAATAGATAATTCTCATTTTTCTCCTACAGTTTATCAACCGGAAATAATTACTGAGAAACAAGATGTCCTAGGCACCATGGGGGATGTAGGAAAAGAATAAGGCATGATCCCTACCTTAAAGGATCTTACAATCTAGTTGGAGAATATTATAGGTCACTAGCGATCCTTCCCACCTTCTGGTTTTCTCTTAAAGCCATAGACTTGGGATAGATCTCAGGAATCAACTAATGCATCCTGTCTTTGATTTTAATCACATTCATTCTCTTCTTTGACAACATCATCCACACACCCAATTTCGTCAAACTCCTCTATACCTCCCAAATCATTTCCAAACCTAACCTCACTTCTGATATCCATACTTACATTTCTAACTGGCTACAGGATGTCTCCACTTGGTTGCCCCTCTGCCTCAAACTCAACTTGTCCCAATCCAAGTTCATTTCCTTGTTCAGAGAGGTAGCTTGGTATGGGCAAAGTGCTAGACCCAGAGTCAGGAAGACTGGGGTCCAAATCCTAAGACTGATACCTTCTAGCTATGTGGCCATGGGCAAATTGCTTAACCTCTATGATCATGTTTCTTCATCAACAAAAAGGAGATAATACCTGTCATACCTTCCTTGTAGTGATGTTATAATGTTCATATGTATATATTTTGTGTAAAGAATTCTACAAATGTTAAAACCCTATGTAAATGCCAGTTATTTTTATTTCCCTCTCAATTTTTTCCTCCCTGTAACTTCATTGTTTCTGTCAACATTCTCATATCCAGGAACTTGGAACTATCTTTGACTCTTCATTCTTGCTTCTCTCATTCAATAAATCCCCAGGTACTATTGATTCTCTCTTTGTACCTTCTATCCCTTCCATCCCTCCTCCCTATTTCTAGTGCCACAACCTCAGCTCCAGCCTTCATTATTCCCTACCTAGATTATTGCATGAACCTCCCTATAGGTCTTCCTCTCTTTCCCATCTATGATCCATCCTTCAGAGCACTGTCAAAACACAATATGGTCTTAAACATAATATGGTCATGTTTCTTCTTTGTTGCATGAGGTGATAAGGCAGCACATTGAGCCTGCAGTCAGGAAGACCTCAGATACTTACCAGATGTATACCTCTGAGCAAGTTATTTAACCTCTGTTTGCCTCAGTTCCCACTGTAAAATGGGGTAATAGTGGCCCCTACCTTGAAGTGTTGTTGTGAGGGCCAAATAAGGTAATAGTTATTAAGTGTTCAGCACACTGCCTGGTATATTGTAGATGCTTAATAAATGCTCAAAAATTCTTAGCCATTCTTTAATTGTCTAACTTTAAACTCTTTGCCAGGCATCCAAGTCCTTCAACAACCTAAAACCACAGAGCTTTGAGCCATCTCTCAAGTGATTCCCCTCCTTAGACAATCTAAGATCTAGACAAATCAGTCAATTCTCTGTCCCTAAATGTAAGATGTATAGATATACCTTTATGCCTTTGTTTAGTTCATTCTGTTTGCCTAGTGAGCCTTCCTTCTCCATCTTCCCCTGTGGTCCTCCTACTCATGTTTCTAAGCTCAAATTTAAGAGCACCTTCAGGAAGCTTTCTCTGTTTTCTCTTGGTGAGTAACAGCCTTGTTTACAATTCTCTAATGCCCTTATGATGAAATATCATGTATTCTATTTCTCTGGCTTAGTTTCTTATACCCTTAATAGTCTGTAAGGTCCTTGAGGACAAGGTCCATTTTTAGCCAAAATGTGTTTTCTGCTTCATCCCTCTCCCCCCATTACAGTGCCCTATGCACAGAAGCAATGTTCTATGATTGCTTGATTGGGATCCTAGGAGATAGATGCCATGGGCATTAGAAAATACAGGACAAAAATGCAAATCAAAATTGGAGGTAAACATTTGGAAATCAAAGAATCACAGAACTGTAGCTATGAAAAGGTTATTAACAGTAATCCTGTCCAATTCTTTCTGTTAAGAGGCAACTGAAGTCAGGTGACTTGTCCAAGGTAAAGCCCAGGTAACTTACCTTGGGTCACTCAGCATCATAGGCAGAGAACTGAAAAATTCTGAGTTGGTATGACTTCTCCAGAGGGGATGAACGTGGAGAGAGAAAAGCAGACTATCAAGTACTGACTTCTGAAGGGCACCTCATCACTCATAAGACTGACTTTCGCAGTTTTAAATTTATTCAACAAATGATATTTACTGGGTGCAGTCTTAAGGGGAAAAAAATCATCTCCACAAGAGATGCCTTCCTGCTTTCTAAGAAATAACTCAAATAAATGGGAAGCCTCCAGGGATGGCCTGCCTATTAGGTAAGCAAAACAATATGCATTCTATCCTAACAATGTTCATTGTCGCTTGCTCTCTGCATCCCGCCTGACTATATTTTCTGAACAGACTACAGGCTATTACTGAGAAACTTCAGCATTTTCCACTGTGAAAATACATCCTAGGCTTGCTAGGGCAAGCACCTTTTCTTTCCCTCAGCGAGGTTCTTTAATGATTAAGTAGTACTTCCTTTGCCATGGTCAACTTCTATTTGGCTGGTATCTATGGTCTGCACTGGTGGTATAAAACTCAAAGAGAAATGGGCCCAATGTGCTGCATATTCACTTAGAAAACCATAAATTAAGGTTTCGTTGTTGCTATTTAGCTGATTAGCCATGTCTGACTCTGTGATCTCATCTGTGGTTTTATTGGAAGAGGCACTGGAGTGGTTTGCCTTTTCCTTCTCTAGTTTATTTTGTAGATGAAAAACTGAGGCAAACAGGGTTAACTGATTTGTCCAGTCACATGGCCATTAAGTGTCTGAGGTCAGATTTGAATTCAGGAATATCAGTCTTTCTAACTCCAGGTCAGGCATTCTGTGTATTATATGTAATATGAATATATACACATATTTGTATATATGTATTGTGTCCAGTTAAACATTTCCCAATTATATTTAAATTTGATTTGGCAGTGTTTCAGAGTTTTATAGGTAGGCATGAGGGTGACACTGATCTGTACTGCTTCTGGTTTATTAATTGTCCCGATAATCATGCATGGATGTTGGGTTTTACTAATAGAAGCCACAACAACATTGCCTCTGGAGTCAAAGGATGTGAGTTCCAATCCTACCTCTCAAGATTACTACTCTTTGTGACTGGAACAAGACATCCCATCTCCCTAGGCCTCAGTTTCCTCATGTTTAAAATGACAAGGTTGGGCTATCTGGTTTATGAGGAATGAGAAAAGGGATTTGAAAAAATGGGGGGATCAGAAGTTCTACAAACTTTGCCAATTTCACTTTTCTGAGGGGTGGGCTGAGTCGGAATCTTCATGTTTCTGGTCATATTTAGGCTAAACCATAGGACCTACTCCCCAGTAGGACCTTAGAAACCACTCCACTATCTATGGTCAAATGATTCTAAGGTTGTATTTGCTCATCATAATAGCTCAATGAGCAAAGAAAGGGGAGAGAGGAGCAAGATAGAAATGATTCTCTCCATTTTATAGAAACTAAGGGCCATGGAAGTTGTGACTATCTCCAAGTTGCACCACTAGTTATTGTAAAGTCAGAGAGCAATGTCCAGGCTTCAAGATGCATATGATACATATAATTTCTTTTCATCAGACTATAAGCCTTCCCCATTCTGGTTTGATAGAAGGGTTCTGGGAATTTGTCCATTTTTCCTTTTGGGTGCTTCTTCATGGAAAAGAGAGAGACTACACAGAGATAACCAAAGAATCAACTTTTCTTGCATTTTTCTAATTTTTTAAGTACAAGCAGCCTTAAAATAAGGCAGTCATTTCTCTAATCTGACCAGCTAATGAAGATGGGATGATTTGTTTTCCTTGATGAGAAAGATCAGAATGCCAGGATGAGTGAAGGTCTGAGGAGAAGTCCAAATGGGACAAAGTCATAAAACTTTAGAACTGGAAGGGACATTAGAGGTCCCACTATTCAGAAATCCCTTTCGTGACATCCTTGACAGATGGTCATCCAACTTATTATCAAATACTCCTAGTGATAAAATCAACATGCTGGGACTATATGCCATGGTAGAAGGAGCTTTTGTATTTGGGCTCAAATCTTGCTTCAGATACTTAGTAGTTGTGTGATCAAGCACTGGTCACTTAATTTCTCAGCTTCTTTCTCTATGAAATGGGGATAATAATGCTTGCACTACATACCTTGGAGAAGAAATATTGGTTTGAACAGTCTGAGGACATAGTGGCATTCATGAACAATAAAGCAGGGATGTCAAAGGGCACAGTGAAATGGATTAGATTTTGGGAAAATCATGTATGATAAGCATCAGCAGTTTCAAAAGGAGACAATGTGGACAAAGGGTTTGTTCCAACAAGGTGAATTTGGATGACAAGGACTGGGAATGAATTTAACACGTTATGAATTTAATCTTGGAGATTTATCCAATAACAATCACAATGACTTGGGCCCCCACTGTGCTTTACTCTTGAGAACATGACAATGAGACTCATATATTTCTATTTCCCCATTTCAGCTTCTCAATACACACACACACACACATACACACACACACACACTCCTGAAAATATTGAGGTGAGAAAAAGTATTAACGATAGAGTAATAATCATATTAACCAAAAGTATTAAGCAACAGTTTCATTAAAAGTATCAAACAAAAAATAGACCAGTTTGTGAGACCCTTTAGCAAGGTAATAATTGCAAGTTTCTCCTTCCCCTTTTAGTGAATTTCATTTCCTGCCTCCTCTCATGTTTTTGGAAGTCCCTCCGAATCAGCATCAGCTAATGAAATAATTACCATATATTGCTATTGTGTTCCAAGGCAAACTCTCTGGCTTCTTCTTCGAGAGAATCTCTCTGGAGTTTCCGGTGTCCTAACCTTCGGGAAGATCTCTTTTCTCTTTTTTGGTGATGAATTCATTACTTGATTAGGACCACCACTTTTTGGTGTCCTTGAATCTATACTCGTCACAATCTCAAAACTGGAATGGAACCTAGAGACCAATCAATCCAAAGTGATACCTCAACAAGAATCTTCTCCACTTCCCCCACAATGTAGTTAGCCAGCCTCTCCTAGAAGACCTCCAGTAAAGGACTCCCATTTCTCATTCTGCTTTTGGACAGCTCTCATTATTAAGAAATATAGATAAGTAGGGAAAACAAAAGAGACAGTGAAGCAGATCAACCCTATTCATTAACCGAGGTTTAACAACTCCAATCAGTCACTGAAAGAAGATCAAAATATTCCAATAATCACCATAGTTAATAAATATTTTATCTCCTTGCCAAACAGAGAGACATACTAGTCAAAGGAAAAACCAGTTTAGAATAGAAGTTCATTTTTAAAACTTTTTGTTGGAGGATGGTAGATGAAAGGCAATAACGTGTCATTAAATATCAGAGTGGTTGAGGAAAACTTATGTCTTTTAAAAGGTTGGTGCAGAAATTGATTAGGCCAGATCACTCCAAGAAAACTTACAGATGAAACATAAAGTAAAGCAGCAAATGGGGGGAGAGATGGATGGAAGAGATTCATCAGTATTTCTTAACAAACTGTTTTCATAATCAGTGACAAATGCATTAGCATTCTAATAGCTCAATCCTTAATATGCTACATGAGGAAGTAGAATAATCTTCCAGTAATTCTATAGAGCTATATCATGGAACACTGTAAAATACCATCATCTCCAAAGAATCTAAATTTCAGGTGACCCAAAAGGCAATGGAGAGAAGCATGGAGTAAAGAAATAGGCTGCAAAATATTAATAATAATGATTTACATGCAAGAAGTGCCATAAAAGATATCATCCAGGAAATATATGATTAGAAAATTAGATTCTCTGAAAGAATTCCAAGAGTGAGGGATGACAGATGGAAAGTTCAAGTACAAAATACTTGTATCCATGTTGTGTTAATTGACCTAAAGGAAACTTTCTAGCACATCGGGTTGAGAAACAACATGAAGGAGAGTCCCATGAGATGAGAAGCTGTGAATAGGTTACTATGTGTAACATAGGAGAGATTATTTATATTAATGTGATTACGGACCAGTTAAAATATTGAACTCTTGTTTCCCTTGTTTTGGATTTATCTGTTCTCTCCCTCACCACTGAAAGGTCAGTGGGATGGCCAGTGATTTTGCTCTTCTCACAATGATTAAAGTTATAACAACATTATGTCTGTGTCTGGAAAGCTGTGGGATGAGTGAGGGTACAGTGAAATCTGTGCTGATTTTATTGGAAGGAGAAGCTAAAAAAAGCATGAGAATAGTCTAATAAATAAATTGTGCTTAAAATAAAAGAGGGTAGATGCCCCTTTTCCTTTATTATTTCCTAGAGTACATCTAAATACACCTCCACTCTAGAAGAAGCTCCATTGAACCAGATTGCCTTGGGAGGGTGGAAGGGGGGTGGGAATAAATAACTTCCCTCCCTCTCACTAAAGACACAGTTTCTAGGAATTCATCCACTCCCCTCATAAAGTTTTCCCTCAGAAAAATGAGCCTATATACAATGATGGCTCAACCAAACCACTAGAATATTTTTGCTTCCTTATTGCTACAGCTTTTTTTGTCTTTATATCAAGGTAGCTCAGAGTTATAGTGGTACAAGGAAGGTACTTATTTAATAAATGCCCTGTCATCTGCCTGACTGTCCATCTGTCTACCTATAATTATGTATATCTGTTTATACTTATCTCTCTATCATCTGTCTAAGCTAGCTGTCTGTCTACCTATCATCTGTCTATATCTGTCCATCTATCTGTCTATCTATCTATCTATCTATCTCTTTATATCACCTCATTGGATTCTGACATCTTCCTATGAGGGAGCTAGTTTAAGGGTCACCTGCAATTTAGATTCTTTGGAGATGATGGTATTTTACAGTGTTCCATGATATAGCTCTATAGAATTACTGGAAGATTATTCCATTTCCTCATGTAGCATATTAAGGATTGAGCTATTAGAATACTAATCACATTTGTAGATATGGAAACTGAGTCTCAGAGAAGCCAAGTGACCTAAGTCACTGCACAGTTATCCAGTGGAACTATAAGGATTCAGGACCCTGACCTTTCAACTCCAAAGCCAAGGCTGTCTCCCTGTCAGTACACAGCTGTATTGTCCCCGCCATGTGATTTTCAATAAAAATCCATAGTCAATGCACCTTGTGCACAGCCAGGGGCTTTAACCAAGTACAAACAGAGGAAACGCTTCCAGCTTATCTCAGCTGGTAGCTGGCTCCTTCCCTGCTTTCCTCCCAAACTCCACAGAGATATATTTCAGACAACACAGCTAAACTGGCTACTTCCATCCTTCCTAATGCCTAAGTGAAGTTCAACAGAAAGCAATTAACAGATGTCTTCCCAGCAGTGAGAGTCAGAGTTCTGCTGGAGAAATGAGTGCAGACATATCTTAGCATATCACAGGGTGGCCCTCATTTACTCCCCATTACCCAGCTAAAAATAGCCCTTTCTTTTCCTTGGCTTTCTGTCTTTATTAACATCAGTCCCAACAAGACTGCTCCTTTCCCCTGCAAACTGCCATCTCCAGACAAGAGCCAATGGAAGTTGGTTTTTTTTTTCCTCTATGCTTCAAGGGGTGCATGCCAGGTATCTCTAGCAGGTCCCTGCTTCTGAGCTTCCCCCAATATTGCATTCCATTAACCCCAGGGCCCACATGAGGCACCCTCTACCCCAAAGAAGGAAATACAACGTAGCTGTAGCCATCCCTAAGAGACCACCACAAGCAAAGGGCTACATGGTCTTCTAGCCAGATCTCATTTGGTGACAATAAATGAGCACGTTTTCAAGCTTCCAAAGTGATTAATTTCTTGCCAGGGCTGTCAGCGAGCTGTCACAGCCTGACAATCTTGTCATAAGTGTCATTCATAACACTGCAAGTCTATTCCACATCAATGTCATTACACAATTACATGTGGTTTATAAAGAAGGCAGGTGGGGGTGGGTGAGAAATGAACAGAAAAACACGTGAGATATTTAGGCAATTACAGACCTTGCTACTCCTGAAAAGCAGCCGCTGCTGCCAGCAATTAAACCTCATCTGATTTGTTCATTTGGAGGTATCAGCCTAGGCAGTTTTTTTCACCTCTGTCTCTCGACCAAAAGCATTCAGTGAGCCTTGTCATTACTGACAGAAATGAGGGGAAAGAGCTCCACTTGGGGCCAGAAGACCTGGGTTTTTCACCTATGGGGGATTAGAAGCGGAAGCGGTAAAGAAAGGTTTAAGGACTCTCATATAGGCAAGATTGGAGCTGTTTAAATAAGTATTCTTTATTTTGTGGAGTAATGGTCTTCATGTTTAACAAAATAGAAATAAATAAATACAACTCATTATGTCTTTCCCCCTCTTCCTCCCCTCCCCTTGCATGTTTATTTGCTTTTCTAGTTGTGACATGACTGAGTCCTTGAATCAGGAAAACCTGAATTCAAATCTGGCCTTGGACACTTACCTGCTGTGTGACCCCAGGAAAGTCACTTAACTACGGTCTGACTTCTTTTCCTGAATTGTAAAATGCAGATCATAGCAGCACTTACATCAAAGGGTTGTTGTGAAGGCCAAATATGATAACATTTATGAAGTGTTGAGCAAAGTGCCTACAACAGAGTGGGCAGTTAATAAATGCTTACTTCCTTCCCCTCTTTCCTCTTACTTCCTTCTCTCCTTCCCTCCTTTTTTCCCTCCTTCCTTCTTTCCCTCCTTCCCTCTTCCTTCCTCTCTCTTTCCTTCCCTCCTCCCTTCTCTCCTTCATACTTTCCTTCTATTCTTTCTTCCTTCTTCCATCCTTCTTTTCTTCCATCCTTTCTTGCTCTCTGTTGTATCAGATCACTGTGTGGCATGGCAGAAAGAGCCATGAGAAAGAATTCTTAACTAAATATTGTTGTCTTAATATTTTACATTTATTGATTTCATCCGTATTTGTGTATAAATGTGCTTATGCATGAAGCAATCTTTAGAACAGATGAGAGCTAAGGTAATTGATAGGTTGAAAAGTATAGACTTTCTAATATTAGTGGGCCAAGATCTTAAAAATGAGGACATTTGAAGGACATTGAGCAGAAAGGTGAAAAGACTGGGAGAATATATAATTAATGTCACTGATGTTAAGGAAGGTGAGACATCTCAGACTGTTTTCTTTTAATCCTGCTTGAGAATTTTTGATCACAGAGATATGACTAAGGGTTAACTGTACAGTAGGGAGTTATTCCTGGGAATTCCAGACTTGTCCATTCTCCAAGGAAGAGACATAGCTTGAAGAGATAGGAATATTTCTAACCAAAGGAAATATTCCTACAGAGAGGCTGAATGTCACACTTAAATCCAGAAGCTCTAATTCATCTGGGAATAAGGCTAAAGCCGTATCCTCTGTACTAAACAGATACCATAAGCCCAAGACTGGCATTTTCTCTGGACATGAATGATGTCACCCAGGAGAACTGGGACACTAAGGTTGAATAGGCAGCTGAGATACTGGGAGGACCCAGAATCAGACCAAATGATGAGACTGACAACCTAAGGGTAAACTGCAGTAACACAGAGGTAAAGTCAGATATTGCCTGGCATGAATATGCACAAAATTTAGCTCAATTGTTTGGTGGATTGGAAGACCCTTTTACTAATTTTGCATTAACACTGTGCAGGACAAAGAAGAAAAGTCCATTGAGTTCCTCCTTAGGGGAAGCAATGAGTACAGAGACTGACGTAGTTCAGTGTTGTGGATCCTGAAAATGCAAGAAAAGTTTTACTACAGAGAACAAGGCAGGGCTTGGTACATCAACTAGTGTTGCTAGAGCTATGCAAACAGAGAACCACCACCATCAATGTCCAAGTTTGACAGGTGCTGTCAGTCTCAGCAGGCTCCAGGCTTTCTCAAGTATAGGCCACAAATGCAAAAATAGTACCATCAGTGCTGAACTGGACACAGAACCCAAGACGATTATGTGAGACATGGATCATGCACAATCTTATTCTCCATGGAGAATTAGAGAACAAAGGGAATGAAGGGCAAGAAAGGCTGACATAAGAACGACCCCTATAGGGTAATTATCAGAGTAATATATCTACCTTTTGTTATAATTGTGGATTCGATGGCCATGCTCAAGTTAGACCTATTGCAAAGAGAGCATAGCAATGATTCTGAAGAAGTTAAAATTTTCTGATCCAACTTCAGAAAACCTGAACAGAGCCAGGGAAAGAGAACATCCTGTGCTCCCAAGACAGTCACATTGATCTCATCATCAGTTCCTCATGGATTTATTCCACATGTGCTTATTGGTCCTTGTACAGAAGTGATAGTACAAATTCAGAATGTGGACTGCAAGGCTGTCCTGGACAATGGATCACAAGATATCATCATTTTCTGATCTTTTTTATAACTAGTATTTTGGTAAAAGACCTTTAAAGGATACATCCAGGTGAGGTTGAAATTTCTCAGGGATGTTGTTGATGTCAACAGAAAAGGACACACTGAAGCTCTGATACATTCAAAACCTGCAACACTCACTAGAGTATCAGCATTGGTTGGAACTACTTCTAAGTTTTTCAAAATTCTAGCAGGATACTGTGAAAACAAAATGAGACCCAATACTGGCACACTTTGACCAACCATACAGACTGTGCAGTGGCTTACAAGAGTATGGAGGGAAAAAAGATTGCAGTGAATATCACAGGAGCCCTAACCAATTGCCCTCTGAGATAAATCCTGAAGAATTTTACTTTGGAAGCTCCTTAGTACCACAAGAAAGGAACGATAGGAAATTAGAATAGACCCCAAAAAAGTCAACAGTTTCATGAGGTAATAATCTTTTTTAAGTCTGAAGACAAAAAAATAGAATAAAATATGAGTTATTTCACAGCAAAAAACAAGTGACCTAAAAAACAGATTGAGAAGCAAAAATTTAGGAATTATTGCACTAGCTGACTACCATGACCAAAAGGAAAAAGAGCCTAGGGATCATTTCAAAAAATTAAGAAAACTGCTCAGATCACTTAGAACCACAGGAAAAAGTGGAAATAAAATGAATCTACTTGTCACCTCCTCAAACAAACTCCTAAATAATCACTCTTAGGAATATTATAGCCAAAATCCAGAACTCTCAGGTCAAAGAAAAAATACTTCAAGCAGTTAGAAAGAGGAGCCACAGTCAGGATCAGATATGATTTAGAAGCCACAGCTTTAGAGGAGTGGAGAATTTGTGATATGATGTTCCAGAAAAGAAAGATTACATAAGATTATAGCCAAGAAAAATTTACCCAGAAAAAAAGAAACTGAGTAGGATGCCATAGGGGAAAACATGAACTTTTAATGAAATACATATCTTCCAAGTACTCCCGAGGAAAGAAATAAAGCCGCATGGAAATTCTGAAGTTCAAAAACAGAAGTGAAAAGAAATATGAAAAGGTTAATAGGAACATAAAATGATAAAGGAATAAACAAGGTTGAGCTATTTACATTCAAACATGGGGAGACAATATATGTGCCCTCTCTGATCCCTGTTATCATCGAGGTTCACAGAAGGAGTCCAATTAGACAGGGCCTGGGAGTAGTTATATTGTGTCTTGCTGATCTTAATAAGAAAGAAAGAAAGAAAGAAAGAAAGAAAGAAAGAAAGAAAGAAAGAAAGAAAGAAGGAAGGAAGGGAGGAAGGAAGGAAGGAAGGAAGGAAGGAAGGAAGGAAGGAAGGAAAAGAAAGAAAGAAAGAAAGAAAGAAAGAAAGAAAGAAAGAAAGAAAGAAAGAAAGAAAGAAAGAAAGAAAGAAAGAAAGAAAGAAGAGAAGAAAAGAGGAGTATATTTGGGGGAGGGAAAGAAAGGAACATTAGGAAAATTAGAGAAAATTATCTCACATGATCAAAGTACACAAGTAAGCATCCATATGTACAAAGAGGAGGGACTAGGGAAGAAAGACTGACATTGAACCTCATTCTTATCTGAAATGGTCAAAAGAAGGAAGAATACACATACACACATGCATGCACACATACATGCACTCACACACATACATGCACGTGCACACACACGGTTCAATATAAAATATATTTCACTAGACATGGAAATACAAGGAAAAGAGGACAATGGGGGAGGGAAGAATTAGAAGGAAGGTAGAAAAAAGAAGGGATTAGTCACAGGTAAAACAAATTCTATGGTTGTACAAAAATATTTGTAGCTCTTTTAGAGGGATATGATACATTTGCAAGAGAGATTTTTGTTTTTCTTGCTCAATGGGAAGTAGAGAAAGGAAGACAGGAAGAAAGAAAGCTGATCTTTGAAAATAAAATTGAATTTTTTTAAAAATAGATGAAATCCCTTGATTACATAAAATTTTAAAAGATTTTGCAGAAGTAACAATAACATAGTTAAAATTAGAAGAGCAGTTAAATAAGGGGGAAACTCTTTATAGCAAATATCTCTGATAAAGGCTAATAGCCAAGATACATGGGGAACTGATCCAAAATTTAAGAGCCAAAGCCACTACCTACCAGGTAAGCAGTCAAAGAATATAAAGAAGCAGCCTGCAAATGAAAAACATATGCAAGTCACTAGTAACCATTTGAAAGAATTATCCAAATCATGAATCAGAGAAACAAAAATTAAAATAACTCTAATGTTTATATTCACATTCATCAAATTGTTAAAAATGACAATAAAAGAAAATGGCAATTACTGGAGCATTTGCAGAAGAACAAACCTATTGATAGACTTTGTTATGGAGCTGTGAGTGGTCCATTTCCGTCCTGGAAAATAGTTTCATCGAATTATTTCCAATGATCACTAAATTGTATACACACTAGCCATAATTCCATTACGTATATATCCCCAAAGATGTAAAAGTAAAAGGAACTTTTTGCTACAGGAGCAACTTTTTGTTGTGGCAAAAAATAAAAAAGGAAACAATGTTGGTGTTAATCATTTAGGGAACAGCTGAGCAAATTATGGTATATGAATGCAATAGAAGAATATTACATTAAAAATGACAAACATGTCAAGTTTCAGAGAAACTTGGGAAGCTTTTAAATTGATTCTGAATAAAATGAGTAAAACCAAGAGAACGAATTACATGATCACAACAATAATGTTAAGGAAAACAACTTTTAAAAGACTTCAGAGCTCTGATCAAAGTAGTGATCCACAAACCTAATTTCAGTAGACTAATGAGAAAGGATATCTTCCACTTTCTAGCAGTTAGTCAGTAAGCACATATTTATTATGTGGCTATTATTTTCTAGGGAGAATGCAAAGATGAAAACGAAGCAGTCTCTGCCCTCATGTGACTTGTTGTGTTCATCCTTCATTGCTGAAGAAGACCATTCCTTCAGAGAAATGATGACATAACCTGCACTTGACTTTGTTTTGAGTGAGGGAGGGCTGTGCAGGTCACCAGCTTCACTCCTCCTCCAGAACCATCTGAATCCAGTGACCAGATATTCATCAGGATGACTGGAGATGACCCAGGATGCACCGGGAGACCTTGGCCTAAAAAGTGAGGTAACCATTCATTAACTAGATCTGTTTAAGCAGTAACCAGAGCAGTGCCCCTTTAAGGAGGCAAAGAAAAGAAAGACCTGAGGCTGGGAGGGAAACAGCTACAGTTACTATTGATACTTACTCCGATATTCTAATCTGGGAGATTAACTCTGTGAGTGTGTGTGTGTGTGTGTGTGTGTGTGTAAAATACTTTTTTACAAAAGCAGATTCAAGGTAACCTTACAGAGGAAAGCACTAGCAACTGATATTTTCCTAGTGAAATATTTTCTGCAATAGGTGCTTCTTGACTGGGGAAAAACATGGTTTGAAAGAACCTCAAAGGGGGAAAAATTATTAAGTGATGGTGGTAGAGGGAGAGTCTGGAAATGGCAATGAATAGCCAGGAACAATCCAGTTCTATCTCAACCAATTAATGGGGCAGTGTGGAAGCAGAGAAGGGGAAGATTGGGATATAAGTGAAAGGTCAGCCAGTAATAGAAAGAGTAGACAAGGAGGCTGTGATCAGGGAGAGATCCAGGTCTTGGTGAGTACAAGGAGAGGGAGTGAGAAAGGATAAGGTTTAAGATGACATATGGCTTATTACTTGTAGAGCAGGCATTACAAAGAGCACACAAGAAGCTATAGAACGGGAAGTTGTAGGGATTGGGTTAAGAGGGATGGCTTAAAAGTGGATTCAACCTCAGGTCTTCTTGCTCTACATCCAGTACTTTTTCTCCACACCCCACTCTTATAGATGACAAATTGCAACTCAGAAGTTTAGAAATTTGCCTATAGTCTGCTAGTACATATGACATCTGGATTTTGAACTCAGATTTTCTAATGCAAAAATTCCATACACCAAACTACCTTTCTGTATAATAACACCACACAAACCAAGATTCTCTTCTCACCGTGCCCTCAACACAATCTGGAGGCTCAGATTGAGGTCTATGTATAAGATGAGTGAATATTTTCCTGTTTTACCTGGATTATTTTACTTCAACTTAAGCCTGTGACCCTTTGCATGTGACTGGATATACAGAGGGGAATATCACTCTTGATTAGCAAAGAGAATTCTCAGGTTGACATTGACTATCTGTGTTAGGAACCTACCAAATTTTTTCCCAAGTATTCTTTGGGAGATATATGGGGAAGAAAGAAAAAGACAAGGAAATCTCGCACGGAAAGCTGACTTTATTGTGTATCCAGACGTGCTTGAAATTCTAGGCTATTAAAACAGACTTCTTTCAAATAAGACAATTCTTCCACTCCTGATCTGAGTTGAAATTCCTTCTTATTCCAACCTTAAGAGCTCATTGACTCGCATACTTTAATCTACATAAGTTCTCTAGTTTCAGTTTGCTATTTGTAGATTCATGTGCTTACTCACCTTTTACTATAGTCTATTGTGTAACCAATGTTCGGTGGGAAGGAGCTAAATTGGAAGGCATAAGCTAAGGACTAACCTAATCCTTAAGAATGACCTGGAAGTGGTTTTCCTGTGTATGTGTGTATGTATGCATGTACATATGCATGCATTCATATATGTAAAGGTATATATACCCATGTGTCCATATATGCATATGTGTAGGTGCATGTGTGCACATAGGCATATGCAAATGTATTTCTATTGTGTATTTATCTAAACTATGTATGTATATATGAAGATATATAAAGTAGATGGTATATATACAGTATAGATAAACATAGTAATAGGTAGTGTGCATATATAATATTTGTGATAATATATTTACACATATACACATATGTATGTATATATATAGCTTGGAATCAGGAAGACTCATTTTCTTGAGTTCAAATCTAACCTCAGACACTTACTGTGTGATCCTGGGCAAGTCACTTAACCTTGTTTGCCTCAGTTTTCTCATCTGTAAAATGGGCTAGAGAAGGAAATGGCAAACCACTCCAATATCTTTGCCAAGAAAACCTCACTGGGGGTTACAAAGTGTCAGCCATGATTGAAACGACTGAATAACAAAGCGTTTTGCAGATATTGTCTCATTGTAGCCTCACAACAACTCTGAGAGGTAGGTGCTACTGTATTGCCATTTTATAGATGGGGAAATAATGGTTGAGAGATACTAAGTGACTTGCCCAGGGTAACATAGCTGTTAAGTGTCTGAGGCAGGATTTAAACTCAGATCTTGCTTACTTGAGGTTACACATCCCTCACTTGCTTCTCAGCAACTTGTCAAGGTCATAGAGCCAGTTAAAAAACATTCAGGTTATGTATGCGAATGTTGGGCTGCAATCCTCTCAGACTAATGTTCTATTCAACAGGCTATAGTATGTTCATCTAGTATGGTTCCCTTTCCTACCAGTCCTACAGTGAGAAGCAAGACTGCTTGGCATAGTAGAAAGTTCCCTGTATTTAGAAGTAGAAACCAACATTCCTTCCTCCAATTGCTGTCATCTATTCACCTATGTGACCCTGAGCAAAACACTTCCCTGTCCTGGATCCTGGTTTCCTCAACTGTAAAATGAAGGTATTGGGCTCGATTTTATCTACAATCCCTTCTGACTCTAAATCCAGAGAAGCTATGAAAGAATCAGAATAAAAGAACTATTCAATGAAGTGACTGATTTTTCTGATGGTTTTGAGGGGCTGTTTTGACATCTTGTAGTCTCAGGGACATTTCTACTTTCTCTGCCCACTCACTGACAAAAGATAAATACAGGCTGATTCAGAAGACCGATTAAAGTAAAACAAATACATCTGTTGTCTAGCAAGCAGAATGGGGAAGTGGGGAGGGGAGGAGACAGTCAGAGTGAGAAATGTGGTGCAAAACAGAATGGAAAAAAACAAGACAAACTCATCCCCAACTGTGCCGTATTCTGAGCATGGGTCCTCACGCATCAGCCCCCACCCACCCCCACCCTTCAACCCCAGCAGCTGTATTCTGGGCCCAGGTGTGTCTGGAAAATTGAAGTGATTCTGTGATGCCATTTGAGCTAATGCTAGTAGGGGGAAAAAATCTAAATTACATTTTAAAGGAAATCTACCTCTTTATCTTTTAACCTTAGGCCTTCTCCAGCCATGCAGAAAAATCAATCTTGGCTAATTCACTGACCAAGAAAAAGTGAAAAGTTAGACTGAAAAGCCTCTATTTAATAGTTGCTTGATGTTTAAAGAGGTAGTTGAGAAAGGTAGCCAGACCAAAGTGCCCCCACTACCCCCTATACTCCCCAGCAGTTATTCTAGTTCCTAGGATGAAACTTGGTGGCTTTTCATTCTACATCATTGGCTTGGTAGAATATACACTCATTTGGGGTGATAGATTTTGCAACACCCTGCAATGAGGAGGTTTGCTGAGGACCTATTACCTTGAAATCTTCATCCTGGGATTTAGCAGAAGCAGATTGCTCTGTTGTTGAGGGGATATAGTCAGTTACAGGGCTAAGGCGGAGAGATTAGTTTCACTAATCTGGATTATGTGGTAACACAGGCTCCCTAGTTGGAAAGGGGTCTGTTCAAGGTTTGATCTTGACTGCAACAAAAAGGTCTGTGACTGTACAGGCATGGACCTGGGAAGAGGACTGTGAGCCACTACCCCTCTCTGATACCCCATTCCTTAAGAATCCACTCCTTTCATGTCCCAGAAAGCCTCTGGGGCTAACTTGCTGGAATCCTCGGGTGGCTTCTCACTGCTGCTTGCTACTACTTCTCTTTCTGCCAAATTGTCCATGATTACACAGCTAAGCCCTTCAGGTGAAAGAATGCAAGTTCCTTTCTTCTTCCTCTTCATCCTATATTCCCTTAAAAAGAACAGATCATCCCAAGGTGGAGAGAGTGGTAAAAATTACAAGAAGAGATTGGTTAATCTAAAAGGCAGCACTGTATATTGGCAAAAGCTGACTTCTGTGTCAAGAGAGATCTAGGTTCCTATCCAGCTTCCTGTCATACACCAATTGCTTACCCTCTTATTGTTCTAGGGAGACTCTAGAATTTTACATTGCAGGGTTGGCTTTCACTGGTAGTGGTAGTTTCCTCATTGAGAATTCCTTATGTCAATGAGGTCACATATCTATTCCTCATAAAAGCCAGTGTGAGAGAGTGGAAAGACCACTGAATGTAGATCCGAAAAAAGTTCAGTTAAGTCCTGCCTCCAACATTTCTTTTGTGTAAGTCCTGGGATAAGTCACTTAACCATTCTGTTGACCTCATTTTAGGAAGCACATAGACAAGCTGGAGCATAAGCAGACTGGTGAGAAAATACAGACTCCATAAGAATCATTTGAAGAAATACAGAATGTATTTCTTAGAAATGAGAACATCTTGGGATATGAGAGCTGTCTTCACATATTGAAAGAGCCATATTGTGGGAAAGGGGTAAGACTTGTTTTGCTTGATCACAGAGGGTAGAAATAGGAGCAATTTATAAAAGTTGCAGTGGGGTAGATTTAGGACAATTTAAGGGGAAAATCCCAATTAAGTAGAGTTTTCCAAAAGTATAATAGGCTGCTTCAGGAGACAATGCGTTCCTCTTTACTAAGAGTCTTCTTTACAAAGGAAGACTGAATAAACATTTGCTGAGACGGTAGTAGAGAGAAATTTCTGTTGAAAAATGAGTTATCATCTAGTCTCCTACCAAGATGGCCTTGAAGGTCCCTTCACCTCTGGGATTCCATGATTTATTGACCCTCATTTTCCTTGTCTTTCTGGGGAAAGCACTTTATAACATTTAAAGTGTCATACAAATAAGTTATTGCTATCTCAGGTTAATCCTATTCCTAAATACATGACATCTATACCATCATCCAAATCACTGATAAAGATGTCTACAAGAACAGAGTCAAGGACAAATCACTGAGTCTGCCTAAGAGTAATGATCTTCCAGTTTACATCTTGCTCACAAAGTTATCATTGTCGACATTCATTAAAAAATGCTAAAATCTAGCTGAATTTTGACTTAATATTCTTCTGATCTATCCTTGCCTAAGTGATCCCATCATTGGTCATGACTCCAAGGAGGTATAGTCCCTCCTTGGGTGACAGAGTAATGTAGGGGTAATAGCCTGGTCTTGCAGTCAAAAGACCTGGGTTCAAATCTCAATTTTGCTACTTATTATGCATATGATCATGGGCAAGTCACAATCTTCCTCAGCTTCATTTTTCCTTATCTGGATTAGATGGCCTCTGAGGTCCCTTCATGATATTGATATATTTTCCTATGTGATCAAAGTGGGCAACCAATGAGTGTGGAATAAATGAGCAAATTGTGGTACATGGACATGATGGAATACATTATAAGAAATTACAAATATGAGAACATCAGAAGAATATGGGAAGATTTTTATGAATAAATATAAAATAAAACAAACAAACCTGGAGAATAATTTATACTGACTACAACAAGAAAAATGAATACAGAACTAAAAGGCAGTCTAACACATTAATTGCAATAACCAATCCTGGTCTCAGAGAACAAATGCTGCAAATCTGAAAATAAAATAGCACTTTTCTGAATATCAATATGTATATCAATCTCCATTTCTGTGGCACCTCTTAGACTTTTGACAATTTAAAATTTTTGATTTGGGCATGTGTGTCATTTGCCAAACAGGAATGTAAATTACTTGAGCATATGACTGTGACTTATATTTCAATAGTGTTATCCACAGTTTGTAGAACATTACTGAGAATTGTAGATACCCAATAAACACATCGTACTGTTGACTTCACTGATGACAGATTAAGTATTATTCTATGCAAAATTTTCCCACTACTATGGTCTTGAGAATATATTGCCCTGGGGCATGGGGTTGACAAGGAGAAAAAGATATAGTAATTGAGGAGAGTGATTAGCACAGTGCCTGGTGTATAGCTGGTATTTATTGAATTGAATTTATGTTTTTTTAATTGAATTGATAGACTAGACACCTTTGTCAAGTGCCATGAAATTTTATGCAATTGCAACAGTGATAACTCATTATTCCTTCTTGAGTTCTCTATTGCATTATGCTAATTTCTGTCCCTTGAACATCCATGTGTACTTCCTTGCTTTCTCTTTTGTTCATGCTACTCCTTGAATGAAGAATATCATCTCCACCTGTTAACATCCTATGTGTGTATAAAGGCCCAGGGCAAATGCCAGCAGCTAGCAGAAACCTTCCCTGATTTCTATCCCTTTCAGGTAGAAGTCATCTCTCCTTCCTTTGGCCATGTAACTAGCTCTGTATTTTTATGCACTTAACCTATGGTAATTTATATTATATTTATCTGTTTACATAGATTTAAAGTTTGAAGGGACTTTGGAAATCATTTAAATTCTTCATTTTACAAACGAGGGAGCTGAGAACCAGAGAAATTTAGTGACTTGTTCATGGTAACACAGGTAATAAATGACAGAATTAGACTTGGAGCCCAGGTCTTTTTGACTCCAAATCTAGTGGTTTATGTTTAAGTTATAAATTTCATGGAAAGGGGAGGAATTACCTTTGTCTTAGTTATCTTACTTACTTACCTACTTACTTATTTACTTATCACTGTACTTCCCTCAATGCCTGGCATGAAATGTTATTTTATCCACCAAGAAGTGAAGACAGAAACTTGCATAATACTACTGAAGAAAAAAAGGATCAGGTTGTAGATGATGCCACATTGATAAAGGCACTTCTGGGGCTCCTATCCACTGGGGACAAATGTCCACCTCTCTATGGCCCTCACAGGGGGACAATCAACTATCTTTTGAGTGCCATGGTTAGCATAGTTTTAGCCTATCAGAATTATCTCTGACCTTCTAGCCTATTAGAAGTCCCACTAGCATCCTGACCTTGATATATTTTACTAAGTACTGGTCAAATGACCTTGGCATAATAGAGTCATTCCCTATAAAAACCAACAGAATATGATTAACTGTATACAGTGTTTTACTCTTCACACAGAATCAAAGAGAGCAATAAATAATAAATGATAAAATATAAACCAAACTGCTTCATGCCAAAGTTGCTCTCAAACCCATATAATTAATGGGCTGCTCTGATCCCTAGAGTTCTAAGAATGTATGGCTCAATTCACTTGGTCCCAATGATCAATACTCCTGTGAATGCAATACAATTTGCAAGCAGTTTCAACACATACATTAGATAGAAGGAGACTCAGGAATTTGGAATCCAGGCCCTCTCATAACTCACCAAAATGGAGAGGGAATTGGGATCCATTAAAAAATGAAACTCTTATACAGTTAGATGACTGTGAAGCCAGAGCACTCAGTTTGGAAATTGAGGAGATTTGAGTCCAAATCTGCCTTCAGACATTCACCATATATGTAACCCTAGTGAAGTCACTTAATCTCTGTATTCCCTAGTTTCCTCATCCATAAAATGGGGATAGCAAGAGTTGTTATGAGGTTAAAATAAGATATTTGTAAAGTCTTTTACACTGGCAGTCAAAAGAAAGAAAACACTTTTAAAACTTTAAATTGCTATATGAATACTAATCATTTTTATTATTACTAAACTAGTTCTTATATGTTCAATGTCATGTCATCGAAAGAGAAAAGGATGAATGGAGTCTAAAGCCATGCCTGGCAAGGAGAAACCTGCCACCATCTTGCCATGCCTTAAGACCTTCGGCCTACTTCTCTCTTCCTGTTACATGTTCCCTCTCTTGATTCCTAAAAGGGCAATATCCTACCCCTCCACCCAATGGTGGGAGAACACACACACACATAGGTTACCTACATCATTCTTAATGCTTCTACCGGAAAACTTTCTCAGTACCCCTTAGTTCTAGTGCCTTTCCTCTGCCATTTCTCCTGTATACAGGCTGTTTGTACATAGCCGTTTGCATGCTATATCCCTCATTAGCCAGTCACTTCCACAAAAGTCAGAGCTACCTTTGTATATTCAGTGCCTGGCACTTGATAAATGTTTCTTGACTGGCTGAGTGACTAAAAATAACAACAATGTATATTTGTGCAGCATCCTCTGGTTCACAAAGCATTTTATCCCAACCTGTTTCAGTGTCAGATGCAGAATTGGAAATTCAGGATTCAGATCCCTTCTCAGATATTTTAATAGCTATTTGATCCTGGGTAAGTCACTTAAACTCTTGAAACCTCAGTTTTGTCATCTGTAAAATGCAGATAATAATAGCATTTATCTCTGAGTTGGTGTGTTGTGTGGATCAAGTCAGATAATATATATGTAAATATATATTCTATAACAGTCTATATGTGAAGAACTTTGTAAATCTTAAAATACTACATGACTGTGAGTTGAAATCATCATCATCATCTTTATTATTGTCCTTCACGGATGAGGAAATTGAAACTCTGAGAGAACAAGTTAACTGGTCCATGGTCATGTAGCTAGTAAATAGTGAAGCAAGGATTTGAATCACCTGACCATCAAATTCTAAGTTCTCTTCACTACATCATACAGCCTCCTCCTCCTATGGAATGCAAGCAATGAGTATATCCTATATACTTTTTAAAAATTTCTTTATGCAATTGCAAAAGACTCATAATGGAAAATGCTATCCACATGCAGAGAAAGAACTATCGACTCCGAATGCAGAATGAAGAATACTATTTTCTCTCCCTTTCTTTCTTCCTCATGGTTTTTTCTTTGTTCGGATTCTTCTCTCACAATATGACTAATGTGGACATATGTTTAATGTGATTGCACATGTATAACCTATATCAGATTGCTTGCCATATTGGGGAGGGAGGAAGGGAGAGGAGGGAGAAAAAAAGTGAAACTCAAAATCTTATAAAAGTGAATGTTGAAAACCATCTTTAGATGTAATTGGAAAAAATAAAACATTCTTAAGTTCTGTTGTTATATGTTGATATTGTAAAGCCTAAATCTAGCCTTTGACCCCAGTCAATAAATAACCCCAGGTCACAGAGCAACGTGAATTAGGAGGCAATAGGGTACAGGAAAAGAGAACTAGCTTTGGCAAAAGATAAACCTCAGTTAGAATCTCATCTCTGATGCTTGCTGGTTACTAATTGACCAATTGCTTAACCTCCCCCAGCCTGAGCCGCTTAGTCAAAGTAAAGTGAAGGTGTTGGATTCCATGCCTTTTGGGGTCCCTTTGGCTCTATGATTTTTATGAAATCCCATCTATAGATCAGATCTCTGTGCCTCAATCAGCTACTTTATGGTGAGTGTTGGATTTGTGAGCTGGTATCCTCAAAGTAAACTCAACCAAAAGAGATTAGAGAGCCTCAGGTCCTTCTGGGTGCTCCTTATTAGTCTGGTTAAAGAGCTCCCAGTGCTTAGCACTTTCTGATCCTCTTAGACCCTCTTATAATTTAATTTGGATTATACTTTTATATTTCTGTGCGTGCCTTATTTATCCTATATTCTTGGAGGGCAGAGATTCTGTCTTAATGCTTTTTAAGTACCTCCATCTAACCTAGTCTTTCTGTATTAGCAATCAAGTGTCAATGAATGAATGAATGAATGAATGAATGAATGAATGAATGAATGAATGAGTTCACTACTACAGACACTCCTGTCTGCGTTCTGTTTTCACTCCTACTCTGACTGAGTATTCCCCAATCTGCTTCCAGGCAAATCTTACACTCTGACCCATCTTGCAGGCTAAGCTCAGTGACTCTCAGCTGAGGCTTCTGTGAATGGGTTAATACAAAAATATGTAATGCACAATATGTAATGAATAGCATACATCCTTTTTAACAAAGAGTATTATTAATGCACCAAGATACCCTTTTTGCACAGAATACCAACTGTCACTTCCTCCTCTCCCCACTCCCTTCTGGCCCTTCACATCATTCTGAAAGCATTACCTAATGCCCACTCCAAAAGATTAAATCCTTCTCAGGGTAAAAAAAAAATAGTCAACATTCATGACACATCCCAGTTCCATGCTACATCTTTTCCATTCTGGTTCACAGTCAGACATTCTCCTGGTTTAAGGAAAAGAGCATTTGCAAAACGGTTCTTGGGGCTTAATTGGTATTTCTTTCTTTTGACTGCCGATGTAATCCAGAAGAAAAGACGGCAAAGGAAATGCAGAGCTTTTTGTATTGTTCCTAACTACCCCATCCAAGGTTATTGAAGGAGTGGAAAAGCCCCGAGAGTACCTAGGGAGATGAGGGGAGGTTTTGAAGTAGAACGTGGGATTCTAATGAACTTGCTGGTTGCCTCCCGGAAGAAAAATCTATCTAAATACATTAGAGCCAATGGAGCAGACGGAGAGGCAGTCCCCTAAACGCAGCGCATGCTTTTGTGAGACGACTTGCTGTTCTCAGTAAGTTGTGAAACGTTGCAAATAGATCTGGGTGGGTCCCTACGGGGTGCTAATTATGATTTCCATACTTTGGGAGAGTGTGAGATTCTCCTAGCAATCGGTTGCCTCTCTCTCGCTCTGCAGGGAGTTGAGAACCACAACATATGCACTCCAGCTGTCCTTGGGAAAGGCTGTTCTGGGTCCCCTTGCACAGGGTACTCCCTTTCTTTCCTTTCCTTCCTCTCTCTACAAATACTTTCATTCTTCCGGGGACTGGGCGGGGGAAGCAAAGGAGGTGATGAGGTCAACGCCAACACCAACATTTTGTGACTTTGCTCGTTTCTCCCCAGATGCAGGAAGGAAAGGGGTTCCTGTGAGCCTGCTTCTATAGAGCTCCATCCGGAGCTGAAATTGTTTCCAAAGTTGGAAACAAAAACGATTCAATTTGGAAGTCAAGTTAAATCTTCTCCATTGACTTAGGAATTTCTAAAGGTTGAATGATTTCTGTTTGGGTTCTGAAACCCTGAAAGAGAGAAGCCCTGAAGAAGATAAGCTTGAGTGTGGAACTTGATTAAGTCACCTGAGGTCTCCGGGCCTTAGTTTCACCATCTGTCAAAGGGAGCAAGCTAATGGCAAATTCCTTGGACCACTCCCGAAGGAGTGTTGTGAAAATGAATAAGAATCTCCATGAATTACCAATACCTGGGATAAAGGCAGACAACAAGCCTGTATAATTCAAAGTTATAGCTTTGTCATTTTCTAACATCTCCTCGGAGGTATGGAGAGGGGGAAGGAGTGGGCAGTCTGACAACCTGGGCTTTTCATTACCAAAAAAGCACAAACTCTGACAGGTCCCACCTAGCTGGGAGATCTTTAAGTACAGACCTAACAATTGTGCCTGTTGTCTGAGGACCGGATTCATTAAGGTCCAAGAAACTCCTCACCAGGGGTTTGATCGTAGCAGTTTGTAGAGATTGTATAATAAGCAAAGAGTAAATTGCGATCTTGGAGGGGATGTCCTCCTAGAAGGAATAAAGGATTCTTGAAAGACAATGATGACAATAATGATGGTAATAATAACAGCTTTATAGTGTCTTAAAGCTTACAAAGGTATTTCCCTCACAACTTGTGACCACTTGTCAGATTTGTTTGTTCTTTAGGGGCATTCCTGTTCAGATATTCATTGAACTACATAATTTCTCAAGTTGTTTTCACATCTGAGATTCTAAGTAAGTGGCACAAGTATTTGTACACCCATTTAACAGAGAAGAAAACTGAGGTTCTGAGATAGTAAATGACTTTCCCATTAAGACCCATTTGGTAACTGTCATTGCCAAGACTCTAACCTAAGACTTCAGTCCTAGTTCCTCTACAGTAGGTTTCCTCAAGCCACTCGTGTCAAAGAAAATTTTATTTATAGGATCACATTTTTTCATTCATTCATTTATTTTTAGCATTCATTTCTTTTAAATTTTGAGTTCCAAATTTTCTCACTCCTTCCCCCATATTGAGAAGACTGATATCTATTGATGTGATACCTATTATTCCTATGAAGTCATGCAAAACTATTTCCATATTAGCCATGTTGCAAAAGCACAAAAAGTGAGAAAAATAAAGAAAGTGAAAAAAACATGCTTCAAACTGAGCTCAGACTTCATCAATTCTCCCTCAGGAAATAGACAGCATTTTTCATTTTGACTCCTTCAGAATTGTCTTGGATCATTGTATTAATCAGAGTAGCTAAGTCTTTCACAGTTGATCATAGTTACAATGTTGCTATTATGGTGTATACAACATTCTCCTGGTTCTGCTCACTTTGCATCAGTTCATATAGGTCTTGCTGTGTCTTTCTGAAACTATCCCCCTCATCGTTTCTGATAGCATAATAGCATTCCAACACAATCTTATATTATAAATTGTTCAGCCATTTCCCAATTAATGGGTATCCCATCAATTTCCAACTCTTTGCCACCACAGAAGGAGCAGTAGAGGAAGGATTCTTAACCATTTTTGTGTGTATGATGAAGCTCTTTAGCAGTTTGTAGAAGCCTAGGGACTCTTCTCAGGGGAAAAAATATTTAATGATAAAACAAAATACATAGGATTACAAAGAAAATCAATTATTTTGAAATACAATTCTTTTAGAAAAAAAGACTTTCTCAGCCCCTAGGTAAAGAACCACTTGTTCAGAGGTTTAAGGTACAATCTAGTCCAATCAAGGAAATTAAATGGTTTGCCCAAGATCACACAGGTGTAAGTAAGCATCAGAGCTGAGAGCTGACCTAGGTCCACTTGACTCACTGTTTCCAATATTAAGGAATAGACTTTTTCTAGTGAAATGGTATAAAAGAGTAGTTTATCAACTTCAGCTAAAAGAATGATAACAATGACGATGATGATGATGATGATGGTGGTGGTGGTGGTGGTGGCAACAATAATATTTGTAGTGCAAAGGGAAATGGATAAAAAGTAATAAATAGTAGGTAGTTATCTAAGAACAAGAACAATTGGATATCAGATATAAAGAAGTCCATAAATTCAGTTAAATTTATCCTTTAAAGGTTGACAAGAACCTGTTTCCATCTCTACTGAAAATAAAAGTTAAAGTAACAGGTTTACACTGCAAATCACAAGAAAGAATTTACATTTAATAAGGTTGGGAATTTCTCTCTGAGACCCTCCATTTTAAAAGTTCACAGATATTTATATAGGTCTTTACTCTTCATCAAGCAGTTGCCTCACTACAACTTATAAAGTTCCTGTTACACTAATTACCTAGCTTGATGAAGTAACTTGTCTCAAGTCACAAAGCTAGCAAGACTTGAACCCGAGTCTTCTGACTGCATCTAGTACCCATTCTCTAGCACAGAGCCTCTCACATCTGGCTAATATTATATATGGATTTGTCTGGGGGCAGGAGTAATACAATATCCTCTGAAAGGCTCTTCCAGCCACAGCATGGGAGAAAAATGTGATAGTTTCAATACATTAATTTTCCTACACCTTAATCATCCCAATTTTTGGTATTAGCTCAGTGACAATATTCAGCCTCCTTAGCAGTATATCTTGAAACAAGGAGGAAGGTGATGCCTCTGTTTGCATCACAGCTAGAAGTAGGTAGACCGAAGAGGGAGGTGGCTAATCACTGTAATCTCTCCTAAAATATGCATGGGCAGTTAATTTGCTAATCTAATTTATTTTCCCTTCCACCAATGGCAATAAAGTTTGCAGACAAGTTTAGTGCAACCAAACATGACTGAGAAATTAATTTGATTGTCCTAATTAAATTATATAATTATCTAGGTGGGATTTGATCGTGTGAAGGTAGAATCTAGAGGTATTAATTTATTTTAATACCCGGGCCAGCTCTTTTTCTATAAAAGGAGGAATGAAGACTAGGCAATTTCTACAGCACCTCCCATATATAGTCAATGGATCTTGGAACTGAAAGTGGTTTTAGAAGTCATTGTGTCCAATTTCCTATGGAAGAAATCCCATCCCAAAATTATTTGAGAAAAAGCATGTTCAAAAGATATTGTTAAGGCTCTGGATTCATTTTTTTAAATTATTAAGTACCTAATATATGTAAGATATTATGATAGCTGCTAGGAATACAAAAACGAAAACTAGCATATTTGATACCATAACCTCAAAGAATTTTGCTTGTGTGGTTTTGTGGAAGGGGAAGTTTCAGTGAAATGTACACAAATAATTATGATAAAAGGAAGAGTGTAATAGGGACAAAGGAGAAGTGAGGCAAAATGTTCAAGGAAAAATCTTCAAGAGAGAAAATTATTTCAGCTAAGGGAATTAGGGAAGGCTTCAAGGAAGAAGAGCCGTTAAGGTTGAGCTTTGAAAGTAGCAGATTTCAACAGTCAAAGATGAAGAGCGTTGGCATTCCAAATGTAAAGGGAGGCTTAAGTGAATCAATGGAGTAAGAAGTAAGCAAGTCATGTCTCAGAATGACCAGGTTCTTCAAATGTAGCCCTTTTCGGAAAGTAGAATTTGTGAAGACAAGAATATGGAATGCTCATAAGAATGTAAGTTGTAACCAGTACGGACGTTCATGTTTATAAATGCTGGATTAAGGATTTTTTTATGCTCTAGTACTAGGGAACAAACTGAAATTTGTTAACTTAAAAATTTTGCTGATTAAAAAACACAAATTGTTCTGAAGAAAAACAAAAAAGAGAAGGTATGTAAAGAGAAAGATGTGACTACATAAAGAACTCATATTCAAACTATTGATTGGTGAGCTTGACTTGGATTTCTGGGGAAATTTAGAAAGTGTGTTTGTCCTTTGTTGCCAAAGAATACCATGCCGTCAGAGAAATGATGATATGACTTACATTTGACTTTGTTTTGAGTGAGGGAGGGCTGAGCAGGTCACCAGCCTCACTTCTCCTCCAGAGCCATTTTAATCCAGTGACCAGATATTCCTCAGGATAACAAGAGATGACTCAGGATGAGGCAGTTGGGGTTAAGGGACTTGCCCAAGGTCACAGAGCTAGTGAGTGTCAAGTGTGAGATGACATTTGAACTCAGGTCCTCCTGACTCCTGCTCTGTTGCTCTATATCACTATACCACCTAGCTGCCTCAATTTAGAATGTATCATTAAAGTGATGGTTTGTAAACACCCTGAAAGGGAAAAAGTCATTGCCTAAAAGTAAGCATGAGTTTTCAGCATAAATCATGACAGATTCATTGTAGATACCTGGGGGCACAATGGATAGAACACTGGGCTTGGAGTCAGGAAGACTCATCTTCATGAGTCCAAATCTGGCCTCAGATACTTACTAGTATAACTCTGGGCAAGTCACTTAACCCTGTTTGCTTCGATTTCCTCATCTGTAAAATTATCTGGAGAAAGAAATGGCAAACCACTCCAGCATATCTGCTAAGAAAACCCTGAATGGGGTCACAAAGTGTTGGATGTGACTGAAACAACTGAAAAACAAAATTATACTTGCAGAGGAATGCCATAAATACAATATACTTAGATACTAGTAACCATTTGACAAAGTTCGCTACAATATACTTATAAATAAGATGAATAAATATGGCCTGAATGATGATCCATTCCAGTGAAATTCTAGCCTATTCATTGATGAATGTAATGATGAATGCTTAGGTATTACTTACAGGGAACTCTCCAGCAGGGGGTTCCAGGGATCTATCCTTAGCCCTGTTCTGTTCATTGGTGTTCTCTATGAGATTGAAACCATAGAAAGAATACTTACATAATTTTCATGTGATATGAAATTAGGAGGTACTGCTCATAAAATGAGTGGTGTCTGACTGGAGTATTTCCCTTATTAAGGAGATTCTGGGAGGAAGAACGCTCCAGGGTGGAGAAAGAGGTGTTCTGCCAAGTTGTTTTATGAATGTCTCTCTAGAAAGGAAAAAAAAAGACATCTGCAGGATACACTTTTAAGGTCAACATTTTCTCCATCTCTTTCCTAAGTCTAAACAATCAGCAAAACACTAAATCAAGTCCTGATTTATAGCATTTGTTGATTTTGTGAGGTGTAAATGCTCACAATGATAATTTAAAATCCTCTCCTTTGAAACTGACTCTAGCACTCCTAGGTGGAGAGTACTTGCAATGGAAAATAACCAAGGCTAGAGTGAGCTTGCAGGGTGAAGGGCTTTCTATGGTATCATAGAGAAAGAATAGAGAGTCAGTACAGCCTTTATATTATCTGTAAAATGGGTGTAATGATAGCCTCTACTTCCCAGGGCAGATCCCAGAGGATCTAAAGAGCTATTTGTAAAAGTGCTTTGTATACTTTAAAAAGCACTACATAAATTCTAGCTATTACTCTATCAAGCTTAAATGTGACTCTGTAATTTTCAGCCATATTTCCTAGATCTACCTTATGGGGTCAAGCAGAACAAGACATTCAATTCCTCTTTTGCATTACACCTTCAAATACTTGTATAATTTTTCTATCATGTGTTCTGGTCCCTTGTCCCCTGCCCCAGTCTTTTCTTCTTAAGGTTAAAATATCTTTGTTCCTGAAATTGATTCTCTAAAGACATGTTCTTTGTTCCTGTCATTACTCTAACTCTTTTATAAATGTGTTTCAGTTCATTCATATCGTTCCTAAAATGTGGTGTCCAGACATAGTACTTCAGATATCTTCTGGCCAGGACAGCATATAACCGAAATAGTATTTATCTTATTCTGGGTTCAATGCCTCTCTTGATGCAGCATAATATATCACTATTTTTATTTGTCTTTTAGAGGATTGTAGCTAAAATCCTAAAACTTTTTCATAGAACTGTTGCCTAGACATGACTTTGGGAACCCTTACTTGTGAAATTGAGGTCTTACCCCAGGCACCATACCTGACATTTGTTCTTATTAAGTTTCATTTTAGTCTATTTGTTTCATTGTTATAGACTGTTGAGATCTGGGGAGACCCAGGCATTCATCAACATGTTAGCTAGTTGCGTCATCTGCAAATTTGACAAGTATATTGGCATAATCTGGAACCCTGGTATCTTTCCAGTCCTTTTACCTATAACTCTCTCCCTATCACCCTCATACTCTTCAGTTCATTGATAATGGCTTCTAATACAAGACGTTCCATCTGCTGATGCCAAGCATTTTTCACTTCTTGTATGTACCCCAGCCTCTCCATCATCATGTCTTCTCTATTGTCTTCTCTGGCTTCCTTCAAGTTCCAGCTAAAATCCTGCCTTCTACAAAAAGCTTTTCCTAATTCCTCTTAATTCTTATGCCTTCCCTTTGATATCATCTCAAAATTATTCTGTATATAACTTATTTGTACATGTTGTTCCCATCTCCCCTCATTAGACTGTGAACTCACTGAGAGCAGGTATTGTTTTTTTGCCTTTCTTTGTATCCCCAGCACTTAGCACAGTGCTTGGTACTTAGTAGGCACCTAATAGATGCTTGCTGACTGGCTGATAAAACATATGCCTTTATCTAAATCACAAATGAAAAATGTTGAATGGTACTAGGCCAAAGACAAGATCCCTGTGGCACAGAGCTCTCCTCTCAAGTTATCCTTGATCTTTTATGACCACTTTTTGGGTCTAATTATCCTTTCAACTAAGTCAAAATCCATCTAACTCTATTCTTATTTAGCCCAAATATCATCTTATACAATAGGATATCATGAGAATCTGTCAAATACTTCCTGAAGTGTAAGTGTACTTAACATACATCTACCGCATTCCGCTGATAAGATTCCTAATGTTTAAAGCTATCCAAAAAATAGAATTGGCTGACTTAGGATACAAAAATTTCCACTTCTCTGAAATCTTCAAGCAATGTCTGATTGACCATTTGTTGGTTGTATTGGAGAGGGGAGTTTTATTTAGGACTGTATTGGATGAATGGCCTCCAAGGTATCACACAAGGATTCTGTAATTCTGCATGATACCACCATCCACCAATCTAGTTAACCTGTCTGAAATCAAATTAAATTAATGGGTTAATGTGGCATGGTCTGTTTCTCATGGGATCAGGCTGGCTTTTAATGATTGCTCTTTTCTTTTCTAAATACTCAAATGTCACCCCTTTAATAATGTGCCCTTGAATTTTACCAATCATAGAAGTTGGAATCATCACACTGTAGTTTGTAAACTCTACCCTTTCTTTTTAAAAAAATGAGATATTATTTGCCCATCTGCAGTACTGTATCACTCCTCCATTCTTGATGATCTGCCAGAACAAGCTTAAACTATATGTGCATGATTCCAGCTGGCAGCCATCCATGCAATAGATATCTCCATCCCCACTTTGGTGGAAGAGATGGAGGGCCAGTGTCAGATTATTCCAAGTTTAATACATATTTTGAATTCTCACACACATAGGCCATGGTACAGACTTCCTATCATTGAATATGTAGAGATCAAGAAGAAGATTGAAGGGAGAGGACTGCTGCTTGGGATGAATCAAGTCATAATTGTGGATAATGATGATGGATGATGGATTTGGATGATGGAGAAGTTGAACCACATACATTTTATTATGCTTCTGTTTTTTTCTGCCAAGGAGAATGATCACTGGATTTGGGAAGGATGAAATAAAAACATAGGAAGTGAAAATCCAAGAGAAGGAATGAGATAGTACAGAATCACGTTGTTCTTAGAGAGTTCAAGTTACCATGACTCTGATTCATCAGGACCTACTGACTTAACCCTATGGAGGGCTGATACTGGGGTGGGGGTGGTGGTGAGGAGAGGGGGAGAAGTTAAGTTGATTGTATTATAACATGTAGGAAATGACTCATTACTGATGTAGTTCTCATTCTTGAAACATCTGGGTACATTCAGCTCTTACTAGAGTCAAAATTAGAATTAATATAAAATGAAGGAAGAATAAAATGGGAAATAGTGTGTGCAATTTAAATAGCCCTAATCTATTCATTTAAGTAAGTTACTGACATTGAAAAATGGCAAAAGATGGAAGGACATTGACACCAATTATAATGATTTCACACAAAAAGTTGACCATTGTAAATCAATTGGTGTGTGTTCACCCCTCATTGCCAAAGAAGACCATGCCATCAGAGAAATAATGACATGACTTGCATTGACTTTGTTTTGAGTGAGAGAGGGTTGTGCAGGTCACCAGTCTCACTTCTCCTCCAGAGTCTGAATCCAGTGACTAGAAATTCAGCCAAATGACTGGAGATGACCCAAGATGAGACAATTGGGGTTAAGGGATTTGCCCAAGGTCACACAACTAGTGAGTGTCAAGTGTCTGAGGTGAGATTTGAATTCAGGTCCTCCAGACTTCTGCACTGGTGCTCTATCCACTGCACTAACTGCTCAAATCAATTGGTATAATGAAAAGATCAAAAGAGTCTAAATTCTTAGGTAATAAATACTTGATCTCCTTGTTAAATATGGCATCTAAAGGCAATACCAGTTCAGAATATAAATTTGATTGTGAAATCTTACAAAGGAAGGCTAGGAAAAGATTATGAGCACTATTGTTTCATAAAACAGTGAGAGACAATGGAGAATATGTGTGTGTGTGTGTGTCTGTGTTTTAAAAAAGCAAGATGAGAAATTCAACTAAATTAAGTTGCCAGAAGGTTTTAAGGTTGAAACTGAAGGAGGACAACACCTACAGAAAAAATGAAAAATACTTGCAAAAAATTTTACAATAAACTCTTTTTACCATCAAAGATAATGGAGCCAATTTCTACCTAACTGCTACAGCCTCAAATATGCTGCCATAGTGAATAGACATGGCATTGAAGAAAATAATGATGGGAAAAGTAGTTAGACTAAATAATTAACATATATGCTGGGGGTGATACAATTTTTACCATTTTGAGAGAACTAAGGGATTCGTTTCAGAGGTATCTGAAAGAGAAGTGACAAGATGAGAATCATTAGCTACCAGTCCATATGTCCTCTTTACCATGTATCTGTATAGAGAAAGTATTATGAGAGAAACCTACATATGCATTGAGTGAATCCTATGAATCAAGAAATGGAAGGTTTGCAGGTGAATATCTGATGTGAGCTAGGCACATTCCTTACTGAGACTCTATATTATCTGGTTATAAGCTGATGCTGTTCTCTCTCTTATTTTTTCCTCCACCAAAAAAGATTTATTATGCAAGTGCTACACTCAGCCTCAAACAATCATTCAACAATGTCATGAGGGTCCATGGCACATAACTAAGTGAATTGATTTCAGGGAGGTAGACCTTGCATTAAAAGATGGAGTGTCCTGTGTCAAAAAGCTTTCAAATAGTGATGAGTCCTACATCATGGGGTGGCAATAAGAGTTGAGGATCCGATGAGAGATTTGGGGGAGATAGGGGACATCTCCAATGTTTCCAGCTGAGTCTAACTGGGGCTCTGACAGTCTACACCTCTGCTCTGTGGTCAGCTAAGACTTCTTGGACCTCAGTTTTCTATATCTCTTATGTTTCAGCCTATGCATTTGTTTCTTCCTTCACTTGGCTTTCAAAGAGCAGTGGAAATATATGAGATGATGGATGCTAAAATTAAGAAAAATGTGATGTTATTCTCAATCCAGTTGAACTATTTACTGAGACCCAGTAGACTCTTGGGCCAATTTAGCTCTTATCAGGTCCACAAGTTGTTCAACAAACTGGTCAGTCAGGACTGCCTGACTGGGATAAAATGTGACAGAGTACAAAGAGCATTAGATGGAAGTCAGGAGTCAGACTTCAAGTCCCAGGACTCTCACTTGGGCAAATCACTTCATCTTCATTATTTTTAGTTTCTTCATTTGCAAAATGGGGGAGATAACATATGTGTTACCTCTAACTACTTCACAAGATTATTGTGAAGATAAAATGAGATTATGTAAATTACTTTGTAAACCTGAAAGCACTATGTAAATGTCTTTTTTTATTATTTCATTGTAAATCTTGAATTAGAAAATGAATATATTCACATACTTTTTACCACCCACCACCCCTTCTTTTCCACCCCCATTTTCCTGACAATTTCATTAATTGGTTGTCTGCCAAAAACTTGTTACAAAACTTTTCCTAACTATACCCAAAGGGCTACAAAAATGTGCATGCCCTTTGACCCAGCAATATTAAATGGTTGTATCTTACCCAAAGTGAGAATTCTATAATCACATTGCATCCTGGGCCATCTCCAGTCATCCTGATGAATATCAGGCCACTGGACCCAGCTGGCTCAGGAGAAGAAAGTGAGGCTGGTGACCTTGCACAGCCCTCCCTCTCTCAAATCAAAGCCAAGTGCAAGTCATGTAATCATCTTGATGTCATGGTCCTCTTCGAGAATAAAGGACAAACACAACAACAACCTCACTTCTAGGACTGTATCCCAAAGAGGTCATAAAAATTGGAAAGGGTCCCACATGTACAAAAATATTTATAGCAGCTCTCTTTGTTGTGGCCAAAAACTGGAAATCAAGGGGATGCCTATCAATTGGGGAATGGTTGAACAAGTTGTGGTATATGAATGTAATGGAATACTATTGTGTTATAAGAAATAATGAACAAGAAGACTTCAGAGAGGCCTACAGTGACTTATATGAACTGATGCTGAGTGAAAAAAGCAAACCAGGAGGACTTTGTACTCAGCAACAACCACAGTGTGTGAGAAATTTTTCTAGTAAACTTAGTCCTTCATAGTAAAGCAAGGACCTAAAAAATTCCCAACAGACTTTTGAGGAAAAACGCCTTCCACATCCAGAGAAAGAAATATGAAATTGGATCACAGAAAGAAACACATCATTTACTTTTGTATTATGTTTTGCTTTCTTTTATGGTTTCTCACATTCACTTAAATTCTTCTACTCAACATGACTAAGGTAAAAATGTATTTAATAGGAATGTATGTGTAGAATCTTTATAAGATGGCACATCTTGAGGAGGAAGTGGAGAAGTCAAAGGAGCTAGGATTAAAACCAAGAATCACCTACCCAGAAAAACTGAGCATAATACTTTTAGGAGAAAAATGGTCATTCAATGAAATAGAGGACTTTCTAGCATTCTTAATGAAAAGAGCAGAGCTGAACAGAAAATTTGACTTTCAAACACAAGAATCAAGAGAAGCATGAAAAGGTAAACAGGAAAGAGAAATTATAAGGGACTTACTAAAGTTGAACTGTTTACATCCCTACATGGAAAGACAACATTTGTAACTCTTGAGACTTTTCTCAGTATTTCGGCATTTGGAGGGATTATATACATATAGACAGAAGGCACAGGGTGAACTGAATAGGAAGGGATGATATCTAAAAAAATAAAACTAAGGGGTGAAGGAGGAATATGTTGGGAGGGGAAAGGGAGCAATAGAATGGGGCAAATTATCTCTCATAAAATAGGCAAGAAAAAGCTTTTCCAATGAAGGGGAAAAGGGGGATGTGAGAGGGAAAAAGTGAAGCTTTCTCTCATCACATTTGGCTTAAGGAAGGAATAACATGCACACTTAATTTGGTATGAAAATCTATCGTACACTACAGAAAAGCAGGAGAGAAGAGGATAAGTGGGCTGTGGGGGAATGATAGAAGGGAGGGCAAATGGAAGGAGGGAGTAATTAGAAGTAAACATTTTTGGGAAGAGATAAGGTCAGAAGAGAGAATAGAATTAATGGGGAAGCAGGATAGGATGGAAGGAAATATAGTTAGTCTTTCATAACATGACTATTGTGGAAGTCTTTTGCATACCTCCACATGTAGAGCCTACATTGAATTGCTTGCCTTCTCAGTGGGGATGGGTGGGGAGGGAGGAAAGGAGAGAAGTTGAAACTCAAAGTTTTGGAAATGAATGTTGAGAATTGTTTTCACATGTAACTGGGAAATAAGAAATACACATAATGGAGCATAGAAATCTATCTTGCTCTACAAGAAAAGAGAGAAAATGGGGATGAGGGAAGGGAGGAGTATGATAGAAGGGAGGGTAGATTCAGGGAAGGGGTAATCAGAGTGAATGGTGTCTGGGGTGGGGGGAGGGGAGAGGTGGGGAGAAAATTTGGAACTCAAAATCTTGTGGAGGGGAATTTTAAAACTAGAAAATGATTAATTAATTTACTAAGACATATTCAAAGCTAAAAACAAAAAAGAAAACAATCCATCTATTCTCCCAACAGTTTTCCCCAAGATCCTAGTCCTTCTTGAGCATGACTTTCCTGGGCTTCTTCTGCAGATTACTATATGCTTGACAGGATGTAACACAACTGTCAGATTCCAGCACACCAAGGGAGAAGAATTATTGTGAAGTTATCAAATATTGTACTATTCTTTCGAGTCCTCCCTTAGAGTAGGGACAGGGATAAGTCTAGCTGTCAGCCAGACCAGAGGTGTCAAACATACTTCAAGGTGCCAGGAAAGATTCATAAAATTGAAAGTAAGAAAATTGTTGAACTAATAAATGAAACTAGGGGCTTGTTTTATGAAAAAAACCAATAGAACAGATAAAGCATTAGTTAATTTGACTTAAAAAATAGAAAACCAAATTACCAGTATCAAAAACTAAAAGGGTAAATTTGCCACCAATGAAGTTGAAATTAAAGCAATTATTAGGAACTATTTTGCCCAATTATATGTCAATAAATATAGCAATCTAAATGAAATGGATGGATATTTCCAAACATGTAAATTCCCCAGATTAATAGAAAAGTGAATAGAATCCTTAAATTACTCCATCTTAGGGGAAAAAATCAAATAAACCACCAATGAGCTAGGACCAGATGGACTCACGAGTGAATTCTATTGAATATCTAAAGAACAATTAATTCCAATACTATACAAGCTTTTGGGAAAATAGGCAAAAAAGTGTCCTATCAAATTCCTTTCACAAAACTAATATGGTGCTAATGCTTAAACTAGGAAAAGTAAAAACAGAGAAAGAAAACTATAAACCAAATTCCTTAATAAGTATTGATGTAAAAAAAATTAAATAAGATACTAGCAAGGAGATTATAGCAATATATCACAAAGATCATGCACTATGAACAGTTGGAATTTGTACCAGGAATGTAGGGCTGGTTAAATATTAGGAAAATTGTCAGCATAACTTTCCATATCAATAACAGAAACAAAAATTTAAAAAATTGCTACCCATGCACAATATGATCATCTCAGCAGATACAGTAAAAGCTTTTTGACAAAATACAACACTCATTCTTACCAAAAACACTAGAAAGCATATGAAAAAGGGACCTTTCCTTAAAATTATAAGTGGTGTTATTGTTATTGTTAAATTGTGTCTGACTCTTCAAGATCCAATTTGGGGTTTTCTTGGCAAAAATACTGTGTCAGTTTGCCATTTCCTTCTCCTACTCTTTTCACAGATGAAGAACTGAGGCAAAAAAAGGTTAAGTGACTTGCCCAAGGTTACACAGCTAGCAAGTGTATGAGGCTGCATTGGAACATTATTTGTAAAAGGGATTAGCTAGCAGCCTTCCCAATAAGACTGGGGTGAAGCAAGAATGCCCACTATTATTCAATATTGTACTAAAAATGCTAGCTATAGTAAAGAAAGTATATATAGTAAGTATAGATATATAGTAAGACAAGAAAAAGAAACTGAAGGAATTCGAATAATCAAAGAGAAAACAAAATTAACAGTCTTTCCAGACAATATGACGATGTACTTAGAAAATCCTACAGAATCACCTAAAATAGTTAGTTGCAATAAATAACAACTTGAAACACTAATTCATTGTTCGTAGATCTGGGAGCTAATCCAACCATTCTGGAGAGCAGTTTGGAATTATGCCCAGAGGGCTACAGAAATGTGCATATCCTTTGACCTAGTAATATCACTTCTAGGACTGTATCTCAAAGAAATCATAAAAATGGGAAAAGGTCCCACATGTACAAAAATATTTAAAGCAGCTCTCTTTGTGGTGGCCAAGAACTGGAAATTGAGGGGATGCCCATCAATTGGGGAATGACTGAACAAGCTGAGCAATATGAATGTAATGGAATACTATTGTGCTATAAGAAATGATGAGCAGGAAGAGTTCAGAGAGGCCTGGAGGGACTTATATGAACTGATGCTGAGTGAAAAAAGCAGAACCAGGAGATCACTGTACACAGTAACAACCCCAGTGTATGAGGAATTTTTCTGGTAAACTTAGCCCTTCACAGCAATGCAAGGACCTAAAACATTTCCAAAGGACTCTTGAGGCAAAATACCATCCACATCCAGAGAAAGAACTATGGAGTTGGAAAGCAGAAAGTAGCAGAATATTTTCTCTTGTGTTGTTTTGTTTTGTTTGGGTTTTTCTCATGGTTTCTCTCATTCATTTTAATTCTTCCATGTGACATGACTAATAATGATATAAATATAACAAATAATAAATATGTATGTGTAGAACCCATATAAGATTGCATGCTGTCTCAAAGAGGTAGGGAGGGGAGAAAAGTTAAGACTTATGGAAGTGATTGTGTAAAACTAAAAACAAATAAATTTAAAAAAAAGTTTTGAAGTAACTGACAAAATTGAAAAAAATAATTAACAACTTTAGTAAAGTAGCAAGATATAAAATAAGCCACACATAATTCACAGCCTCTCTATATATAACCAACAAACTCTGGCAGGAAGAGATAGAGAAAATTCCATTTAAAATAACTTCAGACAATGTAAAATACTTGGGAATCTACTTGCCAAGGCAAACCCAGTAACTATATGAATACAATTATGAAATACTTTTCACACAAATAAAAACAGATCTAAATAACTAGAGAAACATTCATTTCTTATGGTTAGGCTGAGACAATATAATAAAAATGACAGTTCTACCTAAAGTAACTTATTTATTCAGTGCAATACCAATCAAACTATCAAAGGATTATAGACCTAGAAAAAATGATAACAATTCATCTGAAAGAACAAAAGGTCAAAATTATAAAGGGAATCAATGAAAAAAATGTGAAAGAAGGATGGAACTAATGGAACCAGTTTTCAAATTATATTTACAGAGAAGTAATTATGAAAACAATCTGCTATTGGCTAAGAAATAGAGTGGTAGATCACTGGAATAGATTGATTATACAATTTACAGTAGTAAATGACCATAGTAATCTAATATTTGATAAAGATCCAAGATCCAAGCTTTGGGGGTAAGAACTCATTTTGACAAAAATTGCTGGGAAAACTGAAAAGAAGTTTGGCAAAAACTAGGTATAGCATATAGACCACATATCACATACTAAGATGAAGTCAAAATGGGTACATGATTTAGACATAAAGGATGAAAAAACAAATTAGGAAAACATGGCAAATTTTATCTGTCAGATTTATGGATAAGGAAAGAATTCATTGTCAAACAAGGAATAGAGAGAATTATGGAAAATAGATAATTTTGATTACATGAAATTTTATAGTTATTGCATAAAGAAAAGTAATGCAGCCAAGGTTAGAAAGAAAGTAGGAAACTGGACATGGTGGTGAGAGTGGGGAGGGGAAGAGATTTTATCGCAAGTTTCTCTGACAAAGGCCTCATTTCTCAAATATATAGAGAACTGAGTCAAATTTACTTAAAAATGAAAAAGAGCCATTCCCCAATTGATAAATGGTTGAATGATATGAACAAGAGGTTTTCAGAAGAAGAATTCAAAGCTATCCATCATTTGATTAATGTGCTAAATAACTATGGATTAGAGAAATGCAAATTAAAAAAAAATTATGTGATACCTCACTCCTATCAGATTAGCTAACATGATAGAAAAGAAACAAATGCTACAGGGGATATGGAAAAATTGGGACACTAATGCACTGTTGGTGGAATTATGAATTGGTCCTAACATTCTAGAGAACAATTTATGTAACCATGCCCAAAGGGCTATAAAACCATTTGACCCTGCAATACCAGTACCAGGTCTGTATCCTATAGGTATAAAAGAAAAAGGATAAAGAACTAGATGTTCAAAAATATTTATGGCAGCTTTTTCTGTGATGGCAAAGATTTGGAGATTGAGGGGATGCCCATCAATTGGAGAATGGCTGAACAGATTGTGGTACATGATTGTAATGGAATACTATTGTGCTATATGAAATAATGATGGGGTTGGTTTCAGAAAAAAAACAAATAAACCTGGAAGACCTATATGAATTAATGCAAAGTAAAATGAGCAAAATCAGGAGAACTTTGTATGCAGTAATAGCAATATAGCAATAGCGAGTGACTGTGACAAGTATTCTCAGCAATTCAATGATCCAAGACAATTCTGAGGGATTCACTGATGAAAAATGCTATCTACCTCCAGAGAGAGAAGTGAAAGAATCTGAGTGCAGATCGAATCATATTTTTCATTTTTTATTTATCTTACTTTTCTTTTTATAATAGGGCTAATATGTTCTACATGATTTCATATGTATAATACATATCAGATTGCTTTTCTTTTCAATGGGTGGGGGTGGGGTAGGAGAGAGGAAGAGAATTGGGAGAATGTTAAAAATAAATGAGGTTTCATCTTTTACTTCTCTTTGCCAAATTTCCTTTCACTTTCGTACTTTTATTTCTAAATCTGTTGCTCTCTCTTTCAGAATTTGTTCTACTTAGACAAAGAGTCTCTATAATGTGTTTTGTTATCTACTTCATTGTTTTCATTAGTTCTGCTTTGAGAGTTCTGGTTTTCAATTTAATTTCCATCCTGATATTTTCATTTAACATTTTCATTTCTCCTTTGAACAATATACTATAGTCCATATTGTTCTTATTCCTTGATATCAGGTGTTTTAACAAATTTCCTTTTTCTTTGAGGTTCTGTGATTCACTTTCCCTCAACAAAAAGAATGTGGTCATTTTTTCATGATCTTTTATAAAATCCTTAAACATTTTTCTCTGTCTTTATGAGCCTTACTCTTGGATTATCTGCCTGAGCCTTAGACCTTTCATTCTGAAGTTTTTGTCTTTCAGACATTTTTTCTCAGTCTCTTCTCTCTGGCTTTACCTTCCTTATATTTGTTCATCCCTACTTTTCACAGATGTGGGATGCACCTTTTCTCCTGCACATACATATGAGACCTAGCAACTTCAACCCTCCTGAATTTAGAGGGATAGTTGAGAGCAGGTGGGTCTGTGCCCAGAGTAAATTCCATACGCAGGAAAATAACTGTAGCTAAGTTTCTAGTTCCTTTTCCTTTGACCAAAGAAACCCCTTTCTATCTAGCTATCTCTGGGCTACAAAGTCTTCTTCAACTTCTCCTTAGATATATTGCTTTTTTTCCTCATAGTGAGTTAGAATCAAGGTTTTCTGTCTCTTGTAAGGTATGAGAGTTTGAGCCTGAGTCTTGGCTATAAGGAGACTATTTAAGAGATACCACAGCTCGATCCTGAAACTCAAGCCTGTGGGGTTATTTACTTTTTTCCCACACTAGCTATACATGTCATGGCATAGGTTGGGACTATTTTAAATGAATGAGTATTCCAAGTCACTTATTATTCCATAAGATTTTTTATTATTTTATTTAATATTTTGGTCCTATCATCTTACTGATTCATCATTAATTACTATAGATTGGGAGTATGTTTCCTTCTTTGGGGGTTGTTCCAAGAAGGAAGTTATTCTGAAAACAACTCTTTCTCAATCTTGACAATCACATGATGAGTTCTGGCCACATTCCACCAACATATAATCTTAGAACAGCTGCCTAATGGAAGGAAGGGGAGTTTATCCTTGCACATCACTAAAGCCCACGTGGTACCTAAGAAGATATACTTACTCATTAATTCAATCAATGGTTATTGAGCTTCTACTATGTATAAGTTACTGCACTAGGAACAGAACACAGTATGATAAAGATGATTTGTATCTTTGGCATGAGTACTACTTGGATAAGGAGGAAAAAGGAGGAGTTCTTTCTTTTGTTCATTTCTATCTGACTTAGGATCCCATGTAGAGTCATAGATTTATAATTGGAAGAAACCTTCAAGTTCAAGCCCCTTGTTTACAGAGAAGTCTCAGAGAAGTTAAACGATTTGGCAGTGGTCATGCAGCTAATGAGTATTGGATGTAGAATCTGAAACCAGGTTTCCTTCATTCCAAGTTAAGCACACCATCCACTATCCTAGACAGCTTCTGTTCCTGATAACTTGCTGTGTGAGCCACACTGAATAAGGTGAAAGCTTCAGGCATAATTTGATTGCATTTTGTGAGCTGTAAGTTGGTGTAACTTGATATAGATGGTTTCTTGGGTAAGGGGTGAAATGGGATAAATATAGAGACAGGATGGGGGTGGAGAGGGCATAAAGGTAATGGAGAGAGAAGCTAATGTAAGAGAGGGTTATAGGAGGCAAGAGAAACACTCAGGATAAAATAATTTCCATCCACAGGCAAAATGGAGATTGTGAGCTCAGAAGTTTTCTGACATAATAAACAAAAGAGAAGTGGACATATAACTTTATGACCTGTGAAATTGAATTGCTTTTTACAGATTTTTACCTTTGGGTGGACAATGAGGAGGTTTGTCATCTCAGGGAAAGATGAGTCATAAAAGCCACTTGAAGAGAGGAGATGAACTGAACTGATTAAAGGAGATCCAAGAGGCCTTGATTTCTGGGCCAAGCTTTATATATCTGGGCTCCACTGAAGGAAAGCAGAGAGATCTGTGAATTACTGTGCTCCAGGAGCCAAAACCTGAGGAGTTTGTGTCTCACCAGCACTACTGACCCATAAACACTGATGGAAAAGCCAAGGCCAGTCTCCTAAATCACCAGCAAGAAGATGGAAGCCAATATAGTGGGGAGGAGAAGGTAGCGTCAATTAGTCATCCAGCCAGCAAGCGTTTATTAACCATTTACTATGTGCCAGGCACTGTGCTAACCCCTGGCGATACAAAGAAAGGCAAAAACTCTGCCTAATGAAAGGAGCGAGGTGATTAAAGTACCAAGGCTCTAATTATATAGTCCTGCTGGATCAAGCTTTTTGATTAATTTGACTGCTCAGTTAAGACAAACAGTTGGTCAAGTCACTCAGAGTGGTTTGACAGATTTTTTAAACCAAATTAAGCTGATTGTTTGAAGGAATTGAAGAAACTAACCAATAATTTCTGAGTCACAGAAACAACCTCCCAAGCTCTCAGTTTCTTTATCTGTAATATGAGACAGACTCTAAGTTTGTTTCTATCTCTTTAGGCAACTAGTTGGTGCCTTGGATGGAGCACTGGGTTTTCAGTTAGGAAGATCTGATTTCAAATCCAGCCTCAGATACTTACTAGTTGTGTGATTCTGAGCAAGCACTTAAACCTCTGTTTACCTCGGTTTCACCATTTGTAAAATGATGATAATAACAATACCTACCTTCCAGGGTCATTGTAAAGATCAAATGAGATAATAAAAGTAAAGCACTGTGCTAAGTGCCTGGCACATAGTAAGTGTTGTATAAATATTAGCTATTATTAATTATTACTATTTAGCCTATGATTTCTTATGATCATGAGAGGAACTAGAAGAACTAATTTTCCCCCCAAATCCAATATTGGAAGTCAATGTCTCTTTTTATGAAATTTCTATCTTTCAACCTTGGATATGGCCACAGATTACTCAGATAAAAGTCCCCAAACTTGGTTTGGTTTAGTCCAGAACTATCATTTCATCAGTATAGTGAGCTCCCTGGGAAGAAAAATCCCTCCTGCAACGCAGCTTTTAATTTTAGTGAGAGTTGACTGCAGTTCTGAGAAGACAAGAGACTTACGTGCCCAGGATAACACAACCAGGGTGTACGAAAAGAAGTATTTGAACCTAATTTGTCCTGACTCCAAGGCTGGCTCTCTATCTGCCATGCCAGCTTGCTTCTTACCATTATCCTTATCAACAATTAAACAAATTCCCCTTTGGCGATATGCTCTCTCCACCTCAGTCTGTCCTGCCTGAACACATTATAGGCCAGCTAGAGACAAGTGGAGCAACTCAGGTGCTTCCAAGCAACATCGTCAGACCAAGCAACCTTTCATGTAACCTTAGGACGCATGGGCATCAGCCATCTCTCCCCTCATCGAGCCTTTGCGAGCAATAGTCAAGGAAATATACACCAAAGGGCATAGTGTTGAACATGTGTGAACTAAAAAGAATATTTTTGCCATGGAATAGGATTTATGGATCAGGGGGTATAATGGAAAACCCAGGAGAGCCATTCATAGACATGAGTCACAATTCTCTCACACAGCACTGGACTTAGTATTTAACTTATCAAGAACTATTATTGACCCATCAGAGCTTTTCATGGTCAAAGGAAAGGAATTGTAATTAAGCACAAAGTATGAACTCAGCCTATGGGACAGGATGCAAATGGAAAGGCAGGGACTCAGGAGACAGAGGACAACAGAAAAGAAGAGAAGAAAATGAGACCGAGAGAAAAGCTATAGGGATATGGAAGGGGATGGGTGTACTGTGGGAGTGGGATGGAGAGATGACTTCAATTTAATTTTAAAGCAATCAACTGAGCCTGTCAAATGAATTTCCTCAAGAGACCATCCTTTCTCTCAGTGAAGAACCAGGTGGATAAATGAATGATATGTAGACAATTCAAAAGGATCTGAGAGGGAAATGTAATCACAGATCCCTAATAGAATGAACTGTTCTCTTCCACCAGGGCCCATGTACCAATCTATGCAGATAAGGAGGTATGCAGCCGTAAATATAACCATCACTGGAAGCAGTCTTAGTTTTTTGTTCTTTCTTATTTCTCCCTTCCAGAATACTAATTTTCCTCCCATTCTGGGTGAAGACCTCAGTAGTACTGTCCTTCAATAGCTAACATCTAAGATTTCCCTGATCGACCTATCAGCTTAGCAAGCCTGTCAAGGAAGAAAATAAGGTAGGTCTGGCAAGACTTGCTTTTATGTAAGTCATTCTGAGTTTTTGTAATCACTTTTCCTTTTCTAGAATTCTCCCAGGAATTAATGTCAAATTGACTAGTCTACAGTTTGCAGACTGTATTTTCCTTCATTTTTTTTTTGTAAATTGGAAAAACATTTGCCAATCTTACATTATCTGTTTTGTCCATAATCTTTCAAATGGTAAAGTCCAGCTGCCCCCAGCACAGTTGCACCTGAAGTCACTGATACCTTAGTATATGTGGCTTTGTCCACTTTGTCGAATCACTTTGTCATAATGTCAACATCTCAGTAGAACACTGGGCACCCTTGGAAGAAAGAGAATAAGCATTTATCAAGTGACTGTATTCCAGGCACCATGCTAAGCACCATTTTTTTCCTTTTTACAAATACTATTTCATTTGATTCTTATAACACTGTAAGGTAGAAGGTATTATGATCCCCATTTTACAGCTGAGGAAACTGAGGTTAGAGGTGTTTAAGTGACTTTCCCAAGGCAATCCAGCTAGTAAATGTCTGAGATCACCAAATGTGTAGATAGTGGTTCCCTTAGATAATTTCTAATGATGTCACAATGTTACCCAGGGCCAGTCAGTTCTGTATGCACTATTATTCACATTGCTTCAGAAAGATTCATCCTTTTCAGTGGCAAAGTAAAAAGAACACTAGTTCTGGAGACATCCAATCACAGTTCAAATCCTCCCTTAAATATTCAACATGTATATGACCTTGGGCACGTCCTTTAACCTCCCTCATTCTCAGTTTCTTCTATAAAATAAGACTAGACTACTTTTGACATCTCTTCCCACATTACATGTGTCTATGGTCCTTTGTCAGCCCATATATGATTCTATGGCTATCAATTCTCCTGCCCATCATTGTCAAACAGACTTCATCATTCTAAGTGCTACTTAATTAAAATAACCCCAGGAGACCTGGAAAACAGACACACACACACACACACACACACACACACACACACACACACACACACACACCTCTTCCAAGTGGCAATTCATCTGCCCATTTGATGAAGTTACCTTTCCCTTCTCCCCTTGTCCCTGTCCCTTAGGTATGAATGAATGCTGAAGTTTGTCTCTGCCATTCTTGGGTCAGCAGTCACTGAAAACTGACAAAGGAGTAGAAATCAAAAGGAGAAGTCTTTCAGTTGAGCATTAGGAGAGTCAACAGAAAAGATGAGAATCAGAAGGGTTTTATTTGAGAAGCTTCATTATGAGGAAGAGGGAGACAATGGGGTGTCTTAGTCCCCTTTCCAGTTCAGTGATGGTGAAAATAATGTTCCTGGGTGATCTATAATGTAAAAAGTTAGGAAATGACTTTGTTTCAGGGGAAGGAAAAAAGTCTTCATCCACTCCAGAACTTTGAATGTCACACTCCCGTAGTTTGTTCACGGTAGAGGCAAGTCCCCAATACCATTGATCAAGACCTGACAGGATAAATGGCAGAGTAGGAGGGAGTAGGATGAATAGCTGGAGATCTGACAGGCTTCTTCATCAAATGCAAGACCCCATGTGGAGGTGGCTAAGAGAGGCAAGGGGAGATGGAATTATTTCTTAATGGAAATATGAAAGACCACAGAGGACCCAGAGATGGTGAAGGAGAGAATTAGTGGGAGTAGTTTCTAGTGGGAAAGCTTTGGTGGGAATAATGTTGTAATCTTAGAATGAACTCTTACCACTCCTATGACTTTAGAATTGGGGGGTTGGGGTGGGAATGAGGGAGGAGAAGAATCTTCCTCTTGCTGAGACAACAGAAATAGCATCTCTTAGTCTGGTCTAATTTGATTAATAATCATTCATTTTTGTTATTATTGAGTTATTTCACTCCTATGCAACTCTCCGTGACCCTTTGGTGTTTTCCTAGCCAAGATACTAGAGTGGTTTGCCATTTCCTCTCCAGACAGGAAAACTGAGGCAAACAAGGTTAAGTGACTTGTCCAGGGTCATGCAGCCAGTAAGTGTCTGAGGCTGGATTTGAATCCAGGATTTCCTGGATCCAGGTCAGGTTCTCTATTCACTGTACTCCCTATCTGACCCAGAAAGAACATTACCCAATAGTCATCCAGAAACAAGGCTGCTAGTTCTGGCTTTGGCATTAATTGATTCAAGGCTTTTTTTTTTTCTTAACGAGTCATCCAATAACCTTTATGTGCCTTAGTTTCTTCACAAGAGAACTTTGAGATATTTAGCAAGAATGACTCCATGGTCCAGCCAACTTGACCTGTTTGTTCTTTCTCACATAGATATTCCACCTTTTGTGTCCATTCACAGGCTCTCTTCCACGCCTGGAATTCATTCTCCCTTCATTTCCACCTTTTGTGATTCCTACTTTCCTTCAAGACTCAGCTTAAGCATCACCCTCCCCCCCCAATATGGAATCTTTCCTTATGCCTCTCCCTGACTCTTTGTCTCTCCCTGCTCTCTCTCTCTCTCTCTCTCTCTCTCTCTCTCTCTCTCTGTCCATATATAGATGCATATGTATGTATATTTTTATGCATGTATATGTGTGTATATATATATATACATATATATATGAATTTGTTGCTCATCCTTCATTCTCAAAGAAGACCATGACTTTGGAGTGGGGGGTGTCTTGACTTGCACGTGAATTTGATTTAAGTGAGGCAGAGCTGTGCAATATCATCAGCCTCTCTCTCTCCTACAAAATCATCCGAGTCCAGTGGCAAGACATAGATTAGGATAATTGCCAATGGTATTGTATGTGCATATGCCTTACATAAATATAACAAACACACAAATACATGAATGTATGACTTGTATTACATGTCTGTGAATATGTGCATACAAATAAAGCACCAGTGCAGGAATCAGGAGGACCTGAGTTCAAATCTCACCTCAGATACTTGACACTCACTAGCTGTGTGACCTTGGGCAAGTCACTTAACCCCAATTGCCTCATCCTGGGTCATCTCTAGTTATCCTGATGAGTATCTGATCAGAGGATTCAGATGGCTCTGGAGGAGAAGTGAGGCTGGTGACTTGCACTGTGCTCCCTCACTGAAAACAAAGTCAAGTACAAGTCATGTCATTATTTCTCTGATGGCGTGGTCTTCTTCAGCAATGAAGGATGAACACACACACACATAAATATAATGAACACACAAACACATGCATGTATGAATTGTATTACATGCCTGTGTATATGTGCATACAAACATGTGTGCACATGAATATTTGCATGCACACATACGTACATGTGCGCACATATACCATGACACATGTGTATACATGCATGCATATAGACATGCTTTCTATTTATTTCACATTTGTTTTGCATATGCCAATTTATGCATATGTATATGAATGTACACACAATAAATATATAATATATGCACACAAACACATACGTATATTTAGGTATATGTACATGTACATATAATATATGCACATATATTTGGACACATGTGCATTTGCTTTTCTATATGTACACACGAGCATATGTATATATATACATACTATGTCTATATGCACATACTCATGTATATATGTATATGTATATCTTGTATTTATTTCATATTTGTTTCTCATGTTCCAGTTTATGTACATGTTGTCTCACTTAATAGAACATACAGGGACTACTTCCTTTCTGTCTTTGTATAACCAAGGCTCCAGCTCAAATGATGATGACCTGGAAGGAAGTAGAAGCAGAGATCAAAGAAGCAGTTCATACACTCCCTTTTCTCCTCTGACACTGCCCGCCCCCTGTGCAATGCAGGCCCTTATTGCCTTGTATCTGGACTATTGCAATAAGCTGCCTTCCTGCCTCAAGTCTCTTCCTACTCTAATTTATTGTCAGTTCAGCCTACAAAATTATTTTCCTAAAGCACAATTCTGACCATGTCACCTTCAATAAATTACAGTGACTTCCTGTCACCTCCAGGATCAAATACAAAATCCTCTATTTTGACATTCAAAGCCCTCCATAACTTAGTTCCCTTCTGCCTTTCCAGTCTTTTCCCTTTTTTGGGGGGAGAGGAAGGCAATCAGGGTACAGGGTTCCCAGAGTCACATAGCCCATATGTGTCTGAGGCTAGATTTGAACTCAAGTCCTCCTGATTCCATGGACTGGTATTCTATGCATTGGGCCACCCCACTGCCCCCTTTTCAGTCTTTTCTTCATCTTACCCCCACCATGTACTCCTTGATCCAATGACACTGCCCTCCTTGCTCTTCCACCATCTCAGCAATGGGTATTTTCTCTGCTGTCCCCCATGCCTGGAATGCTTTCCCTCCTCATTTCCACCTGCTGGTTTCCCTGGCTTCCCTTTAGTCTCATCTTCTACAGGAAGTCTTTCCCAACCATTCCAAATTCTAGGGCCTCCCTCTTCTACTACTTCCTTTTTGTCCCATAAATAGCTTGTTTGCATATATTTGTTAGCTTGAGCTCCTTGAGGGTAGAGGTTGTTTTTTGACCATTGTTTAAATCTCCAGTGTTTAGCAGTTCCTTATACATAGTAAATACTTCATAAATATTTACTGACTCACTGACTAGTAAATTTCAGAAGTAGCTTTAAAACTAGGTACTTTAATTCCAAATAGAGGGTTTTTGGTTTTGTTTTTGTTTTTGTTTTTTACTATAGTGACTGAACAATTCCCAGGCCCAGTAGTTACTGTGTTACCTTAGTCAACTCACTTTACCTCAGTTTCCTTTTCTGTAAAATGGGGGTGGAGGTTGTATACTAGTCAGTCAGGCTACAAACATTTATTAAATCCTTACAGTGTATCAGGTAGTGTCTATGTCAAGTGCTGGAAATGCAAATACAAGCAGATAGAAAGTCACTACTCTCAAGGAATTTACATTCTAATTAGGGAGACAATTAAAAGAGAGTGGAAAAAGGTTGGGGGGAAGGTGCCCGTACTGGGGATGATTATGAAGTCTGGAGATCCAGAAGAAAAGCCTGGATAGGAATAAATGGCTGGTCTGGCCCAGCTGACCTTACTACCTGGGTGACCCTGGGTAAGTCACTGAACCGTTTTCACTCTTATTTTTCTCAAAGTCTGGAGAGTCTAGAAGATCTTTAACTCTTCCAATTTTAAAATCCAAAGATAGAGTGTGTACAGGCCATTTATCCACAGCCATGGAAAAATACAAACCTGGCAGGATGAAACTCTTAGCTTTCAAGAATACAAAGGGTTACCTGGTCACAACTCTAGGAACAAGTAGACCTCATTTGCCACCTTCATGTTTTAGAAGATTGGTCATGCAGAAGAGATTAGACCCATTCTGCTTGTCTCTAAGACCAAGAGTTGGAAGCTGCAGGGAAACAGTTCAGTTTAAAATAAGGATGAATTTCCCAACCACTAAAGCTATCTCGAAAGGAGAGTGGGATGTTCAGGGGGCAGAGAATTTCTAGTCAATACAAATGCACAATCAGAAGCCGGATGACCACTTGTTAGGTATTTTATAGATAGGATTCATGTTTCAGATTGGGGCTGAACCAAGTGAGATGAGATTACAGCAAGATTTTATGTGGCCATACATATCGAAGATAGAAGTTGTATCAATGCACATGCAGAATAATGGATAACTTGCATTGCTTTCCTAATTAGAAAAATAATATGCAAAGAGGGCCACCTAAGCTCCAAAAAGAAGTCCCTCAATCATCTGGGTCTTGAATAAATTTGAATGGGCAGGTGGGGAGCATTTTTTGTTCTCCAGTTCTGACACTAAAATGTTAAACCCCACGGAAAACTGAAATTCTATGACTTTAGAGAGCCTGAGAGTTGCACAGCATACAGTGTAAAGGGGTCTTCAAATGTGTATTCTATAGATGGCAAATACATACTCCATAAATTTATTTATTTTAGTGAAATTTTTTTAAAGTCCCAAACTTGTCAGAGATCAAAGTTACTTGCTTTTGAAGAAGAAGGAGGAGAAGGAAGAGGAGGAAAAGGAGGAGGAGGAGAAGAAGAAGATTAACCCATGTCATGGTTAAGATTGGAAGAAGGGATTATTGCCTCTCCAGTGGCCCATGGTAGTACTAGAACCAGAGCCCTCATATCTGGGGTAGATAGAGACTGGGAGACAAGAGTGACAGAAATAGATAAAACAGAAACAGCGCCTGAGATCATCCAGAACACTAATCCCATCCTGCTCAGACCATTCCCCACCCCACCCCACCCCACCCCCAATTTTGTCACAAAATGCTAAGAGGAGGGAAGCAGTTGGGGTAGTAAGATGGGGCTCTGGGTCTTTATAACTTTGGCTACTCAAGGAAGGAATCCAGGACTGAGAATCCCAAGACATGATTAAAGTATTGGCTCATGTCCTTCTAGATATGTGATCTTGGGCAAGATATGTCAACCCTGCGCCTCAGCTTCCTCATTTGTGAGATGAGATTAATATAAGTAGTGTAGGAATTGATAATACCTAATTATATATCAATTTAAGTTTAAAAGCCATAGAAAGACTAGCAATCAAAATGACAGCAGTTATATAATACTTCAAGGTGTGCAGAGTACTTTAAAGACATCTCATTTGATTTTCACAATAGCCCAGTCAGGTAGGCTCTTATCATTATATCCATTTTACAGATGAAGTAGCTGAGATTGAGCATGTTTAACTGATTTGCTATTTAATACAGGCTCAGGGAAGTTTCGAATACCACAGTGCTATTTGAGAAAGATGACAATCTCCCTTATATCTGCCATTTATGTTCCTTGGAGGTGGGGAGGTGGGGGGGCAGGGGAAGGAAGAGGGCAGGATGGGCTGAGAGGTACACAGTTCAGAGCAGTATATGCACAGCCCTGATACCATGGGAAAAGGGGAAGGAAGAGGGCACTGCTGGTATTCCTAATTAGATCCTTGCTTTCTACATTCACTAAGTAAAAAACTTGGTATGTTGGTTATGGTTATATATATATATATGGCTATAACTAGATTGTTAGTCATGGCCCTAGGAGAGAGATCAGCCTCCTGAGACGAAAGCTAGAGTGGCTGGGAAGTGCAATACCACTGGACAAAAGGCAGCAGAAGATGGAAGCAGAGAGAGAAGGATTCAAGTTTTATTTAGGGAAGATAGTCACGTAGTGGAAGGGTGGTTGTGGAGGATGGATCTAGACAAGGCAGTCCACTGGGATCCTCAACGGCTGCTCTGAAGGGTAAGTGGAACTTTAGACCATCACTGCTTGTTTTACACTGATAGGGTGACAGCTCCTCCAGTGAATTTTTTGAGCTATCCAGGCTTGCATGACATCAGGGAGGCTACTGTACTCCTGGCATTTAACCCAGGATGGGTGATACACCTACTAAGTGTCTGAGAGGAACTGGAATTCTTGTTTTCCTGATTCCAGGTCCAGAATTCTATCCAACAAACCAACTGGCCAAATCCATAGGGTTGTGAAGAAAGTTCTTTATAATAGCTAATAGCTACTATTTATTTTGGAAAAGAAAATGACAAACCACTCCAGTTATCTTTGCTAAATAGGGTGCCAAAGAGTCAGACATAATTGAAACAACTGAACAACTAGTATAGGGCTTTAAGGTTTGCAAAGTGCATCTCATCTCATTTTTGATCTTCAAAACAACCCTTGGAGGTAGGTGTTATTATTGTCTCCATTTTACAAAGAGAACTGAGCTAGATAAGGTTAAGTGACTTACCCAGGGTCACACTGTGAGTCAAGATTCAAACTTAGATCTTTCCAAATCCAAATTTAACACTCTATCCATTGTGCCATCTAACTGCCTAATTTATAAAACCAAGGTGCTCTAAGAATGAGTTATTACTGTACTTTTCAGCAGTCACTTGGGGAGGGGGGCACATTTCCCTGACCACAGGTCACCGATCAGGATTGCTTCAGTTCAGGGGTGCCAGGGCATTGAGCCTGCAAGAACCTAAAGAGAGTCTATAAATAGGAAACAAAGCCCAAGGAGACCACAATCCCCTCAGATGACAGCAAAGGATACAAGAAGGCGAAGTGATCCCCAGGCTCACGGGGGAGAGGAAGGATGGGGTTGGTTAATACATCACCTGATCGTGTTGAAAGGTTTACAAAAATCTGGTTATATTTTTTAATCATCTTGCATTTTAGACCTTTAAAGTACAAATATGGATTTCAAACATATCAAGGGAACAAATTAACTTAGAAAAATGGTAATGCTTTCCAAGGTTGCACCTGCCATGAAATTGCTCCAAGTTTGCATTTTCCTGGGGTCTCCTGTGTGTCATTACAACAGATTGATTGCCCTCCTCTCCTGAACAACTCCCCCATTAGAGGGTTATTGTATGGAAATTAATGGAAGGCAGGGAACATTTTTTTGCAGCTGCAGTAGTCAGAGTCAGTTTTGATTAAGCGATAGAAACCGAGCAGACTGGGGAGATCTCTTTGCTTTAGCAGCCTCTTTTATTATCACTTCCGTCAAGTTTCCTTGCTGGAGCTACTCCCAGAGTGCTGCAGTAGCAGTCTCCTGGATGGTGCAGTTTACATTCGTTCACCTACGTGTTTAAAATGTCTCCCTGTTCAATTACTCCATTAGTAGGCAAGTTTGATGTCACATTGAAAGCCAGTCTTCTTTCTCTTTCATTTTGTTCATTTCCTCGGCCCCTTCTTCCGTACCCTGCCCCTCCTCTACCCTATTTTTTCCACAGATGAAGGATCATGCCCAGAGAAAAGTTCCTCCCTATCCCGACCCCTGTGCCCTGCCTCCTTCTACCCCAATCCAGGGAAACCACATGGAGGACCCACCTAGTGATCAAAGCTGAATTGGCTGGGAGGGTCAGAGACCAAAGGAGGCATGTCACCAAGGCTCCCGAGGAACGGACAGCTTCCTTCAAAAACTGGGCTCACACAGATGCTTTTGACCTGGGCTGATGATTTCCTTGGTGGAAATTTTTCTGTAAGGAACCCTCTGTACCAATTCAGGTCAGCTGCCTCCTCTGCATCTTAGTCTTCCTGCTGGGGACATAGAGGGCTTAGGTGACTTATCCAGGGGGTCACACTGACAGTACAAGTCACAGCTGAAGAACTGAACTCATTAAACCAGGCTATCTTGTGCCAATTATGATTACTGAAAACAGCGACAACAATAAATAGCTGATATATAGAGCTTTAAGAGTTTCTAGTTTTAAGAAGTAGTTCTGGAACCAGAGATCTTGGGTCTGTGTAAACTGGGGCAATTCTGAGTCTCAATTTCCTCATTCATAAAATAAGGAGGTGGGATTAGCTGGCATCTAATGTCCCTTCTGCTCCAATGTGCTCTATCTACATGTTCTCCTTTGAACTTTCAAAACAACCTTGTTAACAAGATAGTACATTTTATAGATGAGGAAACTGAGATCCAGAGCAGCCAATGGGACTTTCAGCTAGACAGAGTTAGTAGTATGTTTGGGAAGCTAGATTTAAATCTATGTCTTTCTGACTTCAAGTCCAACATTCTAATCTGGATTTTCCTAACCCCACTTAGGATTCTATCCACTACACCACGATTTGTCTCATTGACTGAGATGTGTGTTGGGAGTTATCAACAGTAGATGAAAACTGTCTAGGACAACAGGAAGTAGTTGATTTAGAGGCCATTTTCCTGGAGAAGTATAGGGGTAGTAGACTGAATAATTACTGCTCCTAATTACAATGGGACAGTGGGTGTAGCTATGAACCTGGAGTCAAGAACACTTGAGTTTAAACCCAGTCTCAGACATTTCCTAGCTGTGTAACCTTGGACAAGTTCTTTAACCTCTATCTATCTCAGTTTCCTTATCAGTAAAATGAGGTCAATAATATACATCAACAACCCAGGGTCATTATAAGAGATGAGATAATCTTTGTAAAGTATTAGCTACTATTATTTATTTTAAAATTCAATTTCAATTTTTATTTTTTAAAATTCTGGATTATCTCTCTTCTTTCCTTCCCTGAACTAGAGAAGGCTATCATTTGACACACATGTGTATATACACATACATACCATATATACATGCACACATATATGCACATACATATACACACATATTTTTATATATTTAAATGTATTGCATGTGTGTATACATATACACACCTACCATATCTCATTTGTTTTTCACAAATCACCTAGAGGTAATACAAATTGTAGTAGTCTTGTTTTACAGATGAGCATAAATAAAGGCACAATTAGATAAAGTGACTTGTCCAAATAGTATCACTAGAAAGTATCTGAACTCATGTATCCTGATTCCAGGACCAGAACTGCATCTATTCACACCTAAAAAAGGTCAAGGGCAATATGGTATAATAATGAGATAATACTAGGATTGAAGTCAAAGGATCTGGATTCAAATTCTCCTTTAAGACACTTACTAGATACATAAGCACAGGCAGTTTACAACTTCACATAGTCAGTTTCCTTATCTGTAAAACAGGGATGACAATAGTCACCCTGGGAGACAGTGGGGCATAAAGAATAGAAAGAGCCAGTCTTAGAGTTGGGGGACTCTCCCTCTGATCCACAGTACTGTGACCAATGAGCAACCCACATAACTATTATGCCCATATTATCCAGAACTCCCTCCTGCAGCAGCCTTCTAATTATTCTCCTTGACTCAGTTTCTCCCAACTCTAAATCTCCCTACTTTCAACTACCAAAGTGATTTTCATAAAGTTCATGTCTATCACACACACATACTCAATAAACTCCAACAGCTCTCTATCATTTTCACAATCAAATAGAAAATTCTCTGTATGGTTTTTAAAGTCCTTACAACCTGATTCTTTCCTCCTTTTTGTGCTTCATACCCTCCCTGTTCACTATTATCCAACTTCACTGATCTATTTACTATTTTCAACTCTTCATCTACCACCTCTGTATATTGGCCAAGTGCAAGTCATGTCATCACGTCTTCTTCCGCAACGAAGGACAAACACAGCAACAAGCCATAGGCTTGGAATGCATTCTCTTCTCACCTATGAAACCTAGCTTTCTTGGCTTCCTTCAACATTCAGCTCTAAGTCCACCCTCTATAGGTTTTTCTCAAATCTTACTCTCCCTCTCCCCAACCCCATTTACTAGTGCCTTCTTTCTAAAACTACTTTCTACTTAAATCTTTATATACTTCACATGCACATAGTTTTGTTTTGTTTTTGCATGTTATCTCTCCATTAGAATATTAACTTCCCAAAGACAGAGATTGTGAGGTTTTTTTTCCCTTTCTTTTGTATCCTCAAGGATTAGCACAATGTCTGGCACACAGTAAGCCTTAATAAATACTGTTGACTGACTGACCATTCAGTTCCTCAGACAACTCTCTGAGACTAGAAGTTGCAGATGCTTTGCCAGTCTGTACTGATGCAGGTGTTCACCCCACCAGTGGAATCGCACATCCAGACTAAAACAAAGAAATCTGCATTACCTACATTATGGGTAGTTGTCAAGAGACCACTTGGTAAGCCCTCAGATGCTGTATAAATATAGTTGTATTACTTTCTTACCAGTCTGCTCTATCTTCTCTCTCAGCCAACCAAAGATATTAGCATACTCTAGTGCCATATAAGTATAAAAAAGGGGGGAAATGGTGGGAGGAGGACAGAGGATGATGTCCAATGAACCTGTTGGGTCAGATCTTACCTACTAGAGACTGCTCATGTTAAAATCCCAGCCTGTTGAGTGCTGGGCCTGTTAACACATACCTGTGGCAGGAGAGGGAAGCGTCTAAGTAGAATGGATCTTTGGGAATGATCAGGAGGGGTTATCTGACCCTGAATTTGGTTAATACATTTTGACTGGCTGACTACTGTATGACAGGTCAGGGTCTCAGAATGGAAGCCTTTGGAGAGAGGTTCAGCGTACTCTAGCCATTTTCATATACACATGCACGCCCCGCCCCATACTGTGCTCAGAAGGTGAAAGGGAAATTAGAGTATTTTTCATTCAACAATAGTTCAGTCTGAAGGATAAAAAAAGATAATAATCACTCATTTATCTAGAAGGAAGGAGCAAAACAGGTGCAAATAAGGGCCCCAAGGATGCTTGTGTCTGTCCTTTGCTGTATTTCTCCAACATGGTAAGAATTCGAATAGTAGACCTAAATCAGACCTAAAATCCCAGGCTACTCTCCCTGTGTTCTAAAATAGAGGAAAATGTACATGTTGAAAATCCCAACATGATGGGACTTAGAGGGCAGGGAGTGGGGCTTTTCTCACCCAATTGCAGAAGAGGTAGATAGGGATGAAGCTCCACATTTTCCTCTATGAGGATGAGGAAAATCCCCTTAGAGCTGGGGAAGAGCAATTATTCTGTCAAAGTGTAGTAGCAAGTTAAAGAAGGGAGACCAGGTTCAGTCAACAAGCATTCATTACATGATTACTGTGTACCTCTGCTAAGTGCTGGGAATGCAAGAAAGGCAAAAAACAAAATACAGAAAAAAACACAAAATGATCTTTTCTTTCTAAGTGGAGGAGACAGCAAGGAAAGAGCTATGCGCAAACAAAATATATACAAACAATTGCAAATATAAAGAGAGGAAAAGTACTAGTTTTAAGGATGAGCAGGAAAGACTTCTTATAGAAAGTAAAATATGATTTGGGAGTTGAAGGAAGTCAAGGAAACCCAGAGAGAGAGATGAGGAGGAAGAACATTCTGGGTATGGTGAACAGGTAGTAAAAAATGGTGGGAGTTGGGAGATGAAGTACTTTGTACAAGGAACGGCAACAAGGCTTATTGCTTTGGCTCATGGAGTATGTGGGATGGGAAGGAGTAAAATGTCAGATCAAGGTCAAGATGTCTAAGAGGCAGTTTGGAGATGCAAGACTAATGGTTAGTAGAGAGATTAGGACTGGATACACAGATTAGAAAATCTTTAAAACAGAAATGATAATTGAATCCATGGAAGCTGATGAGATCAACAAGTTGTATAGTATGTAGAGAAAAGAGGAGGGCCAGATAGAGCTTTGGAAAGTAAATGTAACTATGCTCTTTGATATGTTCCAAGAGAATGGGTTTGTGAACCTACTGAATAGGGCAGGGGATTTTCTTGTTCCTTTAGATCATGTTTAACGTACTTTGAACATGGAGTGAGGATAGAGAGAACATGACATTTCATTTTCTTCCATGTGTAGAGGGCTGTCCCTAATAGAGAGAAAAATATTTCGTGCTCCTTGGTAGCATTTGGTCAACTATGTTACCTCAGTGCCTGTCCCTACAGTATTTATATGTTAAAAGATTTTTTTGTTTCTTTGTATGAAAATAGTAGTTAGGAGACCGAGTTTCTCCCTGGCTCTCTCTATTAACTAATTGGGGGAATCTTTGATAAGCCATTGTTCTTTGGGCTTCAGTTTTCTCCTCAGATTTTTCATAGTGCTTTGCCTGGCTCTCTCTTTAATACATAATTAATTCTCTTCTATTATAGTTATTTGTATGTATGTCTTTTTACACCTCCATTTTGAGTTCCCTGTATGAAGGGCTGACTTTGGAATCAGGAAGACCTGAGACCAAGTTCTGCCTGGGACAATACTGGCTGTATGATGAGACACTAAGAGTGATCAATCTTCAGTGGTGAAAAGGAGCTTTATACCAATTAAAATCATTGGTCTATAACATTGAACTAACTCAAAACTCTAAGCGAAGCAGTATCCAATTTTGACTTAAGAGGATTAGCGCTTCCTACATTTCAGCAGAGAGGTGGTAGACTATAGTTGCAGATAGAGGCATAAATCTTATAGACTTTGGCCAATATGTTGATTTGTTTCCCTGGAAGAAGAAGAAGATTCACTCCATCTTGAAACAACCTTGATAATTAGAACTAATATGACAAGTACCATCTTATGAAAACACAAGGATACTTATGAAGCAAATTGCTTTAGAAGGTAAAACACAGATATCGTAGAATTAGAATAAAAATGTTTAAATTGAAAATTTTTATAATGCTCTTGACATTTTTCACTATTTTCTACTATTACTTAAGCAATTTCACCTTTAAAAGTATAAAATTGTGCAGTAAAATTGTGAAGTATTCAGAGTAATGATTCTGTTTTCCTTTGTTTAATCAAATAAAATCTTTTGGTTCATGTGCCTGTGAATAGGTCTGGTTTTTTATACATATAACTACACTTTGTTGTTTTAAGAAAAGGGTTTATTAGTGAGCCTAGTATGGATGAGGGAGAAAAGGTAAAATGGAAAAATCAAAAATAAAATCTTTTTTAATTTTATAAAAGAAATCATAAATATGAACCCAAGTTGAAGTAAGATCTCTGAGTATGAGTTCAGGGTCTACTTTATATCTGTCTTTGCATCTACATCACTTAGTACAGTTTCTTGCATACACTAAGGAATTAATAAATGTTGAATTAAGGGAACCTGAGTAGATAATATCTGAAGTCCCTTTCAGCTATAAAGTGAACCTGGGGTAAAAATGCTCATTGTTACTTGCTGGTATGCTGTGGAATATTTTTATGTAAAATTCTATTTGAAGTGGAAGGAAGGAAGGATTTATTAAGTACCTATTATGTGTCAGACTATAATTCTAAACACTGGACCAATATTCTCATTTGATCCTCATAATAACCCTGAGAGATACATGTTATTATTATTTCCATTTTACAGTTGAGAAAATGGAGGCAGACAGAGGTTAAGTGACTTGCCCAAGGTTGCATAGCTAATGAGTATCTGAGACCAGATTATAATTCTTGGGATTAGAAAGATACTCACTTTTCCATGCCCCATGCCCCTACCCCACCTCCCAAACAACTCCATTAGTGTTCCTCTGCTCTGTGTTCAGATACACCATTCCCATGTGAGAGCTCTTTCACCATCTACCCTCTTACCCCAAAATAAGTCATTATTTAGGGGTAGTACTTGCAGTTATCAGTAAAAAACAGTAGTTCATAAGCAAGTCCATCCACTATCTTCAATTTGTCCCCATGTGAATTCATCTGGGGATTAACATTGGACAGCTCCAGAATGGCAAGCTGGGAACCAATTTCTCTTTTCCCCCTTGGGCAATGTATTTCAACCACCTTCCACCTGGCAACATAATCCCCAAAGCTCATTTGGGAATTCGGCTCATCTTGGTCCCTCTCAAAGCTTTTAATAGCCTTGAAGAGACAAGCTGTCTCCCCAGGGTTGGTAATTTATGATTCTGATAACATGCTCTTGGAAGAGCATCAGGAAAGTTTCATCTAAAGGGCTCCCTCCCACTGGGATTTGGGGGTACAGTTTCTGCCTGTCTCTCTTTTCTCTTTTCCTTTCATCCCCACCCCTTCCCCAAGACATTTAAAGCCATGGAGGTGAAAAGTTCTGTGAATATCTCACAAGATACAGGTATTATTGTGGGAAGCAGCTTGTGACTATTTCAGCCCCTGAAGTCATCAGGGTGTTGGTACTGTTTCTGACTATTCTAAAAGTGCATTGTTGCTGGCTGTCTTGACAGGCCTGGGTGATACTGGGTCATGATTTTCCTCATGCTGAAGAAGTTGGCTCCCATCAAGAGACCTGTAATCATATCAGTTTACAGGAGACGTATACCACAGTTAACATTCTCCCTGTAAATATCCTGGCTGAGTACAGAAAGAAAAGCATTTGGGTAACCCAGGCCCTATCCATCTTTAAGAAGCAATTCATGAAGCAGACAGGCCAACCAGAAAGATGCTTTCAATAAGAAATCCCATTAGTAGAGTTAGTTTTTTGCTCAGTGGCCCTTTGACAATAATTCTGCAGGAAAGGTTCAAGCATGCATCCAGTGAGCCTTCCGTTAACCTCTAAGAATAGATTGTCTAAGTGACATTTGAGGACAGCCTGGCTGAAAAATGCCTGGTGACTCTGATCATAGGGGAGGAGACAGGCCAGGAAGTTACAGGAAATGGACGTGAGTCAGTGTAATGTCAAGCTGACAAAGGGAATTGGTGACATAAGAGAAGTCAGCATCAGAAAGGTCCAGAGGGCAATGAAAGTGGGGGAATCAACTCTGGAGCAGGAAGTAAAGAGAGTGCTGGATGCTTTATTAAGTTTTTAAAACTTGGAAAACAACCTGTAAAATACCAACTGCTTAGTTAATAGTTCCTAACTTTCCTAATTTGTTGCTAGACTTCAGAAGATATGAAATCCACCAAAAGGTTGTTTCCAAGAAACATACTCTAAATATAAAAATTCACGTAATGTTAACATCACAGCAAGATTTATTATTCTTCAGGTAAAAACTAAAAAGCAAACGCAGCAATTACAATCTAAAAAAAACTAGTAAGAAAACAGAAAAATGTTTTGTTTAAAGGCACCACAATGAAACAATATCAATTCTTAATATATGAAATGAATGGCATAGTATCTAAATACTTAAAGGAAAAATTGATGGAATCACCAGGAGAAATTGACAGTGAAGCTACAAGATGTGGAGACCTCAACATAGTCCTTTCAAACGTATAAAAGTGTAACTATAAATAAACAGACAAGAAGAACCTCAATAAAATTTCAGAAAAAATTAGATACAATAGATTTCTGATAATTACTAAATAGAACTAGGAGTATACAGCAGTTGTTCATGTCCCCTTTAAAAAATTGAAAGATATCTAAGTCATAGAAATCTGCTAAACAAATACAGAAGAACAAAATATTCAATATAGACTTTACTCACCATAGTGCAATAAAATATTTAATTAATGAAAGATCATGGAAGAAATAATTTGAATGCTAATGCAGACTAAAAAATATAGTACTAAAGAACTGATTGTTCAAAAAAAATCAGATGTAATATGTCCTTTTATCAAATAAAAGGAAAACAATGAATGAGACAATATGCCCACATTTTTGGAATATAGTCAAATCAATCTTTAGAAGAAAATATTTATCTCAAAACATTTTCCTCAACAAAGGAATAGCAGATCAATGAATTGATAATGCAACTTTAAAAAACCTAGAAAAGCAGCAATACAATAAACACCAAAATAGAAATTTGGAAAATCAAAGAAGAGATTAACAATGTTAAATTCAAGGAAAAAAAACTAGAAACTGTTTTGTAAAGAAAAACTTTACAAAAGGGGAAAAGTACTAGATAATATGAGTTTTAAAAAGAAAGGAAAATGAAATGCCAATATGAAAAAAGAAGTCACTATAAGAGGATAGAAAGGAAATTACTAGAAACCATTTTGTCTAGCTAAATGCCAACAAAAATATAAAATATGCAGATTAACAAAACAAAAATTGAGAATTTTAATAATAATAGCATTCAAAGTTTGTATGTTGTATACTAACTCATATAGCATAAAAAAGATGGAACAGGTCATAAATTAACTCCCAGTGGGGAAAAGAAAAAGACCAGAAAGATTTAAAAGTGAGTTCAATCAGATATTCAAACGAACATTAATTCTAATACTACATAAATAATCTGCAAAATTTATAAAGTATCTTATCAAATTCCTTCATTATATGATAAAAATATGGTCTTGATACCTAAACCATGAAGAAATAAGGCAAAAAGGAAAATTATAGACAAATATCTAATGAATATTAATACATAATATGGAATGAACGATTAGCAAAGAGACCAAAAAATATTTTTTGAAGATTATACATTATTGCCAGATTAGATTTGTACAGAGAATGCAAATTTGGTTTAATATTAGTGAAAACACATATTGATAAAAATAGTAAAAATCACAATTTTGTCAACAGATGAAGAAAAAGCTTTTGATAGGACATCTATTTCTGTTAAATTATTAAAAAGCATAGAATAAAGGGAATTTTTCTAAATATGGCAACTACTATCAATTTAAAACCAATAGTCATCATTATATATAATGCCACAATTATATGAAATGCCAAAAACTTTTTTCTCAATAAGATCAGGGGTAAACAAGGATGTCTAATGTCACAATAATACAGTATAATTCTAAAATGCTAGTTATAGAAATAAGAAAAAAAGAAATTTTAAGTATAAAGAAGAAACAAAAATGTTGTTTTTCACAGCTGATATGATAGAGGATCCAAGAGATGAACTTAAATTTAATTTAAAGCAATTAATAATCAATAGGGTCACAGGATGAAGCCTTTGTAAATCATTAGTTTTGAATCCGAGTTTTCTAACTCAAAAATCTAATGCTCTTTCCCCTATACCACCTCAATAGCAATTTTGAGCCAGACCTTGAAGAGTGATAGTAAAATTTGGATGGGAAGAGAAAGGAGACATAGACAGAATAGTTCAATCAACCAATGAGAATTTGTTAAGTCAATGCTATGGGATAGGCAATATGCTAGGTAATGGGATGAAACAAATTAAGTAGACTGAAAGGAGTTTACGTTCTATTATTGTATTCTGGGAAACAATATGTGCCTATATTTGTATAATAATAATAAATAGTTGACATTTAGATAGCACTTAATATGTTCCATACGCTGGGCTAAGCACAAATAACATCTCATTTGATCTGTATAACAACTCTGAGAATTAGGTGCTATTATTATTCCTAAATTACTGATGAGGAAACCGAGGCAAACAGAAATTAAGCAACCTGCCCAGAGTCACATAGTAAGTGCATGAAGCCAGATTTGAACTCAGGTCTTCCTGACTCCAGACCTGGCACTCTATCTACTGTGCCACCTAACTACCTTAGACTAAAAATCCAGATCTCTAGACTTCCAGTTTAATATTCCAACATTGAAATCACATTGCAACTGGAGAATCCATATTTGGAAGCAGTAGGAGCTAAGATTGGGACCAGACTGTGGGACCTCCTACGTGCCAGGCGAAGAGTGGAGGGACTTATGTCCTTGAGCTTGGGGATAGTAGTGGGGGTAGGGTGAAGGCAATGAGCTGCCTGGAGGAATATTTCTAGGCATATGCTTGGCTGTGTAGCTGGATGTTGTTATTGTCTCATGGCCAAGAAGAAAACATCAACAGCAACATTTAATAGCTTCGGTAGGAACCATATAAGAAATCTCTGCAGAAGGAGAAATTGCAATAGTTTGATCCCCATCCAAGTGACTACCACCTGCCATTAAGCAGAAAATGAAAACAAGAAGAGAGAGAGGTAACAGAGCACTGTGTGAATGCTGATGATGATCAATGGACGGGAGGGCAGCCTAGGAAACGAACAAAAACACGAGAAAAACAATGAATGCCCAGCTTCCCACCCAGTTACAGGTCAGGAGGACTGCTGGGTAGATGATAACTATTCATTTTTGCTTTGAATCCTAGCAGGAAGTAGCAATGCCTGCCTAATACAGAAAACTCTCATTTTTCAAGAAGAGACAAGGTGATCTAAACAGAAATGTGATAAATGGTGAAAGAGCAACTGTCTATCCCACTGCCTCTGACTTTCACGTTTCAATTTTTCTGCTAGTCCACCATCATCTTTCTCATCCTGGCATCTTTTCTGTTACCTGATGAATGTGAAACAGAACCTCAAAATTTCTTTTTACTTAAATTTCTCTAATCATTGATGATTTGAAGTATCTTTCATATGGTTGTTCAGAGCTTGTATTTCTTCCCTTGAGAAGTGCTGGTTCATTTCCTTTGACAATTTGTGTACAGGGAACTGGTTATTATTTTTATGTGTTTGAATCAATTCCTTATACATCTTGGATATCAGATCTTTATTTGAGAAACTTTTTCCAGTTAGTTCATTAAATCAGTTAATTTGTTTATTAAAACTGAGTATTGTTAAAATTATTGTGATTTTAACTGCTTTGGTTTGCTCTGGAAAAACCTTTTCAATTTTATGTAAACAAAATTATCCAGTTCATCTTCCATGACCTTATCTCGTCTGTGGTCACAAACTCATTCCTTATCCATATTTGTTTAAAAAAAAAAAGTATCTTTTTTCTTGCTCATCTAAATAGTCTATGACCTGAACTTTCACATTTAGATCTTGGTGTTATATTGTGTGAGATATTAGTCTAAACCTATTTTCTGCCAAATTGCTTTCTGGTTTTTCCAGTAGTCTTTGTTGAATTATAACAGTAGGTGGGGTCTTAGTGCTTATTAATCAATGTGTCCCTGTGATCACCTGCTTATATATATAGTCCAGTGAGTCTCTTTACTGCTTAATTTTTCTTTTTTGAAACAGTAGCCAATGGTTTTGATTATTACTGCTTTGTAGTATAACAGTGATTTATTCTGGCCGCCACTGTTTACATGTTAGAGGTATTATATTTCACTCCTTCCCCAGGGTTCTTCAATACCCTAAAGGAAATTGGGATATGTCCAGTCTCTTTCCCATTGACTTCAGCTCCCATCATTGACGTTCCCTCAATTTTAGGAGTTCTCTATACTTCAGTCCCATTTAATCACTTAACCAATCAGACTGACTTTTTCGAAGGAATATTTCCTTCAAAACCAAAACAAGAATAAATATACCAAACAATATCCCACCCCCCCCAACACCTAGAAGGAATAATCCCTCCTATCTGGAGAGGCTTAGGGGATTAAATTCCAAGCATAGCTCAGTAATTAAGTCACACAGTCTCATCTACTTCCAAGTTCAAAGCCCTCCTTGGGATAGGCTTGAATTCCAAGCACCCTGATTTCTCAAGGTTTCCTTGCTGGACTGGCTACAACATCTATCCTAGAATCCTGCCTTCAAGCTCCTTACCTTGAACTCCTGGCTTTATTCTAAATTTTAGGATTCTGCCACCTGGACCTAGAACTGAGAAGGACAAATGAGGCAGACCAAAGCAAAACCCTAGAGCTTAGGTCCTACAAAGGAAGACAGGAGGTAATCTTTATTTTTACTTAGTTTGGTTCATGATCTCTGTGTTATATGAACAGGATTTTCACACCTTTTGGATGGCTCAGGAAAGAATGAGAGACTGTTCCTATCTACTAGTTTTAAAGATGTAGCCTGTTTGAGATAAGTTGTCGATTGAAAGAGACTATTCCTTCCCACCTGGTGCACAGGAAAACATAGAATGTCTTCTCCCAGAAGCTCAGTCTCTCCCAAGTGGATACCTTCATGTTAAGTGATCAGGTATGTGTAGAGGCAAGCCCTGTTAGGTGCTTATTGTTTGAGATCTGGTACTATTATGACCCTGTGATAGGACCAATATCTATGAGAGGTCTCTCCTCTCCCTTTTTTCCCAAAATCCTAACGGTATGGGCAATCAGATAACCCTAATATCCTCCCTTTGCATTTTTCCCTGCATTATTTCCCTTGAGTTGATTGACCTTTCATTTCCCTTGATGAATTTCATTATTATTTGTGTATAATAACTCATTGATAGTTTCATTAGTATGGCACCGAATGAATTTAAGTGGTATTGTTGTTTTTATTATATTAACACAGCCCAAACATAGGCAATTAATATTTCTCAAGAATACGAAAGATGAAGAAATCATACATCGGAAATACTGCAATGTTATTTACACCATTCAATATAACACTTCATCATACACTGCCTAACTGACCTCTGATTAACAGGATAATGAAATCTCTGAGATGGAAGTCACCTCAAAATTCCAACCTGTTCCTCCACTGGGAACCCTGCTATAATATCCCTGGTAATAATCATGCTGTCTCCCTAACTAAGGTGTAGGCTCCTTGAAGGCATATGTACTAAGTTTCATTCCCCAGAAACATAGTAAGAATTTAGCTGCTATTTGTGGATTTATGTACCATAGCAAATCCTCTGACAAAGACCTAAGAGACACAGTAACTGAAAGGTTTCAGTCATATCTGACTCTCCGTGACTCCATCTGGGGTTTTTTTGACAGAGATATCAGAGTGGCTTGCCATTTTTTTTCTCCAGATCACTTTATAGTTGAGGAAACTGAGGCACATAGGATTAAGTGACTTGCCCAGGATCACATAACTAGTAATTGTCTGAGGCCAAATTTGAACTAAGGAAAATGAGTCTTCCTGACTCCAGGCCTAGCAGTCTATCCTCTGCACCACCTATCTACCCAAAAGGCTTTCAGAGGCATTTTTAGGTAGGATGTTGCTCTGTTTTGCTCACTTCATCTTGCCAAGTTTAGAGAGGATATATGAACTTTGGCAATGCGGGTCTGAACCCAAAATCAATGACCGTGTACAAATGCACTGACCATGAATGAAATAAGGCCATAGAGTAAATAACTGTCTATCTCAAACACCTAAAATGCCCATTATTGCCAATACTTTTCTGCAAACAATTTTGAATTCAATTAGCACTGATTGATGTCTGGAGGAACATTTTCTAATCAGAGATGCTTCTCTTTTCTGTCCCTGGCAACATTTCATGGTATTCCCTGGCAGCTTGGAACCCTCTCCCCACCCCCCACATTCCTACCCCAGCCCTCATCCTGAGATGATAGATCTTTTTTCAGTAGCAAATCATTCCTGTCTTACATATTATAGTTCTTCTTCCAGGGCTTTGTCACACAACACATAATTGGCTGTGTTTGGCTATCCACACTATATAATATCATAGATCATACATGCAGAGCTAGGTCCCCAGAGGACCCCAGAGACCTGGTTGCTTCAGGAAAGTATTAGGATATACATATTTTACTTAATCATCCTTTAGTTACAGGGTAGTGATGGCTAAGGGCTTCTGTCTACCTAAATAATCTCACTGGCCAGTTACCAATGGGTGAAGGATGAGCTGCATTAGTAAGTATGTCCATTTGGGTTCTACTCTATAAGACCCAAGGCTTCTTCTAGGGGAAATCAGGGTCAGCATTTTCTCTTCTCATGGCTCTCACATCCCCCGAGCTGAGTAATTGCATCTGGGTGCTGCAGCTGCAGAACACATACCTAATTAAAATAATTCCTATACACTGCTGTTGGAATCACTTCTGAATGTCCCCATCCTATAAACATATCATATTATAATATTAATGGGGAATCTGTTCCCTTTATTTCCTCAGTCACTTCACAGTTCATTGATTAACCAGATGCCAACCATACATTCCCTTCCCTCTCTATGTGCAGAGCTTTATCGCAGAGAGACCATTATCAATCCAGTCCAAAGTTTCTCAGGGAGGCTTTTCCTATCAATTGTTTCCTTCTGGTTCATAGCATATGGACAGTTTATTCTCTCATCAATCCTCAATGGGCCATCCATGTCCTTGATAATAATAACAGCTTTAATGTATGTGTTCCCGTTTCAGGATATATAAATGGTTATCTTGAGCTAATTTAATTAAGCAGCACTGGGCTATTGTCCATCACACCATTCTTCCATTGCCATAATGGTTTTGTTTTTTTTTTTTTTTATTAAGCCTGACTTAACTTTCTCCCCACCAGAAATAAGGGAGGGAGTCAGAAAAGGCATGGGATGTGGACAGGGTAGTATTAGAAAGGCAGAACTGAAAGACAGAGGGTGATTGGATGAGAGGGTAATGGGAGTAAATTTGAGAGTCCAGAAGAAAAGTAAATGCCTTACCACTCAACCTGAGTTCTTGATTTATATGCTAATAATATGCATTAAGTTATATTCAGGTTTTGCATGGTACAATAGGAACTTAGGATCATAGAGTTAGAAATAGAAAGGACCTTAGAAGTGATTTAAAGCAACCCCTCATTTTACAGATGAAGAAATCGAGACACAGAGAGGTGAAAACAGTTAGCTAATAAACATTTAATAAGGTCTACTACGTGCTAATACTTGAATAAGCACTAGGGATACAAGAAGAGGCAGAAGACAGTCCCTGCCCTCAAAGAGCTCACAATATAATGAAAGAGAATAAGCAAATAAGTATACAAAAACCAAGCAATGATTAAGAGAAGGAAGGCACTAGAATCAAACAGGGTTGGGGAAGGCTTCCTGCAGAAGACGGGATTTCAGTTGGAGTGAAGTCAATAGCTGGAGATGAAGAGGGAGAGCATTGCAGGCATGGGGGACAGTCAGAGAAAATGCCCAGAGCAGAGAGATGGAGTGACTTGCTCCTGGACAGCCAAGATGCCATGTCACTGGATGGTAGAGTATAGGTCAGTGAGTAAGAGCATACTAGAAAGACAGAAAGAGGATAGATTATGAAGGGCTTTGAACAACAAATAGAGGATTTTATCTTTGATTGTGGAAGAGACAGGGGGACCCTGGAGCTTAGGGAGTAAAGGGGTGATATGGTCCAAATGGTGGTTTAAGAAAATTATTTTGGTGACAATGGAGGATGGAGTGGAGTGGGAAAAGGCTTTAAGGCAAGCAGACCCATGAGCAGGCTACTTCCCTAGTCCAGGTGTGAGGTGATAAGGGCTGTACTAGAATGGTGGTCATGTCAGAGGACAGAAACTTACATACTGGAGAGGTGTTGCAGAGGTGAAATCAATGGATTTGGCAACAGATTGGATATGAAGGATGAGATATAATGAGGAGTCAAAACACCCAGGTTGGAAGCCTAAGAGAATGGGAGGATGGCATTGCCCACTGTAGTAATAGGGCAAGTTGGGGTTGGAATGGCGGGGTTAAGACAAAGATAATGAGTTCAGTTTAGGACATGTTGAGTTTAAAATGCCTGCTAGAGGTCCAGTTTGATATATCTAAAAGGCAATTGAATATGTGAGACAGGAGGTCAGCAGAGAGGTTAAGGCAGGATAGGTGGTTTGAGGGTCATCAACATTGAAATGGTAATTAAATCCATGGACACTAAACTCCACAACCTCTCATACCTCAATTTCCTCATCTGCAAAACTGGGCAAAAATAGCACCTATCTCATAGGGGTGTTGTGAGTTTCAAATGAGACATATAAAGTATTCTGCAAACTTTAAAGCACTATATAAACATTTATGTGGCACCTACTATGTGCCAGGAAAAGTACTAAGTACCTTGGAAATATTATCTCATATGATCCTCATACAACCCTGGGAGGTAGGTGCTATTATGATCCTCTTTTTACTGTTGAGGAAACTGAGGAAGAGAGAGCTTAAGTGATCTGTCAAGGGGTCTCATAGTTAGAAAGTATCTGAGGCAGGATTTGAACTCTGGTCTTCCGGATATCAGATCCATCATTCTATCTACTGAGCCACTAGCTGCTGAGCTTTATAAACTATTATTAGTTATTATATTATAATGTTAGTTATAATATAATAATGCACTATTATCTTACATTTATTATATTATGTATAATAATATATTATTATATTATATAATACATATTATATATTATTACTTTACTTTCTCATAGTATTTTCATTATTATTCCCGGAAAATGAATACATTTTCAATCTTGGTATAGAAATCATTTTAAACTTTAAAAAAAGCTTAATATTTAAAGGAAATTGGAAAAGCAAAGAACAACCCACCTCTTCCCTCTTTAGAGTAAATGATGGGGTTACAGTTGATGCCAATAGTTTATAGGATGATTTAGGTTATAAAGTACTTTACAAAAATATTATCTCATTTATTGCTCATCACAGCTCAGTGAATTTGGTGCTACTGTATTGTTACCCCATTTTTTAGATTAGAAAACAAATAACTTTTAAAAGATTAGTCAGAACAGTGGACATTTATATGGTACTTCAAGGTTCACAAAGTGAGTTTTGTCCATTATCTCATTTGATCCCCTCCACCACCACTACTTCTGAGATAGGTACTCAATTATTATCCCCATTTTACAGATGAAGAAAGTGAAAGGGACCTCACCTAAATCAGGGATTGTTCACCCTTTTTTGTGCTCCTAAGCCCTTTGCCAGTCTGGTGAAACCTAAAGATCCCTTCTCAGAATGTTTTTAAATGCATAAAGTAAATTACGTACAATTACAAAGAAAACATTCTGTATGGATGATAATAGCTAGTATTGATACAGTGCTTTAAGGTTTGTAAAGCACTTTACAGATGTTATAGCATTTTATCCTCACAACAATCCTGGGAAGTGGATGCTATTACTATTTCCATTTCACAGAAGAGGAAACTGAGGCAAAGTAGTCTGGGTTCACCTAACTAGTAAGTACCTGGGACTGGATTTGAACTTAAATTCAGGGACCCCTGATGCCAGGACCAGAATTCTATCCACTGTGTCTCCTAGCTATATATAATTCAAATATAGAAATCAAAAAAAATTTTTCAATCTCCTGACCCTAGGTTTAGAACTTAGTGAATCTAGTTCAAAGCTGATCTACTTCTAGTTTCCTCAGGGTGAAGAAATTGAGACATGAGCAAAGAGAGAGTGTCCATGATCACACAATTGGCAAATATCATAAGTGGTATCTGAATTGTGATTTCATTTTATTTTTCCAAGATGACACAGTCAGAACTCATATTCAAGCTCAGGTTTTCTTCCTAGTCTAGTGGTCTTTCCATTATACCATGCTGGTGATCTCTAAGCCAGGCCTCTTTCTGCTCCAAGACTCTTTGATTCCATGAAACCTGGGTTATCCCTATGAGTCTATTGAAAGTGAAGTATACCTTGCTTAAAGCAAGGAGAGTTTCTGGAGCCAAGACTAAGTGTTAAAGATACTTTCTGTGTATTTTGACCTTTATAGTTGGTCCCCTAGATGGCTTTTCCAAAAGAGGTATCAATGGGGAGCCAAGTAAAGGATTTGAAATCTTTGCTGTTCCTGACTCCCTACAGAAAAAGCAGGCAAAAACATAACTTTGTACTCTCAGCATCTGCTTAGCAACAGCTGTTTCCTTTTGTGTGCCTGAAGTGAAATTTCGACCAGCATTGACCCAGCCCTTTATCCTGTTAGAAGAGGCCCATTAAGTGGTAGCATCTCTGATTTTTATCATGCCTTGTTCAAAACTTTTTGAGAGGCCTCACTGACTTTTCCTAAAGATTAAGTGGGGAGGTGCTTCACTTTACGCACTTCCACTGTCCTGTAACTGGGTTAAGGTAAGTTGAGTCACCAAGCACATGATGATGACTAAATAGTATGTGTTAAGCTCTGGGGATATGAAGAAAGGAGAAAAAAATGTTCCCAAGAATCTCACAGTCTAATGGAAAATAAACATGAAAACAATTACATACAAACAGGCTAAGTCACAAATGGTCAACAGAGTCACTAGCATTAAGGGAGAATCTGGAAAGGTTTCTTGTGGAAAGTAGGATGTTAGCTGGGAAACCAGGAGATAGAGAGGAGGAAGCAGAAAAGTCCAGACCCAAGGTGCAGTCAGTATAACTGCAGTAAGGTATTCTATTGTTTCAGTCATATCTGATTCTTTGTGATCCCATTTGGTGTTTTCTTGGAAAAATATTGGAGTATTTGCCTTTTCCAGTTCATTTTACAGATGAGAAAACTGAAGCAAACAAACTTGCCCAGGGTCACATATAATATGTGTCTGAAGCCAGATTTGAACTCATGAGGATGTCTTCCTAGCTCTGGATCCCAATGCTCTATGCATTGAGAGGCCTCACTGACTTTTCCTAAAGATTTAGGTGGGGAGGTGCTTCACTTTACACACTTCCACTGTCCGCACCACCTAGCTACTCTTACTTGAGAGTAAGAACTATCTTTTTCCTCTTTTTATCTTCAGGCACAACGTAGATACTTAACGGATATTCATTGACCAGCTGACTGACTAAATTTAGAGTCAGAGCACCTGCCTTGGAATCCTGCCTCTGTTTCTAATTCTTTATGTAACCTTGAGCAGGTAACTTCCCTTCATGGTGCTAGTTTTATCATCTATAACTTGGGGGGTCTGGGCTCAATAGTTCATGTTTAAGGACCCTTTTGGCTCTAAATCCCACTGTCCTGTGCCTCTGTTCCACTCCCTTGTACAAAAATACCTCACTTTAAATAAAGCTAATACAGAAAAATAGGTCGGTGAAAAGGTATCAAGATATCACCCAATAGAACTGAAACTCGTGGAGGCCAGGGACTGTTCCATTTCTAATTTTGCATCCAGTGCCTAGTACAGTATCTAGCTCAAAAGAAGTGCTTCATGAATGCTTGTTGGTTGAAAGTTTCTTTGCTCAACAAAAATATTTATAATAGGATTCCTTTAAAAAGTGAAGTTCCCTAACATATATGCCAATGATGTCATTGTCATTATTATTTACATATAATTATTAACAACTTGATGATTCCTCCTGTCCTTTCCAGCTCTTGATCTATGATCCTAAGATATTCTGAACAACCATAAATCACATTAATATGCTGCTCCATTTTTATTTACAAAGAGCTTTCCTTATGACAACTCTATGGGATGTTGTGTAAATACTATTCTCTCCCACTGTTTGCCAGTAACTTGGCCCGTGACCCTGAGTGACTCATTCCACTTTCTGGCTGGTCTACAGAGAAGAGACCATGATGCTGAGGGGCCCCAGAGGGTTATCTTTGAGGTCCAAAGTATTGTAAAATGGTTTGAGGTTTTTTCCTGCTGACAATTGGGCAGGAAGTAATTGAGTAACTGAAGGTGTGGGGAACTGATGGTAATGCTTCCCCCTTTGTATATAATTTTGCTTAGCATTCTATATGGACTCCACCAATTTTCCAAGACACACTAGAGCAATTTGGACTTTCAATCAGAAAAGCTGGGGTTTTCCAAGAATATGAGTCCCTGGACACTTTAGAATATTGAATGAATGATAGACCCCTTGAGCCTAGGTACTTGAAACTTGGGCACTGAGGGTCTCTACTGGATTCTTCTGAGAAAAATTCAGTGGTAGAGACAGTCTTCGAGCTCATTGCTCCAAAGCCCTTTTCTAGGTTTAAAGGAAATATTCTCTAATTTTTAAAATTCCTGTCATTCATCTACCTCAGAAAAAAATCATGTTCCTAGAAGTCATCTACTCCATTCATTTTATAGTTGAAGAAACTTTCAAAGATATTAAATGACTTGTCCAAGATCATGTGGCTAATTAGTGATAAAGTAACACTTGAAATCTAGAAGATCTCTTGACTCCCAATTAATTGGTCTCTTTATTGCGCCATGTTGCCTCCATGTTTCTCCTTTCTCCTTCAAAAAATTGAGTTTGGTGCACAATGACAGCATTTCAGAATTGAAAGACACCGTAGTGCCTTTCCTGTAGTGAAAGGCACTGGGTCTAACCCTTAATAATAGCATTTATATGTACATGTACATATATGTGTATATACATATGTATTTATGAAAAAACCTTGTGAATATATGTATATAAAACTTTACATATATTATGCCATTTGAGATAAACTGTAATCCTATGAGATGAGTAGTGAAATATTTTTATACTCACTTTGAAGATGAAGAAACTGAAGATCAGAGAGTTGAAATGTACTCTCTTCTCACCTGTCTTGTAGAACTCCTTACTTCCTTTAAGACACAGGTCAAGCACCACCTTCTCCATGACCTTGTTTCTCACCCTGCAACTGTTGTAGTCTGCCTTGGTATGCTATATTTGACAACTTTGTATTGGTTATGGAGGCAATAGGTGGTGCAGTGGATAGGGGATGAGTCTGGAGTCAGGAAGATGGGGTCTTCCTGAGTTCAAATCTGGCCTCTGATATTTACTAGCTATGTAAATAGCTGGACAAAAAACCCTCTTTGCCTCAGTTTCCTCATTTGTAAAATGAGCTGAAGAAGGTATCCAGTATCTTTAAGAAAACCCCAAATGGGGTCATGAAGAGTCAGACACAACTGAGCAATTTATTAGGTATTTGTTTTGTGCATACATATATATCTACATACCTGCATACTTACATATATATGTGCACATATTCAGAGTATCTCCAAAAATTCTACTTTATTAAGATTTTTTGCTAGCCTATACACAAACACTATACACACATATGTATGTGTGTATGTATGTATACACATACTCGTGTATATATACATGTGTATATGTACCTACACATATGTATGTGTGCTGTCTCTTCTTATAATATCCTTGAGGGTGCATACAACAATTAGCACATTATTGTATGACTGTGAAACATGGACAGTATACCAGCACCAAGTCAAGAAACTGAATTGATTCCACTGGAATTGTCTTAGGAAGATTCTGAAGATTACCTGGCAGGATAGGGTACTGGAGACTGGGGTCCTTTCTTGAACTAAACTGCCAAGCATTCAAACTCTTCTTTGGAGAGCACAATTCCAATGGGCCGACCATGTTATTCCAATGCAAAACATATGCTTACCAAAAAGACTGTTTTATGGAGAATTCACACAGGGCAAGTATTTACATGGTGGTCAGAAGAAGCATTATGAGGTCAGAGAAGCATTGTGGTCAGAGAAGCATTCTCATTCATAATGAGAACTTTGGATGGCGTGCCCACGTCAGAGAAGGTGTTGTGCTCTATAAGCAAAGCAGAATTGAGATAGCTCAAAGGAAATGCAGGATGTGCAGATTTATAGAATCCTCCCCAGATGTTCACATTGACTATATGTTCCTGACCCGTGGTTGAGTATTCTGAGCTCGTATTGGTCTGGTCACAGTCAGACACATTGAAACCTAACTCTAGCACAGTTTTTGGTCATCTTCGAGAACAAAGGGCAACAACCAACCATTCTGGAGACCAGGGATTCTTTCTTTGCAACCCTAGCACTGTACCAGGCACATAATAAATGCTTAATTAATTTTGTTGATTGATGGATTGATTGACCTACCCGAGGTCATACAACTAGTAAATTTTAGAGGTGAAATTTAGACACAGATCTCCTCTGATTCCAAATCTATAACCCTTTCTTTTCTTTCCAGTCCATTCCACTTTGGACAGTTCAAATTGTTAAGGAGTTTTCCCTTATCCATACCCTAAATCTGTCTCTCTGAAACTTCCCCCATTGCTCCTAGTTCTGTCCTTTGGGGCCAAGAAGAAGCATAATCAATTTTCCTATAACATCCCTATATAACTATCATGTACCCCCAAGTCTTTGCTTCTCCAAGTAAAATATCCCCAATTCCTTCACCTGGTCATTTCATTATGGAGGGTCTGTTGCATCTCATTCCATGCAGATTGATTTGAGATCATTGGAGAAAAGATGCTCTATAAATGGAATACTGTTGTCCGATAAAGAATGATGAACAGGAACACTTCAGAGAGGCCTGCAAGGACTTACATGAAGTGATACTGGGTGAAAGAAGCAGAACCAGGAGAACTTTGTACACAGAAACAACCACAGTGTGTGAGGAATTTTTCTGGTAGACTTAGCCCTTCACAGCAATGCAAGGAACTAAATAATTCCCAATGGACTCTTGAGGTAAAATTCCTTCCACATCCAGAGAATGAACTATCAAACTGGATCACAGAATGAAGCAGACCATTTTCTCTTGTGTTATGTTTTGTTTTGTCTTACAGTTTCATTCATTTTAATTCTTCTATGCAACATGACTAAGGTGAAAATGTATTTAACAAGAATGTATTTGTAGAACCTATATAAGATTGCATGCTGTCTTGGGGTGGGAGCAGGGAGGGAGAAGGAGGGAGAAGGGGAAAATCTAAGATATGTGGAAGTGATTATAGAAAACTGAAAACCAAATAAAATAATTAAAAAAAAGAAAAACCTCCGCTCCATGGCCCATAGGGATTGAATTGTTGAGAAGTCAAATCACATGTGATACCATGAAGGTTCACACTTGATCAGTTGTGCAGAAAGAGCATAGTTTTCAGGCTTAGCCTGGGACAACCAAGTCTCTCACCCCAATTCCAAATAGTAGGGAGACAACTCAGTCTCTAACAGAGGGTAGTTAATTAGCTCTTAAGAAAAAACACTGAAAAGTAATTAAACTCAGGTAAGTGGACAACAGCATTGGGATCAAATTATTAACTTTTAGGTGCCCATGATTTCTGTTAACTATTGGAAAACTACAACAAAGAGTAAATTGTAAACTACAATACTATTTATTGTAATCATGTGATTAAACAGTTTTGCTTTAAAAAAAAATGCTATATAAATCTGAAGACACTCAATACCCCCAGAGATTAGATTTTTGGTTCCTGTATGGCCCCCACTTCCCTTTCCCTCAAGAAACCCACTTCTTTTCTTGACTTCAGCACATTCTTCAGCCATGCGCCATCGTCAATGACAGGCAATCCATTTGAAGTAAAGAATTCTGTCAGTTCTCATTAGAATTGTTTTCCCTGGCATCAGCAGCAGTAGCCTTAGTTAATGCTGCTCCCAGCAAACATCCTCTGGACCAGAAAATCATCCCATGCCAAAGCACCTTAGTTAGGCACGGTAGAAAGCCATCCTCCAGAAACTACTTTATAACTGAGGATATTTTGTCAATAGGCATAACGATACCTCTGGTTTCATTAAAATCAGGGCATCTTGGACAATAAAGGGGGAATAAATGTTTTCTTCATAACATTTGGAGGAGAGAAGCTCAAAGGAAAGAAGACCTTAAAGAGAGTGAGAAGACTGCTCATTGCTCTGCAGAGGCATTAAGACTTCAGACCATTGGCAGGCTTTATTTATCTCCCACTTCCTGTGGAGAGTGGCAATTATTCCATTTACCTCTTGCTCACTGACACTTGGGTGGGAAACCATCAATGTAAAAATCATTCTGGCCTTAGCAGATTTGGGGGAAGATTCAGCAACAAAAAACACACAAGCTAGCCAAGAGTTATGTGTGGGCTATGCCCTGGAGTTGCCTGAAAGCAGCCTGTCTTCAACAGGAGTCTCTAGGTGTTTTATAAGCTCCTAGAAGCAGTTCTGATCCCACCCACTTATAGGTGGTAGAGTGGACAGAGTGCCCAATCTGGAGTCAGGAAGTCTTCTATCTGAGTTCAGATCTGGCCTCAGAAAGATACTAGTTGTATGACCCTGGGCAAGTCACTTAACCCTGTTTACTTCAGTTTCCTCACCTGTAAAATGAACTGGAGAAGGAAATGTGAAACTACTCCAATATCTTTGCCAAGAAAATCCCAAATGAGGCCATGAAGCATTGAACAAGACCAAACAACAGCAACAAATGTTTTATATGAAAACTCAACTCAACAATCCAGTGGGGCAAGGATTGTCACTTGCCACAATGTGTGTGTGTGTGTGTGTACATGTTGGGGGTGGAGTGGTAGTAGCGGAAGACAAAAAATGGAGAAAAAGAATCAAAGATTTTTTTTACTGGGTTTGCAGTCTGGTTTTGTCACAACCTAACTGTAACCTTGGACAGATCATTTTATCTCTCGAAGTCTTGAATTCTGCATCTTTAAGATATTCCAGGTGTACGCCCATGCTCACGCACGCATATTTGCATGTGAACACGTACTACCCGTTTGACCTTGCTCTAAGGAATTTCCCAACTCAAGCACAGCCACAGTTCCCATGAACTGAGAAAGGCAAAAAGAACCTAAGGAATAATGTAGATTTTCTTGTCAATTTCCTTCATGCTAATGAAGGCGGATTTAAATACTGTGGTTATGTGGAAGAACCCAAGGACAATGTAAGGTTGATATCCTTGAGAATGTAGTGGTTTAGTGCAAAGAATCCTGAATTTGAAGTTAGGAAACTTGGGTTTGAATCCAGTTCTGATAAATGGATACATTGTGTTTGATATAAGTTTGATATAAGCATGTCATTGTTACTGTTATAATTGGTTCAGAATTATAATTTCATTGCTTTAAGGAACTCCTGCTGAGGAAACTCCCTCTAACAATGCAGACCAGAACCTGCTTTGCAACTTAGAGAGTGACCGAGGACAATAAAGAGGTTCAATGACCTCTCCATGATCACAGTTTAATCTGCATCAGCAGCCAAGTTTGAGCCCACTGTGTGACGAGGATCATCTGGACTTAGAATCCAGTCTTCCATTCACTCTACTACACAGTGTTTCATGGTTACTACCATTCTTATTTTAGCAGCCTACCCAAATCCAGGTACCCATTTTCATGAACATGTCTACTGACAAGGTGGGACATTGCCCATCCAAATTACATCATCATCATAACAGTAGTGATGGAAATAATAATAGCCATCGTAATTAATAATACTCATGGTAATTATGAGTTCAGGCCAGCACTCTATCCTCTACCCTACCTAACTGCCCTGTACTTAACATACTAGGTTTTCCATAGGTTTTTCAGAACACTTTTCCCCCCATACAGTTTCTTAAGGTCCTTCTCTCTGATATAATAAAATAAATTATGCTTAGTTATCCATAGGTAGTTATCCTTCCAGGAATGTCTGAATTTTAGCAGAGTCCTCTCTCCACTGTTCAAATGCAGGGGAGTAAGTGATGGTAGAACTTTAAGCACCACAAAAAATGTAAGAGGAAATATATACATATATAAAATATCATGTATGTACATATATATACAACTATGAATATATATTTGTATGTGTATATACATACATGTACATAGATGTATATGTGTATACATGTGTATGTGTATATGTGTGTATATATACATACATAAAAATATATATAAAATGTTAGAAGGGGAGGGGTTCCTTTTGATAGACCTTACATGACACTGTACCTGACCTCTTCCACTCATGTGTTAGGTATGCTCCAAACTCACCCTACTGGATCCCTTCCAGACAGAAAAGCCTCTGATATTGAGAAGCAGGGAAAACGAATTAGTAAAAAGTCTTTCTCTCTGCTCACTTGGCCCTGTTTGTATACCATGGGCCCAGGTAGGCCATTTTCCAGCCCAGCCAGAAGGAGGGAAAATTGAACTGTGGTCTAGAGAGCTATCTGTTCTGACCATTAGTCAACCACCAGGAGCCCGTTAGACCTAATTGTCTTTGAAACATCCGCCGAACCAACACTTTTTTGGAGGTCAGCCTTTGAGGCCAGAAGGGAAGCAACAGTACCTGCGATGAAAATAAAAACATAATAGGTTCAGATAGTGGGGCTGAAGATTAGCTTTAGGGGTCTCCTCCAGTTGTTTTGTTAATGAGGTAAAGCCTAATAATGGTCTTGACTGTAATAAAGATGAATTACTTTTTTCCATAAAATAATGAAACTTTGGTAAACATTCCAGGTTTATCACTTAATTGCTCCCCAGTGCACTGAGAGAGAAGGAGCGAGAAAGAGCAAGAGAGGGAGAGAGGAGACCTCCCCCAAACCCACCCCCCATTTTTAATATTCTGAGCTATTAGATTTCAATAACCCACTCCACAGCGATGCAGGTCTCATTTCCCTGGACAGACCAAATAGGCAATAACAGCCTCTCGGTTAGAACACTAATGTTGTAATTTAGAACTTCTGTCAAGATGAAAGATCTTTGCTGGGATCCTCAGAGGGCCCACAGCGACACTTCAACCCAGGCCCGGATAATGAAGTTTTCATTATTAAATAAAGATATTTTAGGAATGTCATAAACCATAAATCCATTCTCCTGTAATGCACTGCCAACCTTATTGTGTTTATTTCTGGTATAGGACCCACCCTCTCTCCCCTATTGCCCTAAGGCCCCCAAACCTAGTTGATTTTTTTTAGTCTTCTCAACCTATCCCCCCAATACAATAGTGCGCTTAAGTTGCTATGGTGACAGGAAACAATGTCTTCTCCCCCACTGAAACCCCACTGGCTATGGAAAAGTGGAACAAATGGATGGAGGAGGCAAGGGCTCCTGTCCTCTCTTCAATTCCCCTCTCCCATCTCCCCTCAGTTTGCCAACCAGCTGGGAGAGTGACTCCAGGCAACTTTATCTCACCACAAGGAAATGCTAACATGCACTATCAGCTATGGCTGTTCTTAAAAATTATGGAACAATCAATTTTTAATGTGAATTTAGTGGTAGTAAGAAGCATTGGACTCCAAGTCCCAGAGAAATGGCTGTTCTATTTATCCACCTGCTAAGCATGCCAAGATAGTTTCCCTAGATTCTTGCTGCCATGACCTCTTCCATAACCCCACAAGGCACCCTGTATCAGAAGAGACAAAATAGCCCACTAAACTGTCTCCTTTTCTTCTCCCATCTTTGGCACCTCTCAGATAAAGCCTACCTGGTGTCTGCAAAGATTTGGAGAGGACAAGTATCCCAAATGGCACTAAAGGCTAGACTGACCCAACCTACATGCTTGCTTATGTGTGTTCAGTCAGAACCTCACAGTGTTTGCAAGGTCATTTAGTCCAGTCTAAAAGCTATAAGCTAGAAAACAATCAGCTTTTCTCAAGGATTTCCAGAAAAGAAAAGTCTACAACCCATCACAGTGTACGCAAGTTAGTTTGATCTTCCTTGTATCTAATTTGGGTTATCCCCAATGAATATTGGGCAATGTTTTTTCAGAAGAGATAAAGGACAGCTATTCTTTTGGAGTCAGGAAAGCTTGGGTTTGAATCCTACTTCAGATATGTATTAGCTGTGTGACACTGGGCAAGTCATCTAACCACCCTCAGCTTTAGTTTTTCTCATCTGAAAAATAGAACAAAAGAACCTCCCTTCCAAGATTGTTGTGAGAATCAAATGGGATAACATTTGTAAAGAGTCCCCCTAATTCAGGTATGTGTTGATCTAGAAGACTTCACAGGCCGCTTTTAGCTCTAAGAGTTATCATTCTGTTATTGGTAGAAATATTGATTGAGAGGCATAAAACTCTCATCTCAATCAACAACCCTCAAAGTCTTTGTCAAAGGATCCCAAGCAGAAAGTGGTGTACCAACCTCAAAAAAATTCAAATATGGACCTGCTGACTTATCATATATATATGCCTACTGTTCAAAGGCAAGCTCACTAAAGTGGTACTGTCTAATAATGGTCTTGACTGTAATAAAGATGAATTACTTTTTTCCATAAAATAATGAAACTTTGGTAAACATTTTTAATTAGTGGAATCTTAGCAACCTATTACAGGCGGGTGTGAGTGTTATCACACAAAAAGCTCCTCATTTGTTTATTGTCTGTGGGGAGAGGCTGGCCATAACTCTTGAGAGGGGCAGTGAGGGGGCATAGTAAATAGTGCTGAGCCTGCAATCAAGAAGATTTATCTTCATAAGTTCAGATTCAGTTTCAGATACTTAATGGTTATGTGACCTGGGCAGGTCACTTAATCCCATTTGCCTCAGTTTCCTCATCTGTAAAATGAACTGAAGAAGGAAATAGCAAACTACTCCAGTATCTGCCAAGAAAAACCCCAAATGGGGTCACAAAGAGTGGGATACAACTGTGGCACACAACTTTTGAGAACCATATGTTGTTATAGTAGTTTCCCCCAGTTGCTAGGGTCTTGCCCCTTGGATTTACTTTGTATATATTTTGCACATGCTTATATGTGAATATGTATGCTCATTCAGCATCATAAAAGCTCTTCAAGGGCAAAGACTGTTTCATTTTTGCCTCTCTACCCCCAGATCCTACTCTACAGTAGGTGTTTAATAAATGCTTTTTTGGTTGGTTAATTTTGATCAGCAACAGTACAAATATTCTCTTTACCAATCAAATCTTGAAGTAAGCTTAGATGGGGAAACTGAGGCTCATAGAGGGTGAATGATTCATCTCGGGTCATATGGCTTAAAAGGAACAGTCAGAACAGGAGCCCAGGTATTCTGACTCCAAATCCAGTGCACTCCCTATTATATACTACTGCTCTGTAATATTGTTGTATTTGCTTACACAAGTGACCCTAATTGATTTTTTAATGGTCTATTAGATAATCCAAAAAAAAAAGTCCAAAGATCCAGGTCTCAAAGGATAAAGAAGTTAATAATACCTTAAACAATGATTTTTTTTTTTTTGAAGAGATGGATAGGGTGTAACCAGGATATTGTGACTTCTCTCTAGGTAAGTGATCTCCATTTATTGCCTTTGATCCTGGTACATGAATTTTCAAGTTCTGAAGATATCACCTTTTTAGGAGAAACCTCACTTTCATCCCCAGGTTCGATGAGAGTCAGGAACAGCTGGTCTCAGAATAAGCTGCTGCCTTCCAAAAACATTCAAGAAACCAAATTATGAATTACATAAAATATAAAAACAATTTAAAAGGCAGCCAAGGAGTACATATAAGTTCAGGATATTTATTTCGGGAGTTGGGGGAAGCTCAAAACCACAACAAACCGTAAAACGCTATCAGCTCTTGAATTAATTGAAAATAAATTTCCCCTCCCAGGGCTAAACAAATGAGGAGCTTTTTGTGTGATAACACTCACACCCGCCTGTAATAGGTTGCTAAGATTCCACTAATTAAAAAAATCTCATTTGAAGATAGTTAATGGGTTCTGCATTTCTACAAAGCACTAGTCAGGCAACATTTCTCTGAACTTCAGGGTCTGTGCTGATTACTTCTCAATTAGTTTTGATTCAATTCACTGAAGAAAAATGTCCATTTCATTAGTGCAGAGAAATAACCATTGGCCACGAAATATATTTCCCCGTATTGCTATGGCAACAAGGATGACACAGCTGAGCTCAGAATGTTAATGTGTTTCCTGGAACTGTGTTTTTAAGTCATTGTGCCAGCATTAAGTCTTTTGGGGAGGGGAGGGAGTTACCACTGGTGCCCTGCCATTGGTACCTCAGATGCCAGGAAGATCCTTCTCCTTTCCCAGCTTGCTTTTTTTTCCCCATCCCTCCCTTCCATGTAGAGGGAAGGGAGATTCAGTAATATCCATTTGAATGTATTTAGCTTTGTATATAAAAGGGCATCCAGATGTCCAGACTGGAAAATAAAAATAACAGTCTGTTACCAGGGTGTTTTGTGGAAATTCTTTTGTCTATGTGATGTCAAGGACAGGACAGAGAATCTTCCTTTCTCTAGGGTCATTTTGCTAGCCCATAACTAAGATAGGCCAGTGCAAAGGGATGGCTAAGGAGGTTCTGTTTTCAAGGTGCACTCAGTATGAACAGCTCAAATGGAGTAATATTCTAGTGTGTGGTTTGTCCTTCATTGTTGAAGAAGATCGTAACATGATGTCATGACTTGCAAATGAAATGGATTATAGTGAGGGAGGGCTGTGCAAAGTCACCAGGCTCACTTTCTCCTACAGAGCCATTTAGGTCCCCTGGCCAGATATAGATCAGGACAACTGGAGATGGCCAGGATGCAGTGGAGGACCTTGGCCTTTTTAAGCTAAGTTCTCACTTTGACTGGTCGCTGTTTAAGAAGTGAGACAAAGGATGGCCCTTTTAATCAAAAAACAAAAATCACACTGAGAGGGGGAGACCTTCAGTGTTGTTTCTGGCCAAAAGAGAAACAATTCCTGAAATCCATCCCCCATCCCATCAACGAGAGCCGCTAGGGGTAGATGATAAGCATGAAAAAGATGAAAATATTTGTATAATTTAAGTTAAAAAAAGATATATTTCCATTCTGTTTTTGGTTTGGGTCACAGAGACTTTTATACCAAGCGGATCAAATCTGTGGGTAGCATGCACCTGGAAGGAATAGATAGTTAACAGGCTCCAGTCAGGACCCCAAAACAATTTTAGCAGCTTAGAAAGATTGGCTGAATTTAAGAAGGGGAATCCAGTAGGGACAAATGTAAAGTGCTATACTTCAGTTTAAAAAAAAACCTCTACATAAATAGAAGATTGGAAAGCTCTAGGAAAACAGTAGTTAGTCTGAAAAATATATGGAAGTTTTAATGGACTGCAAACATAATGTGGGTCAGCAGTACAATATGGAGACCAAAAAGTTAATATGGTCTTAAGTTGCATTAGAAAACTGTGGTTTCTAGTAGGAAAAAAGGAAAGAGTCCCATTGTATTCTGCCTTGGCCTGACCACTTCTATGGTATTCTGCTCAATTCTGGGGGTTACATTTTAGATAAATGTTAGTAAGCTGAGAAGAATCCAGAGGAGGGCTTCTAGGACAGTCCAAGTCCTCAGGATCAGGGCATAAGAAGAACAGTTGAAAGAAATGGGGATGTTTAGCTTGGAGAAGACAATGCTAAGGATAGAATTTAATACTGTCTTCTGGCATTTGGAGAGCTGTCCTATGGAAGAAGGATTATGCTTACTTTGTTTGGTCCCAGAGAACAGAGCCAGGAATAACAGGAGGAGGTTTTAGAGAGGCAGATTTTAGGTTTTGTATAAAGGAAAACTTTAAAACAATTAGAGCCTTAATAGCTAGCAATTACATAGTGCTTTAAGGTTTGCAAAATACTTTACATATATATTAGCTATCGCAGAGTATGATAGACTGCCTTGGGAGGTTTGGGTTTTTCAGTCACTGGAATGTTTCATGAAAAGACTGGATAGTTACTTTTGAAGATAATTGTAGATAGCATCGTTGGTCAGGTATGAACTGGATTAAAAAGCTTCTTGGAGACCTCCAACTGTTAGTTTCTGGATTTGCTGTCTAGAAATTTATTGAATAAGAATTTTGTTTTCCTGTGTCATTTGCAGACAGAAAGTTATTCATTTCAATCAATAACTGAGAAGTTGGGTTTTGACCTGAATTATTGGACCAAGTTGACCTGGCCTCTATGTGATAGGTATAATATAAAAGAGCAGGAGGAAAGATACCAAAGATACGTGTTGAACTTTGTCTATAAAAATCATCAATGAAAGATCATTATGGCAATTTTCTGCTTCATTTGAATAATAAAGAGCCAACCCAGATCAAGGTCCCTCAAAATATCTTACATTCAAAATTCTCTGGATTTGATTTCTGGAAATTTATTGAAAAAGAGTCATATCTTTAAATATTAATAAACTTTGAGCCAGGGATTCTACTACTAGATACCTACCCCACAGAGGTTATTGAAGAGAATATTGCTCCTTCCACAACAAAATTGTTATTAAGCAATACTTTTTGTTGTAACAAAGAACTGGAAATTAAGAAAGTACTCATTGACTTGGGAATAGCTAAGCATTTTGTGGTACATAAATGTAATGGAATATTACTGCACTATAAGAGGTGATATATACAATAAATATATTTTATTTATTTGTGGAAGCACAGAAATACCAGCATAAACTGATACACAGAAGTACACAGAGCCAAGAAAGAACGAAATATAATGACTTTTTGTTGTGTAGCCATTTCTCAATCTTGGCTGACTTTCATGACCACATTTGGAGTTTTCTTGGCAAAGATAGAGTGGTTTACCATTTCCTTCTCCAGCTCATCTTATAGAGGGGGAAACTGAGGCAAATAGCGTTAAGTGATTGACCTGGGGTCACACAGTTGGCAAGTGTCTGAGGCTGGATTTGAACTCATCTTCCTGACTCCAGGCCAGATGCTTCATCCAGGATGCCACCAGTCAGACATAGAGACCACAACAATCACAAAACATTTAAAACCAAAGGTTGTGAAATTATAATGCTTATCCCCAAAGAAAAAGTATGAGAAGACAAATTCTCCAGGTCCTGTATAAAGGTCAGGATCCACAAATATAGAGCATTTAATATACCATAAAATTTTTAAAATTTGTTGGTTGGCTTTATTGAATCTGTTTCTCACCTTCCTCTCTTTTGTTTTAAATTCTTTGTTTTAACAGATGGCTTTCTGGGAAGGGGAGGGGCAGAACACATAGGAAAAATCTAGGTAATATAAAATAAAAGACAATAAAATTATTTTTAAAAAATAAATCATATCTTTTTTTGTCACACGTAGAGAATTAGCAAAGTCAACAGACATGTACCTAATGTTTGTCCTCTGTTCAGTATTTTCATTTTCCCTGATTTGGCAAAGAAATTAGAAATGTTTAACCTGGAGAAAGGGGCAGCTAGGTGGCACAGTGGATAGGGCACAGGGTCTGGAGTCAAGAAGATTCTGAGTTCAAATTCAGCCTCAGACACTAAGTGTGACCCTGGGGAAAGTCATTTAACCTGTTTGTCTGAATTTCCTCATGTGTAAAGTGAGCTGGAGATGGAAATAGCAGACTGCTCTAGTATCTTTGTCAAGGAAACCCCAAATGGGGTCACAAAGAGTCAGACACAACTGACATTACTGAATTACAAGCCACAACAATCCAGAGAAGAGAGAATCTAGAAGGTCATGTTAGTAGCCTCTAGCTCTATGTCAAAGGACTTTTATGTTAAAAGACTATAAGATACTGCCTCTACCATCAAGGAGTTTCCTATCTGGTTGGGGATTGATCTATCTGTCTGTCTGTCTCTCTGTCTATCTATCTATCTATCTATCTATCTATCTATCTATCTATCTGTCTGTCTGTCTGTCTGTCTGTCTGTCTATCTATCTGTCTGTCTCTGTCTCCATCTAAAAGAATAGCTAAAAATTGATTATATTTAATGCTTTAGGATTTGCAAAGCATTTTATCTACTTTCTCATTCAATCTAAAAATAAGTTTTTAAAAATCATAGAATCAAATTTTATAGCTGAAAGGAAACTTAGACATCATGAACTCCAAACTTCTAATTTTACAAATGGAGAAACTGAATCCTAGAGAAGTGAAGTTATTGAGTGAAGATGCCATCAATGAAAGAGGCAGCACTAGCATTTAGTTCTCCTCCCTCAAGAAGGTGCTTGTGAATGCCTAATGAGTTTCACAGAAAGTAAATACTATGGGGATCTCTTAGGCTTGGGCAGCTGTGGTATAGTGGAAAGATCACTGGATTTAAATCAGAAAATTTGGGTTCTAGTCCCCATTCTATTACTTAATATCTCTATTTATTACACAATATGTATGCCATTTAATGTCTCTGAGACTCAGTTTCTCATCTGTAAAATGGAGATTATAATAATAAAACTTGTACCATGTAACATATAGTGTGGTCAGAATCAAAGAAGATTATAAATGTGAAATGCTATTCAGATGTAATCATGAAGAAAACAACAGTTTTATTCCAATTAATTAAATTTACTTCCCCATTTAATTCAGCTTCAAAGGAAATTATCACAAATCAGGACACCCTAAATTATAAGAATTTTCTATCCATCTTTCAATCAGTCAGATATTCTATTCCCCTGGAATACATTACATACATTGTAATAACATGGAGACAAGGATGACTTCTATGGAGATACTTGCTGAAATCTACAAGCTTCTCTCTGACACAAAGAGGAATTTCAAATATCTATTCTCTCTTTGACATAGTTCTTAAAGTCTACATTTATTGAACTCCTCTATTTATCTTGTAAAGCCTTTAAAAACATGACCCAACCCACTTTTCCAATCTTATTATACATTACTCCCCTTCCCCATACTCTATCATCCAGTCAAACTTACCATCTTGTTTTGCCATTCCTCACACATAATCCTCCATCTTCTATCTCTATACTTTTCTACTTACTTTCCTCCATGCCTAGAATGTACTCCCATCTCCCCTCCACCTCTTAGAATATTTTGCTTCATTCAAGACTCTGCTTAAGTAACATCTTCTGCATGAGGTCTTTCCAGATTCGTCTGGATCTCAACTATGAGCCTTATGGGCAAGGAGGATATAGAGTCAGCTCCAAGACTGGTTATGAGCTCTTGAGAATTTCCTTACTCATTGCTTTTAGTCTTTTTATCAGTGACTTTAACCCACTTTTATCTTCCTCGGAATTGCTTTTTGACCACTTTGTGGATTGTTTTTACTTAGGAATTTTTGAAAATATGCTTTTCTTTTTTTTTCCAGTTTTTTTTTATTTTTTTAATATAAATTTATTTATTAAACTTTTTACATTCATTTTCACAAAATTTTGGGTTCCAAATTTTCTCCCCATTTATCCCCTCCCCCCACCCCGATACACCGAGCATTCTAATTTTCCCTATCACCAATCTGCCCTCTCTTCTATCATCCCTCCCTTCTCTTATCCCCATCTTCTCTTTTGTCCTCTAGGGCCAGATGACTTTCTATTCCCCATTAACTGTATTTCTTGTTTCCTAGTAGCAAGAACAATACTCAACAGTTGTTCCTAAAACTTTGAGTTCCAAATTCTCCCCATCCCTCCCTCCACACCCATTCCCTTTGGGAAGGCAGGCAATTCAATATAGGCTCTATCTGTGTAGTTTTGCAAATGACTTCTATAACAGTCGTGTTGTGTAAGACTAACTGTATTTCCCTCCATCCTATCCTGCTCCCCGTTGTTTCTATTCCGTCTTTTGATCCTGTCCCTCCCCAAGAGTGTTGACTTCAAATTGCTCCCTCCTCCCATTGCCCTCCCTTCCATCATCCCCCCTTCCTTGCTTATCTCCTTCTCCCCCACTTTCCTGTATTGTAAGATAGGTTTTCATACCAAATGAGTGTGCATTTTATTCCTTCCTTTAGTCAAATATGATGAAGGTAAACTTCTTGTTTTTTTCTCAGCTCTCCTCTTTTTCCCTCCACTAAAAAGTCTCCTGCTTGCCTCTTGAAGGAGATACAGTTTACCCCATTCCATTTCACCCTCTTTCCTCCCACTACATTTCTCTCTCACCATTTACCTTAATTTCCTTTAAGATATGGTCCCATCCTATTCAATTCACTCTGTGCTCTCTGTCTCTGTATGTGCGTGCATGTGTGTGTGTGTGCGTCCAAGCATGTACGTGTGTGTGTGTGGTCCCACCAACTACCCAGATACTGAAAAGTTTTAAGAGTTACAAATATTGTCTTTCCATGTAGGAATGTAAACAGTTCACTTTTGGTAAGTCCCTTATGACTTCTCTTTGCTGTTTACTTTTTCTTGCTTCTTCTCATTCTTGTGTTTGAAAGTCAAATTTTCTTTTCAGCTCTGGTCTTCTCATCAAGAATGCTTGAAAGTCCTCTGTTTCATTGAAAGACCATATTTTCCCCTGAAGTATCATACTCAGTTTTGCTGGGTAGGTGATTCTTGGTTTGAGTCCTACTTCCTTTGACTTCTGGAATATCCTATTCCATGCCCTTCGATCCCTTAATGTAGAAGCTGCTAGATCTTGTGTTATCCTGATTGTATTTCCACAATACTGGAATTGTTTCTTTCTAGCTGCTTGCAATATTTTCTCCTTGACCTGGGAATTCTGGAATTTGGCCACAATGTTCCTAGGAATTTTTCTTTTTGGATCTCTTTCAGGCGGTGATCAATGGATTCTTTCAATACTTATTTTGCCCTCTGGTTGTAGAATATCAGGGCAGTTTTCCTTGATAATTTCATGGAAGATGATGTCTAGGCTCTTTTTTTGATCATGAGTTTCAGGTAGTCCCATAATTTTTAAATTGTCTCTCCTGGATCTATTTTCCAGGTCAGTTGTTTTTCCAATGAGATATTTCACATTCTCTTCCATTTTTTCATTCTTTTGGTTTTGTTTTATGATTTCTTGGTTTCTCAGAAAGTCATTAGACTCCATCTGTTCCATTCTAATCTTGAGAGAACTATTATCTTCAGTGAGCTTTTGAACCTCTTTTTCCATTTGGCTAATTCTGCTTTTGAAAGCATTCTTCTCCTCATTGGCTTTTTGAACCTCTTTTGCCAATTGAGTTAGCCTATTTTTCAAGGTGTTATTTTCTTCAGCATTTTTTTGGGTCTCCTTTAGCATGGTATTGACCCGTTTTTCATGCTTTTCTTGCATCTCTCTCATTTCTCTTCCCAGTTTTTCCTCCACCTGTCTAACTTGCTTTTCAAAATCCTTTTTGAGCTCTTCCATGGCCTGAGCCCACCGGACATCCACCTGGGATGTCTGGGATACAGAGGCCCCGACCTCCACATCTTTCCCTGATGGTAAGAATTGTTCCTTGTCATCAGAATTGAAAGGTGGGAACATCTGTACCCCATCAAAGTATTTTCCTATAGTCTTATTTTTCTTCCCTTTTCTGGGCATTTTCCCAGCCAGTTACTTGACTTCTGTGATTCCTGTCCACCCCCGCCTAGATCCGCCCAGCTAGTGCTTGGGGTCTGAGATTCAAATGGGCTTTCAGCGGCAGGTGTGGCTGCTATTCAATGTGAGCTTAAGTTCTGGTGCTTGGGTGGGGGGCAGGGTCACCTCCCAGGCTCAGTTCCCTCAGCCAGCCCAGAAGTCTCTCTCACTGACCTGTAGCGCCTGTGGGTGGAGGGACCTTCGCGGCCACCTGAGGTTCCATCCCTGAAGCCTGCTCGGATCTGCTCCTCTGGGGCCATGCGGCCAGAGCAGCACAGGGGTGGACTCCGCTGTCCGGAGTGCAATGGACCCCTGGGGACGGCTCTCCAGGGTGTCAGGGGCCGTCCCTGAACCTCCTGGGCAGAGAGGTAACAGCAGGAGTCTATACCTGCCCCTCCCCGGCAATCATGTGCCTCACCCGTGACTTCCGGGCTAAGGGTGCAGGAAAGGCTCGTGTACAAGGCACGATACCGCCCTCTGGGAGGTGCTGAGGAAGCCCCAGTGAGAGTAAAACACACCTGGCCACCTGTGATAGGACCAAGCAGATGGTCCGAGTGGGGAGGGAAGGTCCAGAGAGACTCCTGCCCTATTGCCACAGGATACAACCAGCTAAGGGGAGGGGGCTGGGGCGACAGCAGGCTGAGCTCTCCAATCAGGGGCCAGATAGCAAGAACCGGAAGGGATAAGGAATAAAAGGCAACGCCCTGGGTTGCTCAAGTGGGACTGGACTGATGTGAACTACTGAATAAACATCTGCATTGCTCTACCACTCTGGCCAGTGTCTGGTTTTGCCCGTCCTCAGCCCCTGGGGTCGGGACCGGAGACGTCCGAAGCCGCCGTTAGTTAGGTGGAAGCAGAGGTCACGACGTACCCCCTGAGGTCCGGCAGGGACAGAGCGCGGACATTTGGCGCCCAAACGTGGGGCACTACAGTTCAGGTACGTTGTGAGCCTTCCTGTCCCTCGCAGGCGAGGGTCAGAAGGACCAGGCACACCGGGACTTTCGGGTTTTCCCCTCTAGTCCCGAAGGCAGTTTAGTTATGGGAAATACAGAAGTTAAGCCAGAGGATAAAGGCATTCTCGCTTGCCAAGTGTACAAACTCTGCAAGCAGAATGGGATAAAAATACACATAAGAATTTGCCAAGATTGGGTCGAGAAAATAATAACCATCAGTCCATGGGTAGAGCATACAGGAATTGATCCGACCCGTTGCCGATTAATAGAGCAGCAGAAAAATAGAGAGGAGGTAGATTGGGAAGGGGCCAACCTATTCCCTGTGCTTGTTCAGCCAGAACAGGGCGGACAGCCTCAAAGGGTGCATAGACAGTTCCTCTACAAATTCCTAAGAGATCTTAAAGAGGCCGCTGCAAAATATGGTCCCGGCTCTGCTTATGTACAGACAGTCATACAATCTTGGCGGTCTGGGAGCTCAGGAGACAATCATGACCAGATAGGACAGAGAGGAAAGAGGGAGTTGGTGCAGTCAGAAATTCAACCAGGAAATACATCCAGAGTTGGCCCAGGGCCTGGTTTTGTGGCACAGCAAAAAATTTGCCCAGGATTTGTGGCACAGTGGAGAATTCAGCAGCCCGGACACAGTGATAGAAATTAAGCCAAAGTTATAATGTGTACAGAGGATTTCTGACAATTTTCCCAGTTTTTTGGATTCTTTTATAGTCTGTATATGTGTTCTGTCTTTACATGTTCTGTGTGCGTGTGTTTGTGAGTTATTACGGTCAGCTCCATGGTAGCTGGACCTTGGAATGTTATCTCTTTCCCTCCCCCTCCTCCCTTCTCTCTGATGACTGCAGCATCGGGGAGAAGTATGGGAGAGAGAAAGAGAGGAACTAATCTTATATTATTTAGTTTATGTGATTGCAAGGTGTAGTCTTGGATGGGAAATGCAGGGACATAGTGTCTGTGCAGTATTAGAGGGGGCTTTAATCAAAGCCCATTAGGAAAACAACATGGATATGAAGTTTAAGGAAAGCATAAAAGTTTTGGAAATTATTTGAAAGTTTTTGGTTAAACTCTCTCTCGCTTCACCCTCCAATTCTGGCCAAATTGTGAGGGTGGAGAGAGAGACGAGAGGAGATCTGGTGCAGGCTGATCAGCATTTTCACCTAAATCTCACCTAAAAGAAAAGTATTTTGTATAATGAGAAGTAACCAAAAGGTAGTTATTCTGTCCACATTTTAAGTGAAACGTGTCACTCCTAATTGGATGTTTAAGACAGATCAGGATTTGTTAAATTATTTGGCACTAGGAAAATTGGAAATATGCATAAATCTTAAAGGAACACCTCAGCAGAGATAAAGCTTTTGAAACTCTCCAGCAGAATGGAACAGACTTGGCGCCACTGGGCAGTTGTCCAGAAGTCTCCCTCCCTTCAGCTGAGGAATTCAAAAACTCTCTCAATCAAAGAAGTTCTTAAGGAGTGGACACAGAAATAAAATTTACCTGAGTAAAGGATGGAACCATTAAGATTTTTGCCCTGCAGTCCCAACTCATCATTCAGCTGGGTCTACAGTGAATTGTAACTTTTATCATTCCAGATTAGATCAAGAGAAGAGAATTATTATTTTGAAGGTTTTCAACCAATTTCTGTAAAAGTCTAGTGACTGTTAACAACAGGAGAAATTTTAAACGGTTTTAAATTTTCATTTTCAAGACAATGTATTGGTAAATTAATATGTAATGGTCTATGAAGCAGAAAAGATCTTGCTCTTTTAATCTGAACTTGTAGTCATTCCTTGGCTTAAGCAAAAGTTAAATTTAGTATTTGAACTTATTAACAACTTAATTTCTAAAAAGTTTCTTTTTCAGAGTAAATGTAATCAGAGAAGGAGAAACTACCCTGTGAAACAATGATGTAAGGTGGTAAGGCTTAAGTTTGAAGTCATCTATCATAGATTCTACAAAGGTTACAACTTTAAATGACTTTCTGAAATTGATAGGAGAAATTCAGTGGTGTAGGCCACAGTTGAGAATTACAACTGATCAAATGAAACCATTATATGATTTATTGAAAGGTCCTTCTCAATTAAAGTCATGCAGAGGATGGACAGATGAAGCACTGGAATGTTTGAAATTAGTGCAGGAAAAGATTATGGGGTGTACTATTAGCAGGATATGAGAATCACAGGACTTGGAAGTAACAATTTTATTCACTGAAAAAATACCCACTGGAGTTTTACATCAAAAACAAGGGATTATTGAGTGGGTACATTTGGCTCAGATAAAGAACAGAGCTTGTGTGCTTTATGCTGTGCTGGTAGCCCAAATCATACATAAGGCAGTGAAGAGAGTAAGGATGTTAATAGGACAGAAACCTCACACAATATATACTATGTATACAAGTCAACAAATAGAGAACTGCATACAAGAGTTTGTGGAATGGCAGATATTGATTAATCAGAATTTCCAACATGGGTTCCCAATTCCTTCTGGGTGGCAATTTGCCACGTGGCCATGGTCTTGGACCGACAAATGCTCTTCCTCACTGGTAGAGGGAGTTAATGTTTTTACAGATGCAACAAAAAATTTTAGGGCATCTATGTATATTCCATCTAAAAAGGAGATGCATAAATTTAAAACAACATTTACTTTTACACAACAAAATGAATTATATGAAGTATTGCAAGCATTATTATGCAGTACCATTGATACCTAGAGTAGAGTCAGCCTATATTCCTGATAGGGTAGATAGTATTAAACAGATAACTATGGAAGTTCAACTAGCAATAAGGCCCAAAACAACAATATTTTATATCACGCACACTCGGTCACATTCTAAATCATGGAGTACCAAAAAGCATTAAACCAAACAATGGTCCAGCTTATGTCAGTAAAGCCATTGAACAGTTCATGGTGGAATTTTCCATTTTACATGTCACTGGAATCCCCCATAATCCCACTGGTCAAGCTATAGTGGAACGAGCAAATCGATCCCTGGACACTTACTTGCAAAAAGAAAAAGGAGGAGTTGGACCAGGAGTTGATAAATTCGCAATTGGCTGTTTATACTCTAAATTGATGATAAATTACAATTGGCTATTTGGCTGTTTATATTCTAAATTATTTAAAATTCTATAATGATGACTTATTGGCTGCTATGAAATTCTTAACATTTCCTAATAAGGAGTCTGCAAAGAATGAATCAGCAATAACAAGTGCCCTGAAAGCAGCCTGTAATGTGGCACGAGAATAAAAATTGATTTGGTCCTCATACAGTGCTAACGTGGGGAAAAGGGTATGTTTGTGTTTCAACAGATGATAATAAAGAAGTTTGGGTTCCAGTGAAAAGGATGGGAGTGAGGAGGTGCTATCAGCGGCGGATGAAAAAACTTCTGGAGAAGCTTAATCAACTAGATCACAATGACTCCTTTCATTTTTCTCATACTTATTATGACACTCAAAGAACACTGCGTCCATCGACCCAGCACCGAAGGAACAACAGAGATGGGCGTTCCTCACGAATCCACCATGGTTAAGGGTGATGTCATGGAGTGAGACAATGCCTAAGTTTATCATCCAAGGCAATATTTCTCACATGTTTAAAGATGATGGACTAGACTATGATAATAATGGGACTCTTTTTCAGAGACACTAACTTTTCAGGACTAGTCGCAGGTTTCCCACTTTGTCTATAGAAGGGTATTTCTGGGAATTGGAATGGGTTTGGTTTTAAATACACACAGATGAATGGAACAGAGGGGTATCCCTGGTGTGCCACTATTGTGGATGGACAAGAGACATGGGATGAGAAAGATACATTACACGCTTATAATCTATTCACCTGGAGGATAAATGGGACAATAGTAGTTTGGTCAGACAAGGACTTTGTGGGACTTATTCGTGGGATGAAATTTAGGCCATTTTGTAACTTACAAAAGAAGAGAAATGTAACCCTTTGGCATCTGTATACGGGGCTTTTACCATTTGAGAATTGTCACGCACATACTTGTCAGGAGAAAGAATTGATTATGGGAAACTACATAGAAATGTTATATTCATGTCACAATCTTACATACTTACTTGAGGAAAAATATGCAGCAAACTTTCCTAGACAAATGTACATCAATTATAAAGGGTCTCCTGAGGTTGAAAGACCTGTTCAGGGACTAGACAAAGTTATTCTAGCTATGAGAGGACAAACAGTGCAGGGAATGCCTGCTGCAGCATCACCAAAGAACGCTAACAACATTACTTTAATGGGTGAAGTATGTCTAGGGAACACACATATATTTCTATGGGACAGAGACTACAGATCTAAACTAGAGACATATCAGAACATGACAGGAATTTTCAATTTTACATGCCAGAATTGTTCTGTACAAGCATGTATAGGACCAAAGATAGTAGGGAGAGTGTTTATTCAAACAAAACCTCTCCCATGCTGCCAATTTGTCCCGCAAACTATCGCAGATTTGTGAGCACCCTCCACACCCTCTGGCACCAGGTTGCCAATATTAATGCCACCCGAATTGATCCCGCTGTTACCACCACCTTTAGCTCTATCTTTTCTACTCTATCAACCTGGATGAAAAGCTATGCGGGCTCAGCCTCTTTATTCCTTCTCCTTGCCGTGGGCTTCCTGCTCTGCCTACGCCAGGTTCGGCAGAGGCAGACGCAACAGCGGCAATATACCACATGGGCTCTCCGCTCCCTGACAAATCACTCTAATCCACAAGTTTGGATCACAGCTTTAGAGAGACGCTAGCTCTCGCCTCAGCCCCAAAAGCATCCCTATGCCCCACTATAATCAATAATAAGCTTTCTACAGGAATATTGTGGCTCCATGACCTGGAGACCCGTTGGCTGCAGAGGTACCCAATGACGGGATTATTGTGGGTCCACCTACCAGAAATGCTGGAGGTGGGAGCCACCCACATAGCCTAAGACAGGGGCCCTGCCCACTTTTGGTACCAGGCATGGAGACAGGCCACATGACCTATTCTCTCACTTACCATTTATAAAACAAAAAGGGGGAGTTGTCAGGGGCCGTCCCTGAACCTCCTGGGCAGAGAGGTAACAGCAGGAGTCTATACCTGCCCCTCCCCGGCAATCATGTGCCTCACCCGTGACTTCCGGGCTAAGGGTGCAGGAAAGGCTCGTGTACAAGGCACGATACCGCCCTCTGGGAGGTGCTGAGGAAGCCCCAGTGAGAGTAAAACACACCTGGCCACCTGTGATAGGACCAAGCAGATGGTCCGAGTGGGGAGGGAAGGTCCAGAGAGACTCCTGCCCTATTGCCACAGGATACAACCAGCTAAGGGGAGGGGGCTGGGGCGACAGCAGGCTGAGCTCTCCAATCAGGGGCCAGATAGCAAGAACCGGAAGGGATAAGGAATAAAAGGCAACGCCCTGGGTTGCTCAAGTGGGACTGGACTGATGTGAACTACTGAATAAACATCTGCATTGCTCTACCACTCTGGCCAGTGTCTGGTTTTGCCCGTCCTCAGCCCCTGGGGTCGGGACCGGAGACGTCCGAAGCCGCCGTTAGTTAGGTGGAAGCAGAGGTCACGACGTACCCCCTGAGGTCCGGCAGGGACAGAGCGCGGACACCAGGGCTCTCTGGAATGGAGATCTTTTCCACTGTGTTTCTGCAGGCCTTGCAGTGCTCTAGAATTTGTGGGGAGTTCTTTTTGCAGGAAATATATGGGCTGTGGGTTTGGAGCTAGCATACATGAGTCTTTCTACTCCACCATCTTGGCTCCTCCCCCCGAAAATATGCTTTTCTTAAAGATATTATTTATTGGGGGTGGAGCCAAGATAGTTGAGTAGAAAGATGCACATACACTAGCTCTTCCCTCATAGCCCATAAAATATCTGTAAAAAATTACTCTTAACCAATTCTAGAGCAGCAGAAGCCACAGAACTATAAAATGAAAGAGATTTCCAGTCAAAAGTAAGCTGGAATGCTGGCAGAAAAATCTATTCCATTGGATGCTGAGCAGAGCAGAGCTCAGCCCTGGCTGTGAATCACCTGGAGGAACAGGATCTGAACAAGTCTTCAGGGCAGAATTCCCAGCAGGGAGGGTCTCAGACCCCTCAACCCACAAGTACCAAAGAAAGCTTCAAAGGTCAGTAAGAAGATTTTCCCAACTGGGTGAGAGGGGACCAGGGTCCCCTCCAGCACTGACCGTAGGTGGCAGTGGTAGCAGTGGTGGCAGCATGGGTGGTGGCAGCAGGGCACATCCATTTGTGAAGCACTCCACCTAAAGTCCCTGAGGGAATTTAGCAACTGATCTAAACCTCAGTCCTGAGCATGGTCTTGGGGGGAGGAGGAGCACTAGGACCTTCTTCTTGACAAAGAATTCAGAAGTCAAGTAACTGTCTGGGAAAATGCCCCAAAAAGGGGGGAAAAAATTAAGACCATAGAAGGATACTTTCTCGGTGAAGAGATATTTCTTTCCATCTATTCAGATGAGGAAGAACAAAGCATACTGTCATGGGAAATCAAGGCTTCTGCATCCAGTACCCCCAAAATGACTATGCAATGGACTCAGGCCATAGAAGAGCTTGAAAAGCGAGTCAACAGCTTCCTAAAGGAGACCCAAAAAACTGCTGAGGAAAATAACACCTTGAAAAATAGGCTAACTCAATTGGAAAAAGAGGTCCAAAAAGCCAATGAGGAGAAGGAGGCTTTAAAAAGCAGAATTAGCCAAATGGAAAAGGAAGCTCAAAAGCTCACTGAAGAAAATAGTTCTTTAAAAATGAAAGTGGAGTTCAGGGAAGCTAATGACTATATGATAAACCAAGAAGTTAAAATACAAAACCAAAGGAATGAAAAAATAGAAGATAATGTGAAATATCTCAATGGAAAGACAACTGACCTGGAAAATAGATCCAGGAGAGACAATTTAAAAATTATGGGACTACCTGAAAGCCATGATCAAAAAAAGAGCCTAGACATTATCTTTCATGAAATTATCAAGGAAGACTTCCCTGATATTCTAGAACCAGTGAGCAAAATAAATATTGAAAAAATCCACTGAAATCCTCCTGAGACTCAAAAAAAGAAACTTCTAGGAATATTGTGACCAAATTTCAGAGTTCCCAGATCAAGAAGAAAATATTGTAAGCAGCTAGTAAGAAACAATTTGAGTATTATGGAAATGCAACCAGGATAACACAGGATCTGGCAGCTTCTACATTAAGGGACTGAAGAGCTTAGAATAGGATATTCCAGAAATCAAAGGAACTGGGATTAAAAGCAAGAATCACCTACTCAGCAAAACTGAGTATAATACTTCAGGGGAAAAAAATGGTCATTCAATGATACAGAGGACTTCCAAGCATTCTTGATGAAAAGACCAGAGCTGAATAGAAAATCTAACTTTCAAACACAAGAATCAAGAGAGGCATGAAAAGGTAAACAGGGAAGAGAAATCATAAAGGATTTTCTAAAGCTGAACTGTTTACATTCCTACATGGAGAGATGAGATTTGTAACTCTTGAGACTTTTCTCAGTATTTGGTTAGGTGGAGGGATTGTACACACACACACACACACACACACACACACACACACACAGCACAGGTTGAGTTGAGTCAGAAGGGATGATATCTATAAAAATAAAATTAAGGGATGAGAGAGGAATATATTGGGAGGAGAAAGGAAGCAATGGAATGGGGTAGACTATCACTCACAGAAGAGATAAGAAAAATCTTTTTCAATGGAGGACAAAAGGGAGGAGGTGAGAGGGGAAAAGCGAAGCTTACTCTCTTCACATATGTATTAAGAAGGGAATAATATGCTCACTCAATTTGGTATGAAAATCTATCTTACACTACAAGAAACTAAGGGAGAAGGTGACAAGTGGGTGAGGGGGATAATAAAAGGAGGTCAAATGGGAGGAGGGAGTAATTAGAAGTAAACACTTTTGGGAAGGGACAAGGTCAAATGAGAGAATAGAATAAATGGGGGACAGGGTAGGATGGAGGGCAATATAGTTAGTCTTACACAACATGACTATGATGGAAGTCTTTTGCAAAATGACACATGTATAGCCTGTATTGAATTGCTTATCTTCTCAGTGGGGATGGGTAGGGAGGACAGAAGGGAGAGAAGTTGGAATTCAAAGTAGTAGAAACAAATGTTGAGAATTTTTATTGCATATAGCTGGAAAACAAGAAATACAGGAAATGAGGTATAGAAATCTATCTTGCCCTACAAGAAAAGAGAGAAGATGGGGATAAGGGAAGGGTGGGGTGTGATAGAAGGGGGGGCTCAATGAAAGAATACAAGGTGTTATGGAGTGGGGGGAGGGGAGAGATGGGGAGAAAAATTGGAACTCAAAATTTTATGGAAATGAATGTCAAAATCTAAAATTAAATAAATAAAACTATAAAAAAATAAATAAAACTATTTAAAACAAAACAAAAAAAAAGGTATTATTTATTAGAACCTTCAGGCTCTCAGTGATCTCTTGGACTAGCCATAGAACCACTTATCAGGTCACCATGACTTGACACAGTGCCTGACACATACGAGGCACTTAAGAAATTTCAGTTGATTTGGTGATGGACTGAAACATGTACACAAAGTTAAGAGAAAAAACTGGTTGATAGATTTTTTTTCTTTTCAGCCAATTGTTTTGGCTTGCACATAGTCATCACTATTTGTGGTTGAATTAAACTGAATTTCATCCTTATCACTATCTATTTATTAACCTTCCATAATTATCAAGAAATATATGCAAACCCACTTCCCCAACTCCATTTTCACTGACAAGTAAAGTCCTCAGAGGTTAATGCCTACTCCTCTTCTCAGGTCTCTAGGGGTTTACTCGTGGAGTTTCAGAGCTCCCAGTATGTTTCCTATTATTAATCAACCAGTTGAACTGCATTAGCTTTTTCAAATGGGATTTGCTGAGAAAGATATAGCAAAAACAGTTGGTAGAAACTTCCATCAAACTGGGTTATAATATTCTCTTACACACACACACACACACACACACACACACACACACATACACACACACGCACGCACGCACTCACATACACTCACACACACAATCATTGGGAAGAGTGGACTCAAACTTAGAGTGCTAAGTTAGTCAAGTACTCATGTCAAGGACAAAGAGGGCTGAGGGGTACCTCTTGACTCCTGGCCCTGAGAGTTCTTTTTTCTTTCTCGGGGTCTTCCCAAAGTTTCCCTTACATATCTCTAGGCTCTGATCATCAGTGCTATAGCTGGACTTTCTTAAATCAATAAGCCAATAAGAATTTCTTAAGTGCCTATTCTGTGCCAGACACTTTGCTAAGAGCAAGGGATACAAAAAGAGACAAAAGGCAATCCTTGCATTTATGGAGCTTACAATCTACACTCATGAGCTTAAACATCTGCCTACAGAAACTTCCTCTATAACTGGCCACTACCACTACAGTGACATTGCTATTGCCTCCAGTAAACATTACTACCCAATTCTGTGTGCTGATGAGAACTTTAGTGGCCCTGATATATATCTCTTGAACACACAAGGACAATGGCTGAAAATTTCATCTCAAAATACTCATTCATCCAAGATCAGGAAGAAAAAACATGGAAGAAACCAAGGCAGGATAAGCTTACAGAAAGAAAAAAACAACCAGCAGATTGGGGGATATAACTTGCTACTACTCCCCCATTCATCAGGCTCATAGAAGCTCTTGTTTCTCTTGCTTCCAGGAGAGAAAAGAGATGGAAGATTATGAGGTCACTTCTTTTATATTCAAACTTAGTTCTAGCTCAGCATTTCTAGAGTCACCAAATCATTGAGTTTCACAGATTATTAGCATTATTATTATTTTGTCACATAGTATTAGCCCCTCCATCACATATGATGGAAACAGACTGCCAAAGTTCCATATGTTGATTGGAACCAGGCAAAGAATATCTATGAATGCTCTGAGGGGTATACTTTCATTGTCCAATCCTGCACTTTCCCACCCCTTCCCAGTATTTATTATTGAACAGGAGGAGAGTTCTTCATGTGATAAGAATGAGGAATAACTGTGTCAGGTGCGCCACTGGTACCCACAAAATGTAACAAGACTTAGAAGATGACCTGCAGACCATTGAGTGGATTGTCTAACATTTCTCTTTGAAAGAACATAGATAAGAATCATATAAGATAAGAAGGCATGGAAAGGTTCTGCAGTCATGAAGGGAATAACTAGGTAGATAAGAACACCCTTGCATAAAAGAAGTTTCATAATTTACAGTAAACCTTAGTTTAAAAAAGTGTATTACAAGTCATAGATTCAATTATACTATGGGCCTAGTCATGTCACCTGCCTACAGAGTGAGATATATATGTGTATGTATGTGTGTGCATATATATATACACACAGGCATATATGCGTGCATGTATGTATACACATATGTGTATACATAGTATATGTATACATATAATATGCACATGTATAATATGCATGCGCACATATAATATATGTACATATATAATATATTTGCATATATAGTATATGCGCACATGGTTTCTATGCTATATTATATGTGTGCATGTGATAAATGTATGCATATATCATGCATGCATGTATTATATTCATATATCACATGTGTGCAAATATGATGTGTGCACATTTATGATACATGTATAATATGTATAGATGTATAAAGAGATACATACACATGCACACACATACTGTGCATACACATATATGTATCTGTCATTATAATATGGAAAGCCTGTGACAGATCTATATACCAATCACCAAACAAATACAGGAATTGTCTAGAAAATACATAAGATGAATACCTACCATCCAGATTTTCAAAACAGGTTATTTCCTTGGTTTTGTTGACATCTCAGTATTAAAATGAGTGGGCCAATGACTGAACAATAAGCTACAAGAAAAAATGTCTGACTTTTTTTCCCCTAAAAATGGATTTTTAAAACCAAGGAAAAAATATTTCTTAATTAAAGAACAGTAGCAGCAAACACAATAGCTAATATAATATTAATAGCTGGCATTTATATGGCATTTTATGGTTATAGCCACTTTATGTATATTATTTCATCTGACCTTCCCAACAAGCCTGTAAGGTAGGTAGTACAGTATTGTTATCTACATTTTGCAAATGAGGAAACTGAGATTCAGAGAAGCCCAACATCCCATAGAACACAAATGTCAAACATACATGAAGCCCACAATATCTATGGCCCCAATCAGATTAAAATATAATTGAGAAATATTTAACAAAATAAATAAAAATACAATAAAACAGATGATATTACATTTTAAAACCAAGTCAATGTGAGACCCTCAGGAGTCTTTATACATGGATAAGTGGCCCCATTTCTATCTGGGTTTCATACCAATGTCATAGAATGTCAGCACCTTAAGGGCAGAGAATATTCCATTTCTGTCTTTGGATCCCCACTGCCTATTATAGTGTCTACCACTGTGGTCAATGCAGTTGGGGTGGAAAAGAAGCATCACTTTACCAGTGAAAGGAACTCCTGGTGAGGATCTTCTCCTACAAGCATAGACGAACAATTACTCTACAATGTATGGTCTTAGCACACTGAGAGGCTAGTTGACCTGCCCAAGGTCATAGAGCTAGTATGTATCAGAGACAGAGCTTGAAACTCTATCTTCCTGACTCCAAGGCCAACAGTCTACTTCTCTATCCATTCTTCCATGGTACCTCTCTGCACAGTTCATAGTAGGAGCTTAATAACTGTATTGATTGATTAATTGATGGCTAGTCAGAGGGAGAACCAATGAAATGAAAAGATGTAAGGACATTCACAAAGCTGTAAGAGTGTGTATCTGTGGATGAGATTGTGTGGGTAGCACTTTCCATGGAGTGAAGCTGTGAGATATGTGCTTTGACTCCTGACTATAGGGTGTGTAAGACAGGTTCTTTGTTGGTCCTAATAAAAGTGATGGATTTAATGGTCTTGCTTTCCTAGGCTCTAATTAAATAATAGATAGCAGAAGAAACATACTAGGGGGTAGTGAAGTTTCACTAATGCTAAGCCTGGTACTGAGAATTTAGTATTATATGGTATTTATATACATACACTGCTGTTTAGAAAACACTTCCCTAGTGGAGTTGCATATCAGACAAGTAGCAAGCATGGGATCTTATGGTTTGTGGAGACCAAGGGAGAAAGGATACATGAAGGAAAAGGTCTGTCTTTTGTAAATTTTGAACATCAGCATGTTGGATTAGATTATTCTTTTTGTCAAATATACGGCTACAAAAGCAATCATATTTTTCATCAAATTATTCCCCCAGTTACTTAGCTGAGCATCTAACCCCAAGATTCTAGACTCAGATGTAAAGAGAAAAATAGTCAAGTCCTTTAGTCCCCAGAAATGACAGCAGTGGAAAGGAAGAAGGTCCTGCACACCAGCTGTCAGGGGAAAAGGAATGTGGAAAACTCCTGCCCTGGGGATCTAGCAAGGGCCTGGGTGTGGGGGTTGTTCAGGGAGGACTAGCACCTCTGGTGTGACAGCTTGCCAAGCCTTCTTCAAGGCTGCTCATCTACCTTTGGTGTCCACCTGGCACTCAATTTTCACCTGTGGCTCAAAGAAGCTGGAGCATGCACAAAGGCTTCTGGCTGGTAAAACTCCTGGCAGATGAGGTAAACCAGTTTGAGGGTATCCAATAAGCCTTGAAACTCAGTGAGTTAGATGAATGTCTAACCCAGGCACATGAAGACTTTCCCTGACAGAATGGTCAGATGAGAACAATTTGTTCCAAAGGCCATGAAGGTGGCTGAAGCAGCCGCCGTGGAGTTCTTAGAGCTTGGACAGACATCAAAGAAGCCCAGGTCATTTACTGTATCCCAGGCCATCACCAGTCATCTTGACTTTTGTCTTGCCACCCATGACTCCAGAAGAGAAAGGCTGGTGATGTTGCACAGCTCTGCCTCACTTGAATCCATTTCACCCACGAGTCAAGACATCAGTCTGTGATGTCTCTGGTTCCCTTCTAAAATAAAGGACAAACAACATTAACTGCAACAACCATAGCAAGGGACTGATCCATTATACAGAGAAGTCAAAGCCTGGCCTTCTGTCTTTGTTGTTTGCTCAAACAGGGGTGAGTCAATGTCTTTCTAGCAACCTCAAGTTTGTTTCCATTCTGTAGGGAGACCAAGTCCTACTTAGGGTAAAATAGCAAGCATAGGATCTTGCATGGGTCTCTGGCACCTAGGTAAGACTCACCACAAGGTCAGAGTGCTGTATTTCTAATTTCATTGGCTTCTCTTCCAAGACAAGTCCAAACCATGGAGTGTCATTATGATTTAGAGCAGTGATGTCAAACTCAAATAGAAAGGAGGGAGGTGGGGGAAAGCATTAAACTAGCTATATGTTAACTTAGAAAAACATATCTTAATATTATCTGTTTTATTGTATTTTTGTTTATTTTTTTAATTATTTCCCAATTACATTTTAATTTGGTTCCTGCTGTAGGCACTCAGTACCACATGTTTGATATCTCTGCTCCAGAAGACTGAATAGATCCCTGGGGGAAACTGGAACTCAAAAGGGAGAGAAGAAAGTTATTTACAGGCTACAGTGATTCCTTTGTGTTATTTCCATTTCCTGTGAGGTAAAATTAAATACCTGACATGCATTGCTCTAGTGCCTGGGTACTTACTGAATACTCTTTTACACCCATTTTTGTTTTCAGATTTCCCAGAAAAAAACTTTTGATGGTAGCTCAGTAAACCAAAGATATGTGATGTGTGTTCAGTTTGGAGGATGTAGAGGGCAGTGAGATTAAATTTGATGCATATAAAGTCAGAGTGTGCCATGCTTGGTTATGGGTTATACATGAAAAATGAGAATAAGTATTTATACTACCAATTTATACTATAAAACTACCTGTTATTGTAGCTCTTACAAAAGTTCTTTGTAAACCTGACTTTGTAAACCTGAAAGGGATATATAAATGTATGGTTATTATTTAAATTGCCTATAAAACTATTCTTGATATTTCCTGTAATATTCTTTTCCCTTGTGAATAAATATTAGAAAATGCACCTAGCAGAGTGAGCATGAAAAAAAGGAAATGGATGAAAGAACTAGGTACCAAAATAGGGTGATAAAAGCAAAAAAGGGGGTGGGATAATCAGTGCTTGGGTCCAAAGGCTCTCTGAGCCCAGAGATAAAAATTAGGGGTGTGCTGATGCCCGCTCTACCCTGCTCACAGAGCCATTGATAAGTTCTCAGCGTATGCTTTTATAACACAGAAAGTGATTACTGTGTATCAAAGATTATTTATTGTTTCATTGATTGTACAGATTTAAGAAAGTGTTAATAGCACAGATTAAATTTAAAAGTCTATACCATATGTGCCAACCCCCTACCTCAAGCCTAATTGTTAAACATTTCCTACCACACCCTCGTATTGCTCTATAGACATTTTGTGACTAACCAGGAGAGCAATGGAAGGCTAGGGAGTAAAGTCGTCACCAAACTGGAGGCCTAGTGACTGTAGGCTAAAAATAACAATTAGAATTGTTAATAACTACTATTTATATAGTGCTTTAAGGTTTGCAAAGTGCTCTTCATTCATTATCTGCTTTAAACCTCACAATTCCCCTAATCGTAACCCACCTCTTTTCCCATTTAAGGACACCCTGCCTCCACTTCCCCCTAGCACATTGAAAAAGGAACATAATACTACCCAACTCAACCTTAATTTAAAAGCTTAGGGTTATGATCAATCTGCTTTATGAAGTTCTGCAGACATCAGCTTGGTCACACTGGGAACGGCTAAAGTCTCTCCCTTGGGCTCTCCGCCATCAGAATCCATCCAGCCTCCTTGAGTTCATGGATACCATGGCAGGAAGTCTCCACACAAGTCATCCACAGTCATCACTTACAAGCAAACTATAGAATCTGTATCTTAGGCTCTATTCCACCTCCCATTTTTTCAACTTCTATCGCCTTTCCACGTGGTTCCTTGTCTCTTCGTTTTTCCAAGTTCACACCTCCTAATTCAGTTTTCATATCCAAGGTCATCTGATGTCCTGGGGCTTCCTGCAATGAACATCTGCCTTTGTTCTTCATCCTGTGGCTAAGTGAAACGATGACGGTGAACTCCTCTCTTTTACATTTAAAAATCATTAAAAAAGAAAACAAGAAAAAAATTCAGAGGTCAAAGGTAAGAGTCCTTAGATGAGTTTTGAGAAGACTTTGCATCCCTAAAAAGCACCAATAGTCAATAAAGAATATTTTTTTTTTAAATCCTGGTGAGCCTTTTAAAATGTTGAATGGGGAAGGGAGTGAATTTGAACAATGCTGAACTTGAATGTTTAAGGTTCCTAATGGCCACCAAATAAATTGTTAATTTCCCCCTTTATTTCTCACTTTCAAATCATGTTTGGCTACTCACAAGCTCTAATCAGATACTGGAGAAAAAAGAAAGAAAAGAAAACCTAAGGCAAATGTACCCAGAGCTTACAACTTAATGCATTTGTGTATCAAGGCAGAACAGGGCAGTTCAAAGTAGAGAGAGACAAAGTAGGTTCAAATCCTGACCCTTCCTTCTGTTTACTAATTTTGGGACCCTTGGAGAAGTCACTTTCTTTCTTTTGGCCTCAGTTTCCTTCTTTGTTAAATAGGGTGGGTGGCAAGAAGAATAAAATTCCACATACCCAAACTGGATGACATTGAATGACCTCAAGTTGATTCAATGAGCACTATTAATGGTAAGTTCATCTGGAAATTTTTGTCCCTCTACTCCAGTACACTTCCAAGTAGTAAATGCAGCTACCCTCTCTGTCCTCTCCTTCCATTCCTGAACTACACACACCCTAGAGTGAACATCAGTTTAATTCAATAAACATGAATTAAGCCCTACCATGCTCAAGAGATTGTGTCAAATGTGGTATCCTGAAGAGTCTCCTCACCTGCTCTCTCCCAAGGCAGGGACAGTCAAATATGACACTGAGGACTGATAAGCCTGAATTGTAGGTCATCCATGAGCTTCTCTGGATAGCAGGGGAAGGTTGAATTCCAAGAAGGGGGTGCTGATAATCAGGCCTTAAGATGTTGCTAGCTGAAAGATAATTTTCAGATTGTCTTGGAATGACTGTCTTGATAATGCAATATCCAACTAACACTGTTTGAAGAAAAGTAATTTAACTATAAATCAACCAATACTGGAGATTAAACATAAATGTGTGAGTTTTTCCATAATCAGAACATAAAACAAATTTTATATTCAACAGTCCTCTTTATTCTTAAAAAAAATAGCTGAAATGTGAAGAGTTTTGGCCCAAAGCAATCTCTCTTTATTGCTAATAAGTTCTGAGTAATTTGGATGAAAGGTGTGATATAAGACTACAG